>JAODKL010000081.1:20626334-20653025 GCA_026780765.1 Petrocephalus schoutedeni | reverse complement strand
TTTCATTTGGGACGCTCCTTACACCCCGGGCTAGTGATGGGGGATACCACAGATTTTCATTTGGGACGCTCCTTACACCCCAGGCTAGTGATGGGGGATACCACAGATTTTCATTTGGGACGCTCCTTACACCCCGGGCTAGTGATGGGGGATACCACAGATTTTCATTTGGGACGCTCCTTACAGCCCAGGCTAGTGATGGGGGATACCACAGATTTTCATTTGGGACGCTCCTTACAGCCCAGGCTAGTGATGGGGGATACCACTGATTTTCTTTTCCTTCCGACTTTGATGTGATCCAATGTTAATATCACTGATACTGATCTCCATACCGATATTCAGTGCAGGCCCAGTGGGGGGGGGGGGGTTCCCTAGTATCCTAATATCGGGGCCCCTTCCCCTTTCTCTTCCCATATGGGTCGTCCTGCCTGGTAGTATATTAATGTGTTGCTTCCTATAATAATATGAACGTACAGTATAAGTTACCAATTGAAAATCCATACTCCTGTGTTAGAAGATCTGCAGAAATGTTCAGATGGAAAGAGTTGAGATTTCAGTATCCATCCATATATGCCTACCATGGGCATTTCTACACAGAGGGTCCAGCTCCAGCCCAGGGATTGTGATAATTAACCCCCCCCCCCCCCCCCCCCCCCCCCGGGCACCAGCCCAGCAGGTAGCCCTCGTGAAGGGGCACCTACTGGCGGCCCAGGAGCTGCTGGTGGACGCGCTGTACAACACGGCGCCGCTGCTGGACCGCATGCTGGCCAGGAACCTGCTGCCCCGCGACAGCTACCAGCTGGTGCAGGCGGAGCGCACGGCCGCTGACCGCGCGCGGCGCCTCCTGGAGCTGGTACAGGCCCAGATGGATGACGAGCAGGCTGGCCAGTTCCTGGATTGCCTGAAGGCATGTCAGAGCAACTACCCACGCCTGCGCGCCTGGCTGCAGGGCTACACAGGTACCACTGTGCCACCGGCGGGGGCGGGGGCAGGGCCCGCTCACGTGGGACTCACGGCCTGTCTGTCTGTCCTGTCTGTCCTGTCTGTAATGCAGATCTCCAAGGTGAACCGGCAGGTGAGCATCTCTGTACTGGACCTGCGTCAGTGAGCCACTCGTGCTGCTTGGATTGCATCTGCATCTCTGTCATGCTGTGTTACACGTTCAGATGTACAGTTGGGGGCAGTGTTACTATAGGAGCAGATCTCTGTGCTCATCGCCCTCCTGCCCAGGCGGGGGCGCCTTCTGCATATAAGGGAGTCATGTGTTTTTCTGTCTCCTGTTTACTGCAGATTTCCAGCGTGGACCCTCAGGTGAGCAGAGCGGTTAGGAAGTGGTGTCCACTTTGGCCCGTCTGCACCATGTGTCGGCGTGAGTAAGTGTGTCTGTCTTTCAGAGCACAGGCTACGGGCCCAGTTGGGGATGCTGTGCCAGCGCCTAGGAATGTCCGTGCTACCCGTGTCACTGCAGCTCTTCTCCAATGGGATCCTGACGCAGCTGGAGCTGGACCGGCAGCAGGCCGAGCCCACCACGTATCAGCAGAGCCACCGGCTGCTGCTGGGCTGCCTGTCCAAGGGTGAGCAGGCCTGCGCCGCCTTCTACCGGGCGCTGAGCCAGGAGGACCCGCAGCTGAGCGCTGAGCTGCAGGCTGGGGGGCCGTCGCCATGCTATGAGACACCCACCAGCCCTTGCTCTGTGGCTGTGGCGGAGAGTGGATCTGCTGCCGGGACGAATTGGCCCACGGGAGACCCATGGACACAGGACATCCCGTGTAGTCTGACCTCTAACTTCATGGGGACTGGCAAAGCCACACAGTCGGCCGGTGAAAGAAAAGGTGGGTGGAGTCATCGTGCGGACATGTCTCACTAGCTCAAGGAGTGACTGATCACATGACCATGTGTCACAGATGTGCTGTTGGAGGCCATGGCGTTGCTGGGTGTGGCCACATGGGCGGCGCCACAGTTCAACATGTGCGAGCTGGGTGTGGTGCTGGGGCTGCGCCGGACAGATGTACGAGATTGCCTTCTGGAAGAAGCGTGCATAGACGACGAGGCCCAGCTCGCGGCGCTGGCGAAGCTCTTTTTGGAAAAGACGCAGGACGTGGGACGGCTGTTCCAGAGACTGCAGCAGTGTGACGTCCAGGGTATGTGTGGAGGAGTATTACACATCACATCACAGGGGCTGGCTTTGCTGGCACCTCCATCCGCTCCTCAGGGGTTTCAGTACGGACCCCCTCCCAGCCCCTCTGTCAGGCCAGCTTGTTCCAGCAGCTTTCAGCCAGCTAAACCTGGGCTGCGTTTAGCCCTGACCCTGCAGTGCTGAATTCCAACAGCTTCTCTATCATACCTGATGAGTTACTATCTGCCTGAGATCAGCAATGGTTCATGGGAGACCAGGCAGGATGGAAAACTTGCTGGATACCGGGCTCCAGGGTCAGGGTTGGTGCAGTGAACACCTTGTTGTGTTATGTAAGAGTTGCAGCTAGGATTCATTGTAGGCACTGCCTTTATAATTTGGCAGGGTTTACATACACGTCACTGCTGATTGGATAACATCTCTGACACACCCACCAAGCGAGAGAGAACGTACCTCAAAGTCTGCTGCACAACATTGCAAACCATTTCGAGGAAACATGACATTCAACCCGGACGCCGCAAGAAAATGCTGCTCACCTTTATCAGACTGAATGTGGCTCTTTCCACTGCCCGGCAGGCGTGCAGCTCTCTGCAAGGGGGACCCTGCTGCTGGAGCTGCTGGGAGAAGCTGAGCGCCTCCTGCAGGACGGCCACGCCCCCGTCAGGGCAGGCCACATCTTCACCATCCTGATGTGGGACATGCTGGCAGAGACGGTGGAGGAACCGTGGGCGTGGCAGTGGGGGAAGCTGTGGGCGGAGCTTCTGGGCACGGTGCGGCGGCTGCGGGGTGTGGCCGGGGGCAGGGCGGAGCCAGAGCTGCTGGTGGAGCTGGAGGAGTGCTGGGGTGGCGAGTGCACGGCCCGGGTGCTCCTGCAGGCCGTGCCGGTGCTGGCCCAGCTACTGCGGGACCTGTACCCCCTGCGGGACAGCCTGCAGCTGCTCGATCCTCCCCACCACCAAGGGGCGACAGTCACCTGCAGGCCACGTGTGCTGCGCAGAGTCACGCACTTCCGTGGTGTGCCCAGCAGAGCCATCTCCCGTGCGCTGGTCGGCCTCCCGCTGCTGATGCCATCGCTGGGGTCGCAATACCACACCATGTGCCAGACTGTGGCCCGGCTGCTGGAGCGGGCTTGTCCCATGCCAGTGGGTGCCACCCCCCTGCCAGAGCAGGCCCCGCCCTCTGAGAAGGTGCGGCATGCCCTGAGCCAGCCGGCCTTTGGGCCCGAGGCCTTCGATGCCGGTGTGAGGCAGCGGCTCCTGGCACTGTCCGAGTTTGACCCAGCAGCGCTGGAGCTGCCCAGCTTGCTGGCCCTGCATGAGGATACGGTGCTGATGCTGAAGCGCTACCTGCTGCCCGCCGAGCGCCACGCTTTCCTGCTCCACCCGGTGGCGCTGTGGCTGCCGAAGGGCGGGGCCCAGCTCTGCTGGCTTCGCAGCATCACCGGGCCCGTCGCCATCGACGACGGGCTGGAGGAGACATTTCGTTTCTGCTTTTCGGATGCCACGCCGGTGCTGGTGCGTCTCTGTTGTCATGGTTACCAGGATAGGCAGCGGTTCCGAGCAGCCAAGCCGCTCTGCGTCCGTGTCTCGGGCCTGGGGGGCCACAGCCTGGCAGAACTGCGGCAGGGAGGGGCCCAGGTGCTATGGGAGGGGGAGGGCTGTGTCTGTGTGAGGGAGGCAGAGCTGCAGTTGCCCCCATTGGCTGGCAGTAGCTCTGCCCAGTGCGAGGAGGTGGGCATCTGCTTCCTGCTCAGGAGCCTGGGGCCACAGTGTGAGGTCACGTTTGTGTATAAACGAAGCTGTATATCAGCTGTAGCCAAGATCAACTGTGAGGTGCTATGACGACCCTCCCCCGCCCCAAGGGCCCTGCTCAGGCCGTCTCCGAGGTTGTGTGTCCATTTTAGTTTGGAATAAAGCTGGTTTACCGGACAGTAATGGCCACTATACCCCCCCAATAAAATGTGAATGGCAATAGACTCACTTGGCAATCCTGAGCCGCCGGGCCTGCAGGCTCACAAACGGCCAACGGAAAAGAGCCTTACTGGCATGGACAGAGTTCTCACACACAACGGTTCTTACTTCTACAGTCAGACATGCACACGCGATCTCTCCCCATTGAACATTTTCAGCTTCTAGTTCAAAGACTAGTTATTTTTTGAAAAAAAAAAAAAAAAAAACACCTTGTCCTTGATATAGAATTGTGCCATTATTTTTAAGATGTATGAAGAAACTTTGTACTCATTTTTTTAAAATGTCTTGTTTGAATGCATGTTCAATAAAGCTGAGAAACATGTTACACATGTGCCGAATGCGTGAGGATGACAGGACAGTGTACAGAAGCAGACACGCGCAGCGGCCGAGAGCCGGCGTGGCACAGCGACGCCATCTTGGTGCAGCACATGGTCAGCTATTAAAAAAAAGAAAATAGCACTTGTGCGCCGCTCACATCGGCGTGTGCCCGCATGTGGAGGAGCACCGGCCGCCTGCGTCTCAGAGACATTAAGGAGAAACACACGGGGGCATCACTCGTGTTTGCCAATAAAACATTTAATTCTGACTGTACAGTGAGTGCTGTGAACATGCTCCCGTGGTCATTATGAAGTCAGCAGGGTTGTCTTCTGCCCAGCATTGCCTGGTGACCCAGCCCCCATCGTCCTGGAGAGCCTGTAGAGGGGGATGAAGATCAACACAGGCAGCACCCTGTGCCCGCAGCCACATGGCTACCACAGCCCGCCAGTGGGGCTCCAGGTTAATTCTCCCAGCCTGCCATGAATCCAGAAGCCAGCCAGTACTCTACCCCCACCCCCCAACATCATTGTCATGGGCCACACACCTAAGGGTCAGGATCACAGCCAGGCAGCAAGGCAGACGCCCTAGGGGGGCTCGCAGAGGGGATGGGAGAGATGCAGGGAGAAACCCCACTGCAGAAGGCCTGCCTCTGTTCCTCGATGAGCGAGAGCAGTCTGCTTCGTGCCTCAACACTGCTCCTGTTCAACTCCAGGAGCCGCTGTTCCACGGAGGGCACCCCCTTCTGGCAAGATGCATGTCAATACAGGCCCATGGTGAAACATTTCCCTACTGAAAGGATCCTAGCTGATTAAATGGTAGAATGTAGCAGACCTGTGCAAGGTGCAGTGCAGTCCCACCAGCATCACTTGGGGCTGGGATCAGCAGATTCTGCTGTAGTACTGGGTCCAGCTTGGAGGAGGGGCTGTGGGCAGGGCCATGGCAAGGCCGGCTCACAAACGACCAGCTGGAAGCTGTAGACTCCTCATACTCCGTCTCCTGATGCTCCCTGCTGGATGTGACCAGCTTGCCTCTTGCCACTAAACAGACAAAACAAAGCAGGAGAATTCAGCAGTTTAGCAGAGGAGCCGCTGTGAATCGCCAGCTACACTGTAGGGGATGCCAGGGTAATGGCAGACATGCACGGAGAATCTGGGCGCCCAAAAGCAGGCTGCAGCGCTCACCTCGAGTGAGGGGGGGGCGGCTGTCAGTCTGGCGGGGGGGCGAGAGCAGTACTGCAGGAAATGGAGACTGCTCCTCTCGCACGTCCCTCTCAGGGGACAAAGCACAGCTCGCAGAGTCTGCAGACAAATGCAACCTGTGTGCATCTGTGCAGGTGTCTGCGCAGCTGTGGCGAACTCTGGCAGCAGCTCTGGGCTCAGCCACAGGCTCCAATCCACCCAGTTCTCCCATTGCCAGCACCAGTGCATCCAGCCGCTGGTCCAGACCCTTCACATGCTTCTGCAGTCAGAGTATCAGACTTCTCAGTGCTGCTCAGACCCTGGGGTAACAAGAGGTGAGTCGCAGTACCCAGACCTACCTGCAGGGCGGCGTTGTCCTGACAAAGTAAGAGAGACTCTGCAGTGAGCGCGTCAATCAGCTGCTGCTGCTCTCCGAGCTGCTCCTCTAGACTCCTCCTCTCTGTGAGGACCTCCTGCACCTCCTCGTGGCTCTGGGCAGGGGGGCACACAGCCATCACTGACAGGAAACCCCCTTCAGAAGCGTATATGCAGACACAGCCTATACCTGGCAGAGGTGTTCGACCAGGCGGCCCAAGATGGCCACCAGTGCAGTGGAGAAGCCACCGAGGGTGGCGTCCCCTTGCTGGTGCCTAGAGGTCCTTGGAACAGCAGCAGGGTCCAAGGAGTCCAGCTGCAGCTCCAGCTTCCTCAACCTGGCCTGCAGCACCTCCAGACTGGAGCAGCCTCCACTCAAGGGGTGCAAGTCTGAGCTGCTCAGCCTGGAGAAGTCAGCACGCTGCCCCCTGTTGGTCCTCTTCACTGCAGAGAAGAGGGAAAAAAAAGCCAGCTGCTGGTGGACTGGCCAGGACTGTTGGCAGCAGGGGAGCAGCAGTTACCTGGTTGTGGAGAGGTGGGCTCCAGGTTCAGCTCACGTGACACCAAGGAGGCAGAAGGGCCCACCTTGTGCAGCTGCTTGACTACTGGGGTGGCATTGAGAGCTGCAGAAGGGGGAGGGTGTGAGGTGGGGCTCAGCTGGGAAAACTGTGCAGAAAGTCAACACCAAGGGCACCTACCGCACTGTGACCCCTGGGGCACCATGGGGCTCTGGGGGCAGCTGGGAGACCCCCCCAGAGCATCGGTGCTCAGAGGTTGGCTGTGACACCGATCCTGGACAGGACCCCTGCAGGAGTCCACAGACTCAGGTCAGAAGGCAGCGTGAGGCCCAGAGCCTTGATACAGCCATGGGAACACCCCGCGGGTACACCACCTCCCCTGACAGGGTATCTAGTGGGCTTCATGCACGGTGAGCAGACAGACCTGCTCTCAGCCGCATCACCAGGTGACTGCTCTGGTCCACAGCCTCCTGGTCTTGATGGATCCAGCGGCAGCATCGGCTCCAAGGCAAGCCTGTGGTCCTGGGCCACAGTCACACTAGGGAAACCTGAGAGCCAGCAGGGGACGGGGTCAGGGCAGAGCCGGAGGGGTGAGAGCCCAAAGCATCAGGATGGAAGGGTACCAGTCCGCCTGGGAGGAGCATCCCCGAATATGTCCTTCACCATCGCCATGATGTGATCAGACCGGGCTAGAACATCCTGCAGCCGGTACTGCTCTGAGCTCACCTGCACAGGAGATGAGGTATTGGTTAGAGCACAGTTCCCACCCCACCCCACACACACACACACCTACACACCTCTGGGCTGGAGGCTTGCCCCACCCCACTGCTCTTCAGCTCCCTCTGCCTGAGGTCCCACTGCGCTGCCACCTGGTGTCTGGAGCGATGCAGCTCGTGACGGCGGGACTGTGCGAGCACAGGCGGCGTTTAGACACCAAGCAGAGCCAATGAACACAGGCCACAGGGGACAGAGGTACTCACCAGCTCTTCAGGTGTGGCCTGGTGCACAGTCAGATCATGGATGGTGCTCTGATCAGAGACAACATCTAGTCATCAAACTGACTGAGAACACGTTGGAGTCAGAGCAAAGCATCACAAGGAAGCAGGCAGCAGCAGGTAAAGTAGGGCCTTCACAGACATCAAGTTAGAGACACAAACCGTGGACAATACCGTGCTTCCTACATATTTAAGAACGTGACCATTCACATCAATCCGCCATAAGCAACCAGTTGCACCACATGGAAAAAGGAAGAATAACGTACAAGCAACCACGGGCCCATAACCGGCACACCACAGGCATACAGACTTACCACCCAGTCCTGCTTCGGTCTGGGCAGCTTCCGCTGCCGGCCTGGTCGCTTTCCCGGCCCGTGGACGGACCGAGTCACCTTCCTATACGACATCTACCCACGCAAGCAGAGAACAAAGCAGAGACCGCAAATAAATGATACCATTCCCCACAATAATAGGACCGATGCATAGTTATAGCAGGTTTATTAACAGACCCACTTGAGAACAGCATTAAGTTTTCACATTAAAGCACATATGCGTGCAGATGGAAGGAGCCGTTCTGTGAGAATAAGAAGCATCGTAGCGCATCAGCGAAGCACCAACGCGCTACTCGCCTGCAGACCAGCGGAAAGTGCATCTGTCAACTAGCCCACGCAGCGGATTAATGTACTGTGACGTGTCATACACACCGCGTTAAAGCTTCGGGACCTGCTGTCCTAGGTGCGGGAGCGACAGCGGCGCGTTCACTTGCCGGCTCCGAGCTCACAGCTCTCTGGCGCCGGTATTCGGCGATTCGCGCCTCGCGCCTCCGTCGCTTTCTGCCGTAATCGCGGCCACGCCCCCGGCCGCGCTGGGATATGTAGTTTTTATCACATTGTGCGGCTCCCCACTTGCGACAGAAGTGCAAGGGACAAAAAAGCAGTGTACTAAAAGACAGTGGAAAAAAAATTAAAGCAAGCCAGAGTTCAGCGGGAAAAACCAATAAAAAAATCCCAAATAGAGAAGCCTGGATATAAGGTTACCGCCTAATCCATGCCAAAAAGGACACAGAGCTTAGACAGGACTTGTAAACAATCATTTCAATTAATAGGATCTGCGTCTCACTTGAGCGCTGAGTTCTTGCTGTGCGCTGATTGGTCAGTCTCCCATAATCATGCATGTGTCACTAATGTTTATGCGAAACAGATGGACGAGTCTTTCAATCAAGGGAACAAACCAGTCAATGCGCAAGAAGAACTGAACTATTTAGCCGAGCACAAGAGCCTTTCAGATTTAAAGTGTTTTTTAATGTGTATTTTCTGACGTGAATTGGGTGGTGACCCTACCTGAAGGCATTCTTGAGAAGTAGAAACTAGAATTTACTAGTTTTCAGATTTCAAGAAATGTATTCTTGTCTTTATAGTTACGATTGATGTCTTTGAATACAAATTTATGATGCGGTAAAACATACACGAGGAACTGAGTGAAAATGAACATGGAATATCCTCTAATATTATCAACGGCTCGTTTTGGAACAAAATGTTTAATTACAGGCTTGAGCGGAAACTTAGCGGTTCGCAGCCTCGTAACGTGAGGCAGCTGCCATTAGATGGCGCTGCAGCCAACAGAATCCATTACGCACTGTCACGCTTAAACTTTTGAAGGGCTCCGCAACTTACGGAAGAATGTATGACCGTGGTCGTGGAACACGCATTGCTAAAATGTAGTACTAATTATGCTCTGAAAAGTTAATCGGGCGTTGATCGACAGTCAATTGTAGGTTGTTTTTCAGCCACTGGGTTGAATCGCCGTACCGTGACTTTTATAAACCCAAAACTTCTCAAGATGTGCGCTGGGTGTGTTGGCAACTTTTAAGCAGTTGTTGTAAACTGGTGGATGAATGACTGGATTTTCCTGTGATTAAGAGATTAATTAAATCTAGCGGCAGACAAATGTATGAACGAAGTAATTTAACAGTGACTAACAAAAATGATGCTATATGAGGTGACATATAGCCATATCTGCCAGATAAATCAATGCACTGGATGGAGAACTGGATAAATAAATTCACCGGGTAGGAAACAGCAGTTTCAGCGTCATTAGTCATGGCTGCTACCGTGGACTGCTTAACGGCATGACTTGTAACTTAGCACCACATACGCCCCCGCTGTTCTCTCCATCAGCGGACTTTCCACACGGTGCCCCGGAGCGGTCCAGTGCGGCCCGCACATTGAAGCACTTAGGGCGGGCCGGGGTTCCGTACACCGGGACCTTCCACTAGCTCAAGAGTTATATGGACCCGCAAAAAAAAAGGCTCTTATACGCTGACAATTGGCTGGTTAAAACTAACTGGGCAAATATATTGCGGGCTTTTACTGCGCAAGCGCAACTGGATGCACCCCTCCACTGAAAAAGGAGCCGTCTGCGGGACTGGTCTCGTCCACGGACCACTACCGCCAGGAGGGTCCCGTTGTCGGACGGATTTCCAGTGCCCCCCGTGTTTTGCCTTTGAAGGCTGTATGTCGTGGAGCTTTCTCAGTCTGGCCATGTCCAGAGATGGTGAAACGATTCATATGGAATAGAAGTTAGGAAAGCGTCACTATGACTTGGTCTCCTGGGCAGAGCAGAAGCAGCCCGTGAGAAGATCCCGGCGCGTATGGATTACATGTAAATCGGAGCTGGCTTCCCTACATCTCCGGGGAGAAGTTATACGAGAAGTGTGTTACTTGGGAAGACATGGGACAAGCTCAGTATTACTTCCGCGCCAGTACCGGTCCATTTGGGCTGCATGGATTCTGATTTCTGCAGCAGTTTGAGCCTTTGCTGTAGAAAATGCACGCTTTGCGGAGTCATCTGGAAAAACGCACTGGTCGCATCGCTTCTGTCCACAATTAGTTGCTTTTCAAACTTTTCAGGTTGTCCAGCGGTGGGTCTCCTTTTTAAGCAAAGCAGCGGGCGCTTCTTTGGATTACGGGGCTCACCTCTCGGATGCTTTCTGTTGGCTTTGCGCCTTTCTCCTGTCGGTCCATCATTAAGTAGACTGTCCATTTTACAAGGTTAGACCCCGCAGGCTGTCCCGCAGCCGGGCTCTCTGATGTTCGCAACAGGCTCCTTGATGTCCCTCGCCGTGGTTACGGCTCTCCTGCTGGCGGTCGCGGAGGTTTCGGCCACCGGCGAGTACTGTCACGGCTGGCACGACGCGCAGGGCGCATGGCGGGACGGCTTTCAGTGCCCGGAGCGCTTCGACAGTCAGGAGGCGATCATCTGCTGCGGAAAGTGCGAACTGCGCTACTGCTGTGCGAGCAGCGACGCCCGACTGGACCAAGGGACCTGCGAGGAGGACAAGCAAGCCGTCGGGCCGGGCACTGCCAATAAGGAGGACAAAGACGGCGGCGCAGGTGGGCTCACGGCGGGGCTGCGTCTCGCCGCCCGGCAGGCGTCTTAAAGATAAAAGTTATACAAGTGGTATACCTGATCTGTGAAAATTACCTTGTGTAGGATATAAATGTCTGTAGCAATGCATTGATAAAAGTGATGCGAGAATAATTACAGAAAGTGCAGAAGGTCATGGTAGTGAATTTGAAGTGCGTGTCCAAGACTGCCTCTACAAAAGTCTGTTAATTAGACGATCATGACAGTTTTAACGTTCAAGTTGCACGCTGACCCTCGAAGTCTCCATTGGCTGGTAGTGACAGCTGCCGGCGGCGTGGAGGGGCCAGAGAACTGGACGCAATAACAACTGGCTCAGCGTGCAGCGCTGCTATAAATAACTGCGTTTGTTCTAACAGTGAGACGCCCGTGCAGTGGTGCGCGCGCCTGCGCCCGAGACTGCACTGTATACGCGCAGTGAGCGCGCGCGGCCGCCCGGAATGGTGACACCAGCGCGGTGTGTGGGGCTCACAGGGAGCCGTAAATCGCCACCCAGAATAGCAGGTCCGCCTAACCCCACAAATCGGTCATATCACTTTGCCCCGTGAGCCCTCACTTCAAGGTTAAAGTTAACTGAAGGAAAACGGGTGTATGATGCACTGATCCTGTTCTTCCACTCTTAACGCTGTACATTTTGCCACACAATTATTTTTCATATAAGTGATGGTAGGTGCCCTTAGAAATGTATGCACAGGCAGATCTACATACATTGGATGTGTTTCAACAGATGTATATATTTATATTCAGTGACCAGTAGAGGCACAGATGCCCTGGCAGATTAAGGGGGCTCAGCATTTCACAGGGGCCATTACATACATAAAATTAAAATTATATATAGAGTTATACTGTGTATGGAGTCGTTGCTTCAGGTTGAGTTTCATATGAACTTGAACCAGGCGGCCTGTGAAGGCGCCTCAGTCAGTATAGGAAGTGAGGCTGACGGAGAAAGGGGAAAAAAAACAAAGCTTTCTGGGTGGAAACAGAGCTTGCTGAATGGAAGCAGGGCTTTCTGAATGGAGGCAGCAGCTCCTCCGGCTAGTAGCCTCATTGCATTTGTAGTAGTTTGCCTGTGACAGGGTTTGTGTGTTTGTCGTACATCCACCAGAATGCCGTAGCTGGGCTTGTGTTTGAGTGTGACTATGTGCCCCTGTACTCTGCTAGCTGTATGCATCTGATCTGGGACCAGCCAGCTCATGGTATTTTTCCACTGAATCTGAAAGATGTCATGCTTGAGAGCCCCTCTTACCTCACAGACACCTCCCGCGTGGAGCCGTGTTCCTGTTAACCCCCGGAGTGCTGGAGCAGGAGCTCCTCCATGTTGGTGCTAATGGGTTTTGGTGCTCAGGCCACCCTCCTCAGCCAGCGCAGTGCTTAAGGAAGTATTCCTGAAACCTGGAGGAGACCAGTGAGAGCCTACACTCTTCAAACAAAAGGTTCCATATTGAACCTTTAAGGGTTCTATAGCTTGGTACATATATGGCAACCTTAAAAGGTTATATAGAACCATGTAATATATCCTCACAAGCGTGTAATGGAACCTTTTTGAAGGCAATGGTTCTATTTCCTAGGGTTAGAACCCCAATGGTTCTGTATAGCACCCCCAATAACGCTTTTTTCTAAGAGTGTAAGGACAGTCCAGCTGTGTACCTTTAAGAGGCACAAATTACTGGAGATATGGAACTGGAAATTGCGCCGTCTACACCAATATTCCTCACGTTTCTCAAATATTCCTGAGTATTCCCTAGTGCTTTCTTACGGAAAACTTGATGCTGGTCTATGGCTTCAGGATTCCAAAGTCAGTTTGCTGTGGCTGTTGAATAAGTAATGGAAATAGCCCTAATTCCTATATCCCAATAAGTATTTATTAATCATTTATAACTATTCTTAAGAATGATAAAGTGAAGAAATGCACTATATTGAAATTAATTCTTTTTTATGATTCACCCTATGTTCTCATAGTTATATCCATCCCGGCACTAAACTGGCCCCAGTTTACACAGTTTAATGTCTTTATTATTACATCCAGTTAAATGTGACTATAATCATGATTGGTTCAGCTTACGGCTCACTGCCTAGGATCTGAGATTAGGCCACAGAGAACCGTCTGTCAGCCAGCAGTGGAAAGGAGCACTGCGATGTACTCTGCGATGTCCTCTGGGGGCTGCACTGCAATGGTGACCGCAGCACTGACCCTGGCCACCTCCATCTCTCCGCAGTGCCCATCTACGTGCCCTTCCTCATCGTTGGCTCGGTGTTCGTGGCCTTCGTGCTGGTTGGATCCGCAGTGGCTGTGTGCTGCTGCCGTTGCCTGCGGCCCAAGCGGGAGCTGTCGTCAGGGGGGCGCGGTGGGGCTGGGGGGCGGCTGCTAGAGACCATTCCCATGATGCCGAGTGGTGGGGCATCCCGGGGCTCTTCCTCGCGCCAGTCCAGCACAGCTGCCAGCTCCAGCTCCTCCTCTGCCCAGTCTGGGCCCCGCCAGGCCCCACCCCTTCAGCCAGCCATGCCACGAGCACCCCCTACTATCTATGCTGGCATTCCAGCTGGCTTCTCCCTGGTTGGCTGCCCCCAAGTCCCACCCATGCAGTTCCTCCATCCCCAGTTCATTGGCTATGCTATGCAGCATGAGCCCCTATCTCCGGCCCCTCCCACGCCAGCCCCGCCCTTTTTGGACCCTGCCCAGGGGAGCTACCAGCCACTGCAGTCACCCTTCCCTCTACCCACCAATGTGACCAGTGAGCAGAAGTACCCACCAGTGACTGTGTGAAGGGTGGAGCCATCAAAGAACTTGCCCCCTGAATAGGATGGGGCGGGGTCAAAATGCGTGTATCTGTGTTTGTGTTAATGTTTGTGGCACTAGGTGGACATACCCATGTCCCACAGCCATATAAGGGAAAACTGCTCCACTCTGGAAGTCCTGCTCTGCCCAGGGGGCCCTGTCCTACCCTGGGGACTACCCTCCTCCCTGGGGCTGCTGCACCACTCTGGGGACTGTCCTCTGGGGGCTGCTGTACCACCCTGGGGACTGTCCTCTGGGGGCTCCTGTACCACCCTGGGGACTGTCCTCTGGGGGCTGCTGTACCACCCTGGGGACTGTCCTCTGGGGGCTGCTGTACCACCCTGGGGACTGTCCTCTGGGGGCTCCCGCACCACCATGGGGACTGTCCTCTGGGGGCTCCCGCACCACCCAGGGCACTGTCCTCTGGGGGCTCCCGCACCACCTTGGAGACTGTCATCTGGGGGCTCCCGCACCACCCAGGGTACTGTCCTCTGGGGGCTGCCGCACCACCTTGAGCTGAAGCAAGCCATGTAAATCTGTATAAAATTATATTTGTACCCAGTATAACAGAGAAGTGAGGGTGAAAGAGGAGGTTCATGATGTTTATCTGCCCTTGGATGTGTCTGCACACGTCTGTATGTTAAAATGTGTTCATGTCTTCCTGTTTATCAGCTGCAAGTTGAGATGTACTGTACATGGTGTGATATGTACATGGTACAGTATGTACTACAAAATGTGTCGTCTGGACTTAAATCTGTGAGGTACAGGGAGCGTGCAAAGTTACATGTGTGCGGTATGCTGCGTGTGGAGTCACATGAGTATGTTAATGAGTGCATGAGTGTTACTTGCATATGGAGTCACATCTGCTATATGCAGCGTGTGGAGTAACATGTATGGAATGTGTAGAGTTTCATGTGCATGGTACGCAGCGCTTGGAGTTACATGGGTCTGGTACAGAGTGTGTGGACTTGCATTTATGGTAGGGAGTGTATGGAGCTTGCAGACTTTGTATAATGGGTATTGCAGGTGCTGTAATATAAGAATCGGCTCAGTGGATGCCAGCAAAGTTGTAAATGTAATGATGTTAACACAGGATGGACTGTGAGAAGCTCCCACACACAGGAACAGGAGGGCGACTCACTTTGGATTTACACCATCACCTGTGTGTGTGTGTCTGTAGTGTTTGTGTGAGGCCAATTCTCCCTGTGCTGCTGCAGCCTTTTCTAGGACTGCTCAGTTCATTACAGAGTATCTCCAGTTTGCCAAGTCCTGCTTGGCTTGGATTCCTCTCTGCCTGCCTCTGTGTGTCTGTCAGTTTGTCTGTGAATTACGTCCTGCTCTCCAAGTTCCTCTGAGAAAATGTGGGCTTGTGAGATACTTTGGTCACTCTCAGCCCTCGAGAAACACCTTATTGAGCAGCTATACAGGCTGGAGCAGACTCGGCCTGGTTTCGCATGGGGAACAGGAAGTGGTGCTGCTCCCCTGACATTAAAGGTATGTGTGGGGTAGACGTCACCGTGCATGTCAGACAGGCTGCAGAGAGGAGACTTTAGGACAAGCAGACTGTAAACTGTACCAGAGACACAACTGTATTTATGCAGTGATGGGCACACTTGTGTGGCCTGCGTGCCGACAGCTTTTTATAATAAACATTTAGCGTGGAGGGTGTCGTCGGCTGAAGCTGGGCTCTGCCTGTGTTACTGCGTCCTGTGTGAAACTGGCTAAAACACGCAGACGCGATGCCTGCGGCTAAATCACGCTATGCTCCCACAGTGGGAAGGATTTTATAAAGGTCAGGCCTGAGAGTGGGAATGCATGTACCTCAGAGTCTGTGCAGCCAACAGCAGCCTATCGGGGCAAAGCCGTGTGTATAAACACCAGAGCAAATGGCTGAAAGGAGAGCAGTTTACAAAAGTGGTCACTGGAAGAGGAGGGCAGGCCCACCAAACCAGAGGGCGCCAGGTCCCCAAAGTGACACATCATGCCTGATATTTACTGCCAGACACACCCAGACTCTCGCATGCATTTACACAGCAGCTGGGCCGTGTTCCTGGCAGGTCGCCACAGAGACCCCTGGGGGTGAGAGCAGCAGGGGCTGAAACAAGACCCATCTGGTCCGTGCTGACCCCTCCTCCCCACAATGTTTGGCTGGGCATGGTCACGGTGCTGCTGTCACCATGGTTACAGCCAGAGACCTTGAAGGCCCAGCACCAGGGTCCCTGTCAGCCACGCGTGACACTTAGCGAGACTCACAGTGATGCTTTTATAATGGAACACTCCAGGTCTTCTCATTACTAAACTCGTGCAGACGGCAGGCTATGCTGTAATCAGACCTAGCCAGAGCAGGATCGGGCCCAGTCCCGTCTAAGCCCATCTGTGAGCTTTTACCTTCATGATGGTCCCGAGTATCTGGACTAAACGGGAAAAACACACCGGGAGACGAAATTCCACTTTATTAGGCAGTATGAAGTGAGCAGGAGTGCTACAGGGCGGGGGCACATGGAGGGGCGGGGCCCACATGCAGCCACGGTCCGATACACCTGGTGGGAGTCTATGGAGGATCGCAAAGCAGCGAAACGCAAACAGACGTGTCACAGTGAGACGTGGATGGGGAGTGTAGAGGCTGGCGGGTGCTTCCAGGAGGGGTCTTGACGGGCAGGAGGGTGTGGCCAGAGGGTCCCGATGGGCGGGAGAGCACAGCGGGTCGGGGGGGGCTTGGGGTGCTGCGCTGGGCTCTGCTGGCCTCGTCTCAAGGAGACTTCCTGTGTTTCCTGGCTGCGTGACAGCGATGGGGGTGTAGTGTGCTCTGGGGGGGGGGCTGCTGTTCTGGAACATGGCAGCATGCCCAACACACACACTCCCTGAAAGGAATTCCTCCCAGGACTGTGTGCTTCATGTTTATTTAAAAGGGCCCCGAACACCACCCCCACCATCACCGCGATGAATGATGCGTTAAACCTCTGGCTCAGGAGCGCAAGATGAAAGGGAGCACAGAGGAGTGACACACACAGAGACACACACATGCGCACACACACTCACATACACTCACAGAAACAAAAACTGTACCTATAACTGGCAAACTGGGAGCACTCTGTGTCTGATTGCTCCTGTCTGTCCACGAGCCTGACTGCCTGAATAAAAACTGAAAAACCAAGTTTGACCTCCGGCCTCTGTGAGAGGACCAGGCCCCCAGGACGCCAGGCCCCCTCCAGCCAGCATGCCACACCCAGCAAGGTCATCTGCATATAGCATCACACTTCCAGTAAGGCCTCTGCAGTGAGTGCTGCTCCGTCACACTCCATCCCACCCGAGACAAACTCCCCAGCAGCTGCACTGCAGTCCTTCTGCCTGAGGGGCGGAGCCTGCTGGGGCGGCTACACGTGGGCATGTGAGCAACGAGTGGTGTCGTAGGAGCGTACCACCTGGGACTGGGACACCACCCCGTGCTCCTCTTGCGAGAAAGCGTAGCCATCTGCAATACAGAGAGGAGAAAATCTAACATGCCTGGAGGACACAAGCATACCCACGTGACACTGAGAAACCTATGTAACACAACTGTGTATGGCTGACACTATGTCAGGCTAACAAAGCTGTATGACGCTAACATATATAGCGATATGACACTAATAAATCTATATAATGTTAACACAATGATACAGTGCTAACATATCTACTTAACACTAATACAGCTATATAATGCTAACATATCTATGTAAAGCTAACAGCTACTGTATAAGATGCCAACATATCTATGTAACGCTAACACAGCTATATAATGCTAACATTCCTACATAACGCTAACACAGCTATATAATGCTAACATTCCTACATAACGCTAACACAGCTATATAATGCTAACATATCTACAAAATGCTAACACAGCTGCATAACTCTAACACAGCTATTTAACCCTAACATAGCTTCATAATGCTAACGCAGCTATATAATGCTGACAAAGGTACATAATGGTAGCACAGCTATATAACGCTAACATATCTACATAATGCTAACAGAGCTATAAGACGGAAACATATCTATGTACCGCTAACACAGGTATATGGGAGGAGTCAGATGCACTTACGTGACACAGTCTGCTGCACAGAGTTGGAGCGCACCAGATTGGAGGGTGTTTTCCTAAAGACTCGGGTCAGCAGGTGGGCACGCTCATTGAGGCTGAAGAGAGGCACAGACGACACGCGTCATGATTAGCAACATCTACCACACCACTCATGACCAAAGGGGTTGGTACAGACACACAAACATACTCTGAACTAAGTCAGCACACAGAGTTGTTCAGCATTTAGCTGGTAACTAAACCAGGTAAGTTACAGGGCTGTCAGGGAGCCCCACTACCCCTGTGCTGCAGGGCTGTATCGCAACATAAAGCTGCCGGTCCCTTTTCTGCTCCTGAACCTCCTTTATCCTTTATGCAGGCTTCCACTGGCCTTGAAGGACAGTGTGTGTCTCTTTGGACAAAGCTGTTTTACGTTCAGGATTTCCTGAGCTTTCCTGACCTTCTCAGTACAAAGACGACAACAGCACCAGCATGTTTACTCTCTATGAGAACAATTTCTATGGTCACGGTCTAAACTACACACACCACTGCACATCTCTTTACAGCATGCAAACCTGTCCTCAGTTAAGGCATTAAGGCAATCTAAGAAACAGAGAGGGGTTCAGAGGGACAGAGAAGAAGAGTGAGAGACAGGGAAGAAGAGAGTGAAAAAAAGAGGGGGAGAGAGGGGCAGAGAAGGGCAGAAATGGCCCATGAGCACTTGAACATGTGAGATTGCAGCTTGGATGGTGAAGGACGCAGTTGCACCGCAAATACAGGCAGGCGGGGAGTGGCCCAGAGTACCTGTGTGGGAGCCTATAGCCCCATCTAGAAGACGTGGTCCTTTTCCCTGTGGATTATTTGATGAGGTTATTTAATGTGTAACCGGAACAGGCTGGTCTGTTACTGAAGCTACCCCCCACAGACAGACTGAGGCTGGCAGCAGCCGCAGATAATGCCAAGCTAGTGAGTGTGCTAAGTGCGGCCTGCACTTCAAGGGAACATCAGTGCCCAGAAAGTGCAAGTTGTCGGCTATGCCTACCTGCGACCACTGGAGTCTCGCAGCACGGCAGCCCTGGGGTCAACTGCCCGTGCTTCCAGCTCCTGCACTTCCTCCAGCAGAGTCTTCCTCAGCGTGCGGCGACCCCTGCAGGTACACAGAACACAAAGGTGAGAGGTGTGCATGTGAAATATTGCATGTGTTTGTATGTGTGGGTGTGTGAATAAATGAGTGTAGTCATGTAAACGAGTGTGTGCATAAATTAGTGAGTGTGGGTGTGTAAATGAGTGTGTGCGGTCAAGTAAATGAGGGTGTGCATAAATGAGCATGTGTGGTTGTGTAAATGAGGGTGTCTCGTCATGCAAATGAGTGAGTGCATAAATTAGTGAATGCGGGTGTGTGAAAGTGTGTGCAGTCGTGTAAATGAGTGTGTGCATAAATGAGCATGTGTTTGTGTGTAAATGAGGGTGTGTAGTCATGTAAATGAGTGTGTGCATAAATTAGTGAGTGTGGGTGTGTAAATGAGTGTGTGTGTGGTCGTGTAAATGAGTGTGTGCATAAATGAGCGAGTGTGGGTGTGTAAAGGAGTGTGTGTGGTTGTGTGAATAATTGTGTGCATAAACGTGCATGTGTGGGTGTGTGTAAATGAGGGTTTGCAGTCGTGTAAACGAGTGTGTGCATAAATGAGCGTGTGGGTGTGTCAATGAGTGTGTGGGTGTGCGTGTAAAAACATCTAGTGCAGGAGCCTCACGCATTCCAGGCCACGTCCTTCAGCAGACACGTCACAGGAACCAGGACCAGCCCCAGCCAGAAGCTCCAGCACTGCATCACCTTGCCAGCCTGTCAAAGGTAATGTGAAGTTCACTGGAAGGTCACGATGCCAGAGTGGCTCCTTAACACACCAATTCGTTTCCGCGTGCGCTTTTGCTCACAAACAGGGGGAAATCACATGAATTTCGTCATCAGGGATTGACTGCAGACAGCTGCTGTCGGTGTGGGTGTTGCCCAGTTTTTTTATGTCTAGCAGAAATCATGTGCACCAATGCGCATCAACTACACACAGGCCAAGTAATTGATTAGGTATTTCCACTATTATTTTACTACACTGCTTGTATTTGTTTTTTTGCAATACATCTGCCCTCTCCTGGTTTAGTGGAATATCACTGAGGCATGCATGCATCGACAGCGACCATAATAATTTGACCAAGCTGCCATGCAGAAAAGTGACATATGAATTGGCCTTAACATCGCAGAGCTGCTGTGTCACTGAGACGCACCCCCTTTGGGGTCACCCCATGAGAGCGCCTTTGAGTTAGGTTCTTAATCTGAAAAACCTCACAGTAAAAAGAATGTGTGACGCAGTGTGTGTCAGATTGTGCATGCAAGTATGTGTGTCTCTGTGACTGGGTGTAAGGGTATATACACTATATTGCCAAAAGTATTGGGACACCTCTCCAAATCATTGAATTCAGGTGTTCCAATCACTTCCATGGCCACAGGTGTATAAAAGCAAATAGGCATGCAGACTGCTTCTACAAACATTTGTGAAAGAATGGGTTGCTCTCTGGAGCTTAGTGAATAGGATGCCACCTGTGCAATAAGTCCATTCATGGAATTTCCTCGCTACTAAATATTCCATAGTCAACTGCCTGTGGTATTAAAGTGGAAGCATTTGGGAACAACAGCAAGTCAGCCACAAAGTGGTAGGCCACGTAAAATCACAGAATCACAGAGCGGGAACAGCGCCCAGTGTGTAGAAGTCTTTCTGCAGAGTCAATAGCTACAAACCTCCAAACTAAGTGTGGCCTTCAAATTAGCTCAAGAACAGTGCGTAGAGAGCTTCATGGAATAGGTTTCCATGGCCGAGCAGCTGCATTCAAGTCTTACATCACCAAGTGCAATGCAAAGCATCGGATGCAGTGATGTAAAGCACACCGCCACTGGACTCTAGAGCAGTGAAGACATGTCCTCTGGAGTGACAAATCACACTTCTCTGTCTGGCAATCCGATTGATGAGTCTGGGTTTGGCGGTTGCCAGGAGACCGGTACTTGCCTGACTGCAATGTGCCAAGTGTAAAGTTTGGTGGAGAGGGGTTGCTGTTCAGGGGTTGGGCTTGGCCCCTTAGTTCCAATGAAAGGAACTCTTAATGCTTCAGCATATGAAGCCATTTTCAACCATTTCATACTCCAGACATTGTGGGAACAGTTTGGAGATGGCCCCTTCCTTTTCCAACATGACTGCGTACCAGTGTAGAAAGCAAGATCTATAAAGACATGGATGAGCGAGTTTGGTGTGGACGAACTTAACTGGCCTGCACAGAGTGGAGACTGCGAGCCAAGCCTTCTCGTCCAACATCAGTGCCTGACCTCACAAATGCTCTCCTGCAAGAATGGTCAAAATTTCCCATAAACACACCCCTAAACCTTGTGGAAGAGTTGAAGCTGTTATAGCTGAAAAGGATGGGCCAACTCCAAATTAAATCCTATATATTAAGAATGGAATGTCATTAAATATCATGTGTGTAAAGGCAGGCGTCCCAATACTTTTGGCAATATAGTGTATATGCGTCAGGTGCAGGGGCATAGAAATTCTGGGCTCTCGGATATATGTGATCCCCATGGTAAGTGTACAAGTTATAATTTTTAATGTTCAGGAGACCCTATGAAGTGCTGAGCTTGTGAATCCGCCAGGGTGTCCATGCCCCTTTGGCTGGGGGTCTCGGAATCCCAAGCGGCCTCGGCAGCTGCTGGGCTATTTGAGCACATTCCCGATTGCTGACAGAAATTGGATTAATGGGGTGGGCCCCCCCCCCACAGTGCAGGAGGGAAATGGCCACTTGGGAGCTGTGCATTATTGGAATCAACTTCCTGACGCCCCGCCCCCCAGAGAAAGACTGAAAGCTTGGGGCAGGAGTGGCAGTACAGCAGGTGCAGGGAGTGGAAGAGGACTAGGGGGAGGGTGACTTTGCCTAAGATCACCTGCAGGGCAGGGGCGGAGGCTGAATGGGGAGGACAGGCTCAGATGTGCAAATGACAGTTATAATTGCACATTGGGAATAATTAAGTGCTTAATACATTTATGAATAGTGTAAAAGAAGCTAAATAAAAATGTATAAGTACCCAGGCCCAATGTCATCATCCATCGTGTTTTTTTTATTGCAGATTCCGGCACATGCCCATTCGGGGGACATTGGCAAACCCTAACAGACAGTGTGCAGAGTGTATAGAGAGCGTATAGAATGTACAGGGTGCATAGAGAGTGTAGAAACTATAGGGACTGTAGATAGTAGATAGTGTATAGAGAGTGTATGTAGGATATATAGTGTATATTGAGTGTATAGAGAATATAGGGAGTGTATTGAGTGCATAGAGAGTGTATAGAGAATGTGTCTGGAGTGCATAGAGTGTGCATCCACATATTGATACGTCTGCACAGCTAATAGAGGACTGACCTATCTCAGCATGCACTTCATACACGGCACCGTCACTGGAGTACTGACTTGTCCCAGCATGCACTTCATACAATGCACTGGAGGACTGACCTGTCCCAGCATGCACTTCACACAGGGCAATGGAGGACTGACCTGTCCCAGCATGCACTTCAAACAGGGCACTGGAGGACTGACCTGCCCCAGCATGCACTTCACACAGGGCACTGGAGGACTGACCTGTCCCAGCACGCACTTCACAAACAGCACTGGAGTACTGACCTGTCCAAGCATGTCAGGCGCAATGGGCACCGATGGCCAGATTGCAGAATAGACAGTGAAGAAGAGCATCCAGAGGATCATGCTGCCCCACACGGCCAGATGGCTGAACTGCAGGAGACACACAGACAGCTGTCACTCCAAGACCCCCCAGCCCCGAAACCCAACACCACCCAGATTACTGAGGCCCAAGTGGGACAGCTGCAGGGCGGGGGGCCCAGCCCTGAGGAATGTGGTTCAGGCAGGGTGTGTGTGCGTGTGTGGGTGTATGCGTAAGGATAAGAGGGTCACCCACCCTGGTCCAAGCTGTGGTCTCCATCCCAGCCTTCAGACACACCGTCACCACAACGTACTAGAGGGAACCAAAACACAGTCAGGGAACTTAAACATGAGAATTGCTTCCAACAAGTATTTATTACTTTTTTAAAATTTGCAGAAAACAATCAAACATAAAGCATCACATAAGCTGTGACTGTTAAATTAAATAAAGTAATAATAAAAACAACGCAATTCTAGTAAAAAAAAAACAACATGCACCCCTAATAATTATGATGATTATTATTACAGAATTCCGTTGTTGTGTAAAAACATTTGTGTACCCGTAATTTAGTTTTGTACACTTATGCAGAGATTTATGCACAGGTGTACAAGTCAAGTCAAGACCGAATAGAATTGCCTTTGATTCCGAGACGAGAGCAAGTAAGTGAAAAGGTGGTCTTGAGACCAAGACTGGACTGGAGTACTACAATATTAACTCCCAGCTTGAACAAGGTCAATGTACTACGGGCAAAGGAGGCACATGGCATATCCCAGCATGCACCGGGCCTGTACAGAGCCCAGAGGGGGCACGCGACACCTCCCAGCATGCACTGGGCCTGTACAGAGCCCAGAGGGGGCATGCGACACCTCCCAGCATGCACCGGGCCTGTACAGAGCCCAGAGGGGGCAAGCGGCACCTCCCAGCATGCAACGGGCCTGTACAGAGCCCAGAGGGGGCACACGACACCTCCCAGCATGCACCAGGACACTCAGCAGCCCGGAGACCATGTGACACACACATTTCCTGCACTGGGAAACATGCTCAGAGACGGCTGCTTTGACTGGCCCCCACTGAGCGAGCGTGCTCACCGTGTACACGATGTTGCCCACAAACAGGTAGTCTATGCTGTGTCCAGCGCTGAATACAGAGTCTGAGGGGAAACAGCAACAGTCAATCGCATGGCACTTTACAGGGAGAGGTTACACTGGAGCATTACATTGAGAGTTACACTGTTTACAGTTTACAGTGACAGGCTGCATTGCGGAATGTCACCATGAGGCTGAGAGCGACTACTGACTAAATGGTGCAGGTCACAGTGAGTTAAATGGGGCAGGTCACAGTGAGTCTGACAGTAAATTACAGTGGCACCGAAGCTTCCGGCTGCATTATAAGAGCTGTCAGTAATAACACAAAGGCAGACAGAGCGGCTGTCACGCTGAGTGATCATGCAGCTTAACCCGCGAGAGATTGGGGGGGTCGGGTGACTTGCCGCGGGGCTCAGCTGACGTGGGTTACAGCCGAAAATCATTGTCTCTCCTCCATTTGTGTGCAGAAGAAGAACATGATCTCCTGTCCTTTCTCTAGGAAAAGGCTGCTCTGTCTGTGAGCTGCGTGTGTGTGTGTGTGTGTGTGTGCCAAAATCTCTCCACAATGTGATAAAAACCTGTTATTTTGACCTCTTAACCTCTGACATTTTTCTAGTCCCCATGATTTCCGTGGTGCGCAATCATGCCTCGATCGAATCTTGGAATCAAGGCACGGAGTAGGGGTTGCACAGACTGGTCAATTAGTCACCAGGTTGACATTACTGCACCACAATGACGCTATGAGCTTGAAGTCGACTAGTCGCCGATCACATGGGTGACAGATAGGAATGCTCTTGCGTGTGTATTGTTTTATGAGTAGTGCAGGATTTTCTTTTGCACCTAAATGGATGGAAACAAGTATTGCATTTTGGGAAGAGTGTTTTTTTTTTTTTACAGTGTCTGACACGGATGGACTCGGTCTTCAGGTTTCTTTTCACCTGCGGTGTCAGATTTTAAGTGAAAGTTAGTTTTAGTCTTTGTTTTATTTCATAACCTTTTAGCTTTTGTTCATCACGATCAATAGGTCACTGGATAATATGGTTTAACTCGACTTTACAGGAAACATACATTACAGGAATGTAACATAAAGTATATGCATGTATAACGTAACAGCTGAGTCGCAGCTTGTTTATATATTTGCTGTTCTGCATAAATTCAGTGTATGAGCTGCCCGTTGTCAGTGAATAGATTGTTGCAAAGCATTCCCTCCTGATTTCATTAATGACTGAAAAAAATCAACGATGTCATCAGCGACTAATCGAAGTCGGCTTGACGTTTATCACATTAAGGTCGACTTTAAAAAATCTGAAGTCATGCAACCCCTACCATGGTACACAAAATTTACTTATCTCAGAATCATGCATAATTTACAGATATCATGTTTACATTAAAACTGATCTTTTTCAAATTTTAGACCTATTTTTTTCACATTTTGCAATAGTGATAGTATAACATACCCCTGCAGCAGGCACAGCCAGAGACTTCTTAACAGGAATATATACATGTAGCCAAATCTGGCCAAATGAGTGCCAGGATGCTACTTCCATAAGGCTCGCTTCTAGCACAGGAATACTCCAGGCGACTCGAGCGCTTACAGGGGCGGCTCCCTATTTGGCCTATCAGCCTTTTGGCCTCCACTGCGGTGTCAGAACCAGTGATGCGCAGGTCCATTCACAGGCAACTCAAACTCACCCAATGCTTTTATCCAACTGTCACCCGAACTGCTAATACTGAGAAATACAACATGATGCTGACCAGTTTTATATGCTTACATTTATATACTTATTTATTCTAACTGACCTGCTTATCAGTTTGAAAAGTCTCTTATTTTACTTGGTTACTTATGGTTAGGGCTGGGTAGGGGCTAAGGGTGTCATATTTGGGATTAGGGTTATGCCCATAGAAATGAATGGAAAGTTTCCACAAAGATACTGACACCTAATCTGGGTGTGTGCCTATGTGTGGGTGTGCGTGGATGGATGGACAGACAGCAGGGCGGGCTGACGCCGTGGTTACCGTGTTCCAGGACTTTCAGTGGGAACCAAAAGAGAATGATGGAGTGGATAAGAGCATTGATGCAGTGACCCCAAAACACCTGGGGGAGAAAGAGAGAGATTCTCAGGGGCGGCAACAGCAAACACAGGCCACACAAACGCAGCCAGACGCAGCCACAACTGCACCACCCTCTAAATGAATAACTTCCTTATGCTGCCCCTCTCACTTTCACTACAGTTGCCATGGTAACTCCCTGCCACCTTGTTTACTCAAAGGAGGATGACCATCCATACATGACTTCCAGGCATTAGTAATTGATCACAGAGCCAAATACATGAAGCGTGGTGTGTGTATGTCTGTGTATATCTGTATATATCCATGTGTGTCTGTGTGTGTGTGATTGACAGACTGATCTACCTTGGTGTTGAAGCCGTCGGCGTTCTGGGTGATGCGATACAGCTGTGGAAAACGTAGCATGTTCTGCTGGCTGCATGGTCGGTCAAATATGCCCAGAGTGAAAGGAGGCAGCGCAGTGAAGATCTGACACAGAGAGTCAGTGTCAGAATCTCTCAGAGTCAGGGAGTCTGAGACTCACACACATACACATAGCACCTAGCAGATTCAATCAATCAGGGTAATTCGGGATGAATCAGAGAGTCACAGACACAGAGAGTGAGTCAGAGCTAGGGAAAAAGACAGAGTCAGACACACATGACAGCTGCTATGGATGCAGAATGGTGGGGGGGGGAATCATCTTACCACGTTGTAGAGGCCGATGCACCATCGCTCAAACAGGATCTGCCCAGAGAAGCCGTTCACAAAAGCAAACCAGAGCTGTGGAAAAGCAGGAGGGGCTCACTGTCCTACCCTCTGACCTCTGACCCCCGACCTCTGTGCTGCTGGTGGCTAATCCACTGGCAGCAAGGGAGACAGCGGTCATGGGAAGTAGTTGCAGAAATTGGGGGATACATGGACACTGGAACACATCATAACACAGAAACAAGGACACACACAGAGACACTGCACACGGACATGGGAAAGCACACCATGAAATAGACATGAGGACATACAGGGACATGTACACAAACAGGAGAAAGCACACCATAACATAGACATGAGGACA
>JAODKL010000081.1:20613976-20626234 GCA_026780765.1 Petrocephalus schoutedeni | reverse complement strand
CATGAAATAGACATGAGGACATACAGGGACATGTACACAAACAGGAGAAAGCACACCATAACATAGACATGAGGACACACGTGAAGATGATGCACACAGACATAGGAAAACAGGCCATGTCACAGACACAAGGATACAGGAAAACATGCCATGACACAGCATAACACACACAGCCACACACTGCTGACAGATGCTGACAGACACACACACACTCTGCATACTGGCAGATGTTAACAGACAGCTTGCATGGTGACAGATGATGACAGACACACAAACAGTCTGCATGCTTACAGACCCACACACACATACACACAGACACAATTTGCATGCTGACAGATGCTGGCAGACACGCACACAGACGCAGACTCACACACAGTCTGCATGCTGACAGATCCTGACAGAGACACACACACAGTCTGCATGCTGACAGATCCTGACAGACACACAGACGCAGACACACACACAGTCTGCATGCTGACAGATCCTGACAGAGACACACACACAGACGCAGACTCACACACAGTCTGCATGCTGAGAGATCCTGACAGAGACACACACACAGACGCAGACTCACACACAGTCTGCATGCTGACAGATCCTGACAGAGACACACACACAGACGCAGACACACACACAGTCTGCATGCTGACAGATCCTGACAGACACACACAGAGTCTGCATGCTGACAGACACACACAGACGCATAGACACACACACACACACACACAGAGTCTGCATGCTGACAGACACACACAGACGCATAGACACACACACACACACAGTCTGCATGCTGACAGATGACAGCAGCCTCCAGATTCAGGCTTTCAGTGACTGAGCTTCCTGTCACACCTGTTCACATATTTCAGCGTGGGGGTGCATGTGGCCCAGCACTCGTCCCACTCCCATTGTGGCTATAAAGCACATGGGGTTATATGCATGTACTGCTGAATTGCCCCCCTCCCCAGACTCTGCCCTCTTTAATGTGGGCTTACAGATACGACACCTTCATGTCTTTACCTCGATGATGTACAGGACAACGTTCTTGTAGAAACAGTAGAGGATGCACTTGGTAACTCGAGTGTAACTCCAGGCTCCATGGACCAGCAAGAGCTTCTCCAGGTATGAGAACTGAAAGAGAAAGAGAGCATGCAGTGAAAAACAGTAAAACATATACAGGAGAACTCAGACACACAGTGAAACATAGTAAAACACATACAGGAGAACACAGACATGCAGTAAAACATACAGGAAAACAAAGATGCAGTGAAACACAGTAAAACACATACAGGAGAACAAAGACACGTACGAGAGCGCAAAATATGGTAAAAACATTTGAGAGAGAACAGACATTCGGTAAAACAGAGAGCACAGGCACAGGGTAAAACAAACGAAGAGCACAGACACATGGTAAACCCGATGCCACAGCACAGACACATGGTGAAACAGACAGGAGAGCACAGACCCACAGTAAAATACACAGGAGAGCACAGACACATGGTTAAACCCATGTGAAAGCACAGACACATGATGAAACACACATGAGAGCACAGATACACGGTGAAACATACATGAGAGCACAGACACACTGTAAAACAGGCGGAGAACACAGACACACAGTAAAATACACTGGAAAGCACAGACAAAACACATATGCAATAGCACAGAGATGGTAAACCACATGTGGAAGAGCACAGAGATGGTAAAACACATGTGGAAGAGCACAGAGATGGTAAACCACATGTGGAAGAGCACAGAGATGGTAAAACACATGTGGAAGAGCACAGAGATGATAAACCACATGTGGAAGAGCACAGAGATGGTAAAACACATGTGGAAGAGCACAGAGATGGTAAAACACATGTGGAAGAGCACAGAGATGGTAAACCACGTGTGGAAGAGCACAAACACGTGGTAAAACACACTGAGGCGCTGAGGCATTTGCTCAGCTTTCTGGAGGTTTGCCTCTGACCTGCGCGATGGAGTAGTCCGAGGAGTTAGTGGCCTGCATTCCCTCGTTGCCGCTGATGCCCACGCCCACATGGGCTGTCTGGATCATGCCCACGTCATTGGCTCCGTCGCCGATCGCCATGGTGATGGCATTAACATGAGTCTTCACCATATCCACTATCTCCGACTTCTGCAGCGGAGACACCCTGGTAAAGAAGGGTCCTGATTAACGCCATCATCACATCACTAAGGGAGGGTTCTGATTAATACCCTCTTAATGCCAGTAAGGAAGGTTTCTGATCAATGTCTTCATCACACTGCTAAGTGAGGGTTTGATTTAACACCTTCATCGGGCTGGTAAAGGAGGTTTCCGATTAACGTCTTCATCACACTGAAATAGGAGGTTCCAGTTAACAGCCTCATGATGCCGGTAAGCGAGGGCTTTGATTAACACCCTCATCACATTGGTAAGGGAGGGTTCCAATTAACAACCTTATGACGCTGGTGAGGAAGGGTTCAGATTAATGCCCTTATCATGCCAGCAAAGGAGAGTTCCGAATAAGGCCATCATTATGCCGGTAAGGGAAGGTACCGATTCACGACTTCATTGTGCAGACTCTCCAGTTACAGTAGTTCTTGACAGATGCTATCGCTCTGTGATGGTCATGGGGTGGTTAGACGGGGTCATTATCACGGTGAGTGCGTCTGTGTTTACCTACGTAATTTGTTTATGCATCTGTCAGTGTCTGTAAAGTGCGGAATGTGTAACAGACTCTTTGAGACTATTTAATTGGTGCAATGCCTTTGAAATGCAGACCTGACCACACACGAACAAAATAGACAGACTGACACAGATAGACCCAGACACAGACAGGTAGACTGGCAGCTAGACTCAGACAGACTGACACAGAGACAGGCACACTGGCAGTTAGACTCAAACAGACTGACACAGACAGGCAAGCAGGCCTAACTGCAAGGTGAGTGTCACAAGCACCCTGGCGACAGGCTGAAGCACCCTGCAGCATGGAGGCCTTTCTGAGGACCGGCTGCCAGGCTTTAGCTCTCCAGAACATGACTCACATTTGTACTGGCTGTTCTTAAGCTCAGAAACGCACTATTGTTCCAAACCGGTTTCTGTGAGAATGAAGAGGGGGAATGGAGCCGATTAAGGAGAAGCCAGATTAGTGTGTGAAGTTTATGCACCATGGGAAGACTCCACTATGTCTGTCGCTTGGGGAGAGCGTGGCCTTCCACCTATGAGCCGCACAATCCACAGATTATTTATTGTACAGCAGGGCTGCTGAGGAAACCATGCAGTGTGATACAAGACAGATGGACAGACCAAAAGGCTCTGCATCATCAAACTGCTAGACACCCCCAAACAAACTGGCATTACTAAATGACTATGTATTGCCTAGGAGGAGGTGGGACATAGCCCTGAAGGCGGCACACCTCCAGAAGAGCAGTAGAGGATTCTGGGATGTGGCTCAGTGAGGCAGGAGTAAGCGGATCCTCTGTGAGAATATCTATAGCATCAAGATGACCCCGACCTGCTGGCCACCGCTTGCCCGGACACTGCTGCCTGTTCTCACATTGCTGTGGGGTTTGGAGGCCGCTGTGAAGGGGACCTCCAGCACGGGTCAGGGTGAGCGGCTGCTTGGCGCTGAAAGCGCCTTTCTGGGTGGTCTGGCTCGCGTGTTCCAAGAGGAAACATGCCCCAGGCCGCTGCCCACGCTCTGCTGTGCGTCTGTCACGGGGGGGCCTGGGAGGGCCATGTCCCAGCTAATGCCCGTCCTCCCCTTTGTCGGTGCTGGTGTGTGAGTGACCTTGACGTGAAATCTGACAGCTTTAAGTCATGTCAGCCAGTGTGGGAGATGCCCACAGGGACACAGACATACACTCAGATAACTATGAATATAAACATATATATGTTTAAAAACATACGATACACAGATATATGTAAAAATGCATGTAACACACGACGCACATGGAGAAACAGATGTAAGTACACACAGACATGCAGGTACAGGTATAAACACATGTATCTGACATGTGGAGAGTAAGAGTAGCATTTATTGAGGTAATCTGGAGAAAAATGAGAAGCTCATTAAAGAGCCTCAGAGGTTCATTAAGCAGCCCCAGCCTGCTCAACGGAGCCCCGGGCTGTGGGGGCACAGCAGGAAACTCCCCGCGTGGTGAGGAAGTTACCCCCAGCACACACAGCCTGCACTGCTGAGGGCTCCCAGTCATGTGATCAGGCTGGGGAGCAGGCAGAGTGCTTCCTGCATGTAGTTTGCTTTCTAGATAAACAGTTTTTTTTCGCTCTGCAGGGCAAGGAGAGGTGACCATGTGGTACAGGCATACACAGGTGAGTGTCCATTGACTATGTGGTACAAGCGTGTACACTGTACAGGTGAGTGTCCAGTGACCATGTGGTACAAGCGTGTACAGGTAAGTGTCCAGTGACCATGAGGAACAGGCATGCACAGGTGAGTGTCCAATGATCATGTGGTATAGGCATGTATAAGTGAGTGTCCAGTGACTGTGGCATGCAGGCGTGTACAGGTGAGAGTCCAGTGACCATGTGGTACAGGCATGCACAGGTGAGTGTCCAATGATCATGTGGTACAGGCATGTACAGGTGAGCATCCAGTGACTGTGGCATACAGGCGTATACAGGTGAGTGTCTAGTGACCATGTGGTACAAGCGTGTACAGGTGAGTGTCCAGTGACCATGAGGTACAGGCATGCACAGGTGAGTGTCCAATGACCATGTGGTACAGGCATGTACAAGTGAGTGTCCAGTGACTGTGGCATGCAGGCGTGTACAGGTGAGTGTCCAGTGACTGTGGCATGCAGGAGTGTACAGGTGAGTGTCCAGTGACCATGTGGTACAGGCATGCACAGGTGAGTGTCCAGTGACCATGTGGTACAGGTATGTACAGGTGAGAGTCCAGTGACCATGTGGTACAGGCGTGTACAGGTGAGTGTCCAGTGACCATGTGGTACAGGAGCGTACAGGTGCATGGGCAGTCAGTACCTGCAGCATATCACAGCTTTGCAGGACAGCGCCAGGTCGAGAAAGGACTGGCGGACCTCAAAGGACAGGGCGTACTTGAGCGTCTGCCCATCGATGATGAGCGCCAACTCGTTCTCCTGGCCCAGTGAGTCACCCAGAGAGGCACAGTGGCCCAGCAGGGTTTCGCGTGTGGCCTGTAGGAGGCGACAGAGAGTTAATACTATCATACGTGTGTTATGGGCACAGAGGACAGGTACACACTTAAACGCACACACAACCATATATATTCATAAGCACTCTGATAGTGTGCCTACACATTAATCTTCATCTTTGCATTTGTGTGAGGTTCAGCGCGTGTGGATTCGGGGTCGAGCTGAGGGAGTGACTGTGAGCCGCCACGGCTCTCACGCTGTTATCAGTGCTGTTGCAGACATCTGATACACATCAAGCCAGAGCTCAGAGCGAAGGGGGCTGGGGGGCGCGGCGAGGGAATCTGTATTAGCAGCCTTTCATTAGCAATGAAAACGCAGCATTGAAAAAGCTGATCGCCGTGCTATAAACACACAACAGCACGTTCCCAATAATTCATCACATTAATTCCGATTTCTCTGCCTCTCCCAGTGAGCCAGGGGGGTGTGTCAATAGGGGTTCAAGCAGAGCACTCACTCTCAGCAAAAACAAACACGCTGCTGCAAAAAATTGGAAGCACATGGACACAGAAATCTAAACACAGGTATATTCTCACCACACTCACGCAGAGGCGTACACAGGCAGAGGCACATGCACAGAGTGGCCGTCATGCCCTCTGCCAAGTGATGGAGTGTAAGAGCATGGAAAGGCACTGGTAAAGACCACACAGTGAATGACCGACTGCTCACGGTAACCCGCGTGAGACAGGCAGGCAGATCACCGGTCATATGACTGACGGAGACAGCCCCCTGGTCCATCGTGACCTCTGCGACCCCGGCAGGCTGTACCACCCTGCAGCTGCCGCCTCCCTCCCTTTATTTTGTCAGCCGTGTTCACCGCGCTGCTGCTTCCCCACACATTCCTGCCCCCTGTCCACCTGCCAGCGAGCTCACCCGCCAGAGCCCGTCAGAACATCAGTAGCTGCTGAATGCAGAGCCGGCCCTGGACGGCGCCCTAGGCAAGATGCTGCCAAAAGCACCCCCCAGAGCAGCAGAAAAGAAATGCTGTCATTTCATTTATACTAAAAATATTCCAGAAGCACAGGGTATCTGGTTGCCAACTAGCACACATCTGTCTCGCAGGAAAAGTAGGGAAATAGCGTAAGCAGGCGTATTTATTTATTTAGCTATTCTTTCACTCACTATTTTGCGCCCTCCAATCAAATGGTCCTCTAGGCACTTGGCCCGCTCTTGAACGCATCCATGGGCCTGCCTGTACACTGCTTATGATAAATGGTCTGGCTACATTCACATATTTAATGGTGAATTCAACAGGGAGTTTGCCACACCATCCCTTACAGCGGGGAGAAGCGGGGAGGTGCCACTCCGGAGGGGGTTATAACAAGCTCGCTGGCCGCATTCCTATGCTGTAAAATGCCCCAGTGACACACCACTGTCGCTAAACAGCACCAGGGCGCTAATCATCATTGGCTAGGGCATTGTCTTGGGAGAGAGCGCTACCGCCACCATCTGTCAGGTGAGTGTCGTCGTTCTCAGGGAGGGCAGGGAGGCCGGGAGGGCAGGGACGGAGGGAGGGCCTCCCCACACATAGTGTGTGGCAGCAACACTCTGGGATCTTATCTGGGTTATATTTAGAATCAGTATCTGTGTTCCCTCCCATCCCATTCACACCAGGACTTGTGTTACTGGCCTGTCTGCTCCCACAGCCGGTCTGGAGCCGTCACTAGTAGGCAGGCCATCTGCACGTGCGTCCACCTGCATTATTAGCCTGTCTGCTCTCGCAGCCGAGCTGGGACTGTCAGAAGCAGAGTGTCTGCGCATGTGGGTCTGTCTGCATTAATGGCCTGTCTGCTCCTGCAGCCGGGCTGGGGCTGTCAGAGGCAGAGTGTCTGCGCATGTGTGTCTGTCTGCATTAATGGCCTGTCTGCTCCTGCAGCCTGGCTGGGGCTGTCAGAGGCAGAGCGTCTGCGCATGTGTGTCTGTCTGCATTAATGGCCTGTCTGCTCCTGCAGCCTGGCTGGGGCTGTCAAAGGCAGAGCGTCTGCGCATGTGTGTCTGTCTGCATTAATGGCCTGTCTGCTCTCGCAGCCGAGCTGGGACTGTCAGAGGCAGAGTGTCTGCGCATGTGTGTCTGTCTGCATTAATGGCCTGTCTGCTCCTGCAGCCGGGCTGGGGCTGTCAGAGGCAGAGCATCTGCGCATGTGTGTCTGCCAAATGCTGTAAATGTAAATGTGTCTGTCTGCATTACCAGCCTGTCTGCTCCTGCAGCTGGGCTGGGGCTATCAGAGGCAGAGGGTCTGCGCATGTGTGCCTGTCTGCATTACTGGCCTGGCTGCTGGGGCCATTCACAGGCAGGCATGTCTGTCTGAGTTTCTCGGCCACCTGGTAGGGGGGTGGGACACGTGTGAGCAGACTAATTAATGGGGGTTTACAGCAGGACTGTGACTCGGGGGATTATGGGTAATGTGGGGGCAGTAGAGACGGTATTGCTCCTCATCTGAGTGCCCCCCTGGCATGGCACGGGGGGAGGGAGCTGACTGATGTGAGAGCTGGATCAGATAAGAGTGTGAGGAACAGGCCTGAGTCTGCAGGGGCCAGAGACGAGTCACAGGCGGCCATGATTATCCAGAAGGCTCTGCTCTCAGGGCAGCAATTTGTTTGGAAGGAAAGTAGCAGCCTGAGTAAAAGCCAAGTTATACACACACACCCACACATGTTTGTATTCTGATCATAGTAAGGGCCGTCCATTCATTTCTATGGGAAAAGCCCTAATCCCAATCATGACAGCTGAACCCCCTACCCAGCCCTAACCTTAACCATAAATAACCAAACAAAATACAAGATACAAAATACAATTTTTGATTGCACTCACTGATTTTATTAAAATGAAGTTTTGAGTAGTAAGTGTCCTCACTAGCCGTGTTTTTTTGTGGGTTTGCTATATTTCCGAGCAAAACAAGGAACACACACACACACATACACACACACACACACATACACACACACACAAACAAAACTATGCACACAGAGGAGTAAACAAAACACACGCAGTTATACGCTCAGAGATACAAATGCCTGCCTTTTAAGTGTGGCATAACAGAGGTGGCCACACATACTGAGGCCGTGTGTGGCATGTTAAAAGCGTATAAAACACCGCAGGCATGTAAAAGAGCCGAGACGGACCTCCAGAGGTACTCACATCGAGCGAATCCTCGTTAACGATGATGAGGGACATGCCGTGAGACACCAGCCGGCATGAGTAGCCTGAAAGACAGGGAGGAGAGCAGAGCAGAGAGAGTGAGACCTGCTCCAGATTCCGGGGTGTCTGTCTCTGCATGTGAGACGCACCGATGTTGACCGCCGTCTCCTGCTTGTCCCCGGTCAGCACCCAGATGCGAATGTCGGCTTTCATGAGGGTGGAGATGGTCTCTGGGACGCCAGCCTGAAGCTGGTCCTCGATGGCTGTGGCTCCCAGCAGCAGGAGATTCTGGGGGAAGAGAGATGGGGACAGATCTATGAGAGGGTACGCATGAGACACACAGACAGACAGGTATGTACACACACAGACAGACAGGTATGTACACACACACACAGACACACGCGCGCACACACAGGTATATACATTTCACATGTTTCTATTCCATATCGGCCTGTTCCTTCACAAGCAGCCTTACTGAATTGGCCAAACATTAGGGCAACATGTTTTCACTACTTAGCAGGACACAATACAAATGTGAAACCAAATCAAATATACAACATTGTCTCAAATATATCCCAAGTGCTCACGTGAACACTCAGATAAAGGCAAGTCAATTGAATGTAAAAGTAATAATAACATACTCAGAAAGATTTCTTTTTTTTTTGTAATTTAATTGACAAAACTGTTTCCTATTTTACACCACAGATGCAAATAGCTCAAAACAAGAACATTTTTAATGAAAAATGACAAACACACTTTAGGCACTTCACTTAGCAACATCTTAAAATCTTTATAAATGAACAGGCCTAAATGGAGCTCATAAGTCTTTTAGTTCGACACAAGTGATCAGCTATCAGCTCTAATGACCATTCATTAAAATGTCTAAAAAACCGAAACTTCCTCCTTGTGTACACTCGTATTGCACACATGAAACCATCACGCATACATTATGGGGAAAGTATTTTTTGTATTTTTGAAACACATACATGCACAGACATATGCACTTATAAACACAAACATACCAATATCATGCACACACAAACAAAAATATGGATGCAGAAACTCTCCCATAAACATGAACAGGCTTGAAAACCCCGCAATCGGCTCACTTATGCCCTCTGGTGACTGGTTTGTTCCAATGCAGACTGGGCCATTCTCCCATCTTCCTGCCCTGCCTACCAGCACTAATTAGTTGTTAAAGGCTAAGCCAATACACTGGATGAGGACTCAGGTGAGTGAATGAGCTAAATGTTTGACAAAGCCAGACATGTTTATGTACAACAAAGAGTCAAACTGGTGTGTTTTAAATACTCCCTACTGAAGGGATGGAAGGTGACAGTCAACTGACAGTCATGTGATGGACAGGTGATATTGCCTACCTTCTCCAGCTGTTCATAGCACTCTTCCAGTTTCTGTGCCCGGTCCTTAAGCACAGTGCTAGTTTGAGTGTACGCCTTTAGCCACTCCTGGTACTCTCCCTCCTCAAGATCCACATATGCATAACACAGAGTTCTCAATCCTAGTGATAAAGGTTACAAAATGAACATGCTGAGTCAAACAGAGGCAGTGACCGCGTCCCTGAGAGAGAGAGTCCACAGCGCAGAGAGTGGTGCCGGACGCATACCTTCAGTAGCAAACTGCTCCAGGTGCGACACAGTGAGGTCTTTGTACTTGGAGTCCGCAGCCAAGCGCTCGAAGATGACATTGTCCTAAAGTGACACAGTCAAGACACGCATCCCATCAGTGTGAAGTGGAATTCTGTCACCATGGTAACACCCATCATTATCCACCATGCTCATCGTGTCACGTGACTGGGGTGGCAGTTCTGTTCTATTCTGTGTGTGTCCTACAGTTTACATGTGTTTTACTTGCGTTTCCCAAGTGGTCTGCGACACTCCATTCTGAGCACTAGAGGGCACCACTTACTGCACCCTTGCAGTAGAGACGCAGCTTTCCGGTGGGAGTTCTGACAACCACAGACATGCGCTTGCGGTTACTGTGGACACACGGAGGAGCATATAATGATTAAATGGCAAACACACACACACACAAGCTGAATGCACAGCAAACACACACACAAAGACGGACCAGAATCTCACCTGGAGAACTCGAGGACGTTGAGAAGCTCATAGCTCTGCTCTCTCCCCCTCTGAAAGATAAACAGAGAGCAGTCAGCCTCATGCCCACCCTTCAGGAAGGTCCCTATGGCATCCAAGCACTGACCGCCTCGATGATCACGCAGTCCGGGGTCCTTGCTGTGAAGATGAAGCCCAGGCCCTTTGCACCTTTCACCAGCGCACCTTCATCTGAGGAAGAGGAGCACTGGTCATCACACATGCACACACACATTCCTGTCTGCAAGTGAGAGAGAAAAATGTATTGGCTAAGTGAAGATGGCCCTGCAAACCTGGGGAGGAGGCCTGGTAGATAATCTGCTCTCCATCACGCTCCGGGACGACAGTGTGACAAACCGCCATCATGGTAAGGAACTCACATATCTGTGGAGATGTTGGCTGGAGAGGAGAGGAGAAGAGAGGAGAGGAGAGGCGAGGAGAGGAGAAGAGAAGAAAGGATAGGTGGAAGGGGAAAGGAAAGGAGGAAGGGGACAGAAAAGAAGAGGAGAGGATGAAGGGGAGAAGATGGGGGAAGGTGAGAGGAGAAGATAGGAGGGGAGGAAGGGGAAGAAAGGAGGAAGGGAAGAGGAGAAGAGGAAGGGGAGAGGAGAAGAAAGGATAGGTGGAAGGGGAAAGGAAAGGAGGAAGGGGAGAGGAGAGGAGAGGAGAGAAGAGGAGAGGATGAAGGGGAGAAGAAGGGGGAAGGAGGAGAGAAGAAGTTAGGAGAAGAGGAAGGGGAGAGGAAAAGAGGAAGGGGAGAATTAAGGAGGAAGGGGAGAGGAGAAGAGAGGAGAGGCAGAACGTGAGAGGAGAGGATGAAGGGGAGATGGAAGGGGGAAGGGGAGAGGAAAGGAGGAAGGGGAGAGGACAAGAAGAAGGGGAGAAGAGATGGGAGGAGGAAGGGGAGAGGAGAAGAGGAAGGGGAGAGGAAAGGAAGAAGGTGAGAGGAAAGGATGAGTGAGCCTGGCCTCAGCTGAGCAGACACCCCAATCACACTGAGGGACTTACGTGGTTTTGTTCAATGTTTTGGATGAGAGTGGGGTCATCAAACTCCACAGAGTTCTGGTTGCTAGATGGCAGATGGCTGGCAGGGAGAGATAAAGAGGAAGACCATTCAAAAGACTTTCTTTGCAGGCATCCAGACATCATCCAATCACAGCCGTGTACCGCATGCTGTCTAACAAACAATCCGCAAAACATGGAAACTCTGGAAACCCAAAGGATATATTTTAGGGCCAGACAGACTTTTTTTTTTAATTGTTGAGGGTTAATATTCCAACTTGGTTGAAGCGGTATCTCTCTAAAAGAATATTATGTGAAAACAATACAGAATCTTGCCGATTGCACAAAACCTTCTCGATTTGAAATTCTCTTTGTATTATTTGCGCACCGATTGCAATCGGTCGCTCATCTATGAAAGGCGAGGCCAACGCTGATTGGATTTACACGCACAGACACTGATTAAGAGTGCGAGCTAATCCTAGTTTACACAGAACAAACCTGCTCCGAGCAGGTTTGAGGATTAGGATGTGTTGCTATAACAATACATCCAGCAAGAACCAACAGATCTAGGATCATGGCAAATCATCAACAATTTCATCCCGCAAAACGAATAATCCACGTACGGAGAATACCCCCCAGGAAGTGAAGGTGATTATTTGTCATTGTGACACACCAACAAAACATGTCCTCTGCATTTAAGCCCTATATGACATAGCAGTGAGGGCGGCATGGTGGTGCGGTGGTTAGCACCGTCGCCTCACACCTCTGGGACCAGGGTTCGAATCCTGCCCAGTTCCATGTGTGTGGAGTTTGCATGTTCTCCCCGTG
>JAODKL010000081.1:20582026-20601203 GCA_026780765.1 Petrocephalus schoutedeni | reverse complement strand
ATAAAGTACAGATCAGAGTAAAGCGTGGAACAGATAAAGTACAGAGTATAGCGTGGAACAGATAAAGAACTGAATGACGGATAGTGTGGAACTGATAAAGCACAGATCAGAGTATAGCGTGGAACAGATAAAGAACTGAGTGAAGGATAGCGTGGAACAGATAAAGAACTGAGTGAAGGATAGTGTGGAACTGATAAAGTACAGATCAGAGTAAAGCGTGGAACAGATAAAGTACAGAGTATAGCGTGGAACAGATAAAGAACTGAATGAAGGATAGTGTGGAACAGATAAAGTACAGATCAGAGTAAACCGTGGAACAGATAAAGTACAGAGTATAGCGTGGAACAGATAAAGAAGTGAGTGAAGGATAGTGTGGCAATAAGTAAATTGAATAAATAGATAAAGTACAGAGTAGAGCATACTGTGGAACAAATAAAGTACAGTGTACATTACAGTGTGGAAGAGATAAGGAGTAGAATGGAATAGATAAAGTAGAGTTGAGCATACTATAGAACAGATAAAACACAGACTAGCTTATAGTGTGGAACAGATAAAGCTAGTAGTAGAGACCAGTGTGGAACAGCTGTACAGAGTGAAGGATAATGTGGAACAGATAGCACAAAGTAGATTATAGTGTGGAACAGATAAAGCACAGAGTTGACCATAGTGTAGAACCTGCATAGATGAGAACAGAATATATTATGTGACAGATAAAACACACCGCTAAGCATGGTGTGGAAAATATAAAGTACAGAATACAGTATAGCCCGGAATGGATCAAACACAGAGTGAGCGATAACGTGGAACAGTGACATGCACAGACTCTCCGAGGTACAGGTGCTCAAACTGGGGAGCATGGCCAAAGGTCCCCCTCGGTAAACAATCTACAGAATGGAGAAATGGATAAAGCACAGTGTATAGTGAGGAGCAGTTAAAATGCCGAGTGGAGAATAGTTTGGAATAGATAAAGTGCAGGGTGGAATGAAGCCAGGGGCAGATCGGGATCAGAATGAGTCCTTGCTTTGTCAGAAATATGCCTTTACTCTCATCACCAGATCAATGAAGCATCTCCCCAAATGGATGTGCTGGAGCTCTCAGGGAGCCCTATATGCCAGATAAAGCACAGCAAAGGCCATGGCTAATGGTGCCTGTGCTGCCAGCCACCCCGACACAGACTGACAGCATATACACCAGGGATATGGGCAAATACACAGCTCAGCCCTAATCTTATCGGCCAAACGAAAATAGACACTTTTAGAGCACAATTGATCCTTACAGGAAAATAAACAGATCAATCACAGGATCGGCCGTAAAGATAGGAGCCGAGAGCACTCAAACCCCAATCGAGCTGCCCTGAGTCAAAGCGAACCTTAAAAATACACATCCAATGCCTCCACAAGTCTAACTGTGGCTCCCAGGGAGGTAAGGTGAGTGCCCCCTGTTCCCACACCCAGAACCAGAGGACACACCCCAGTGCTCAATCGGGTGGGTCCCATATGCTGGTCTGGGGCCCACAGAAAGGTCGCTTAGAGACTCCATGCTGCTTTTATGTGACAGGCTTCTACACGTTTCAGTTACTACACAACCTGTGTACAGATGAGTATCGGCCAGCTCATATCATATTTCACGATCAGTTTGCATTTTTTCCCTGAGTTTCTCTCTGGGTGGCTGACCCACGTATTAGGTGATAGTATGAGTCTACGAAGTACAAAGCGAATGCTGCGCTACTGTGGGCCAGGAGGACCGCAGGTTCTGAAGCGCGGCTGATCGGCGTGAGACCGCAAACCGCATCGATCAGACGTGCGACGGCTGCCGAAAACCGCGATAACACGCGGACAGAATAATGCTCACAGCACACGGAAGCTTTCGCCATGTAACATTATAACCTCGAGTTAATATTAATGCGGGATTTATTTTTCTGTCCTCAAAAATCTCTAAATAGAAAAAAAGTCAGCAAACAAACGGGAACCCTTTAAATATACTTTAAACAGCAAATAACAAATAATAATAATGAGATAAAACAATGACAATAGTAAATATAATGACAGCAGTAATATACGAATAATAGCTGTCAGTGTTACAGTTACATTGTCACTGACATTATAGCTGCTGTTGTGACAGTGGCCCTGGTCTGAAAGCGAAAGCAGGAATATTCCGCTATAGCGCGAAGGGGACTCCGTCCGCCGCCGCCGGGACTCTCTACCTCACATGGTTGTCGCAGAACTTCGCCGTCTGCGGCTGGTTCAGCAGGATCGTCCTCGCCGTCGCGTCTACCGGGTCCGCTTGCGACGTGGTGCCCGACATCTCATCATCTGCCTTGTGGTAGCCGGCCGACGAGCAGGAGGGTCCTGCGGGTGATGGAGAGCCGACGTGTGGTCAGAGAGCGAAGTCAGAGCCGGGAGGGGAGGAGGCTACACTATGGAAATTAGGAACGTGGTCCGCGTCCTGTGCACCAGGATGATGGTGATGCTGGTGATGATGATGATGGTGATGATGCGCGTCAGATTCACCGAGCAGCACGGATCGACGCCCCCGGAGCCCACGGAGAAGCTGCTGATCCGGGCACAATGGCAGACAGCTGGCAGGCAGGCTGCGCGCCGCTCTCACCGTCTCCCTGCCCCACGTCCCCCGACCAACAGCCTTTCCTCGCTACGGCCGCACGGCTCCCATCTTTCCATGCGCTTATGTTTCTTTCACTTAGATCGCGTCCGCCTACATGCAGCGATGTGGCGCGCTGGCGGACGCCTCTCCATCATCGCCCTAAACTGACAATGGGAGCCCGGGAGAGGCCAGTTTAACCAGCTGGCTCGGCGGACCCCAGTGCGGCTGCAGCTGAGCCATCATTCGTCTGCCCTCCCTCGCCTCTTCCCTGCTATGTTTGCTCGGGTGGCCAGGTCGCTCCGACGCATCGGCCCGGGACCGGGCGCGTCCGATGCTCGGGCGGTTTGTGCGGGGCAGCGGAGACCCAGAGACAGGCGCAGCGTCCGGGATCAGGTGGTCGGCTTTAAATTAATTATTAGTAAGAGGGTATTCCCAAAAGATCACATATCGCGAATAAATGACATTTCATGTAAGCAATCAGCGAGACCACATGAAATTACAAACTCAGACATAAAAATTGACTGTATAACGTTTCAAGCTGGTAAATCATGTAAGGCGGCAGGGCATGCTATAGGCTGCCCGGGGTTTCACGTAAAGTTCAACCAGTAAAATGGACAGGAGTTAAAACGTATACACTGTCAGGAAAAAAGGTCCAATATAGAAATCAACAATGAGAAACATCTCTGCACCATTGGGGGTACATTCGTGTTGTTTATACCTTGGAGATGTTCCTCAGAGTCTATTTCTGTACCTTAAAAGGTACAATCACTTACAGCTAAGGGCACAATTGGCAGACCCTTAAGGGTACAACCCCAGTGACAAGCAAATGTATAAATTGGTATCCTTTTTCTGAGTGTGTAGGAATATATAAAAAACTGAAAAATACATGATTCCTTATCTCCTGTGTCAGTCCAGAAGCTCATTGCTAGTTTTGCCGACTAACTGCTGACACGCAGCGGATCCGATTACAGGCGAAAGAGAAGGGGTGCAGGAAGCTGGCGGTACTTAAGACTGCAGCGCGCGACGCCGTCTCCGCGTCATACTCATAGCTGCGCGCACTTGCAGCATGCAATATCGGTGCTCACTCTTTTGTTTCTATTTTCAATATAGGCCTATTGTCCAAATGGCATATACAGGAATAAGTGCATTAAAATAAAATGGAGAAACAAAACCTGGCATTTTACGCAAAACAAAAAGAAATTCTACAGTACAGTACAGTATATGGAACCCAAATAAACCGCAGTGCAGACTGCATCACACCAGTAAATCATAATACAATGTAGACCACACCAGTAAAACTCAGTACAATACAGATCAGTAAATGAGAATATAGTCTACCTGTGAACCACAGTACAGTCTACAAGACACTAATAAATCATAGTACATTCTACACCACACCACACCACTAAGCAGCAGTACAGTCTAATGCATACCAATAAACCATAGTACAGCTTACACCACACAAATGAACCATAAAACAGTATACAACACACCAGATGCTAAGGTATACACATCATTTAGTGTTACATTATAATACAAAGACCTTCCTTCAGTTTACATATTTATACCCCCAGCCAATCCATGCAGTGGCTGTCCAAGGCCATGCCCACACAGAAAAAGGCAACTCAAGCAATTCTCCATGGCAGGCGCATTGCCTCTTTGTGAATGGCTGCTCTGTTGCCAGGCAACCTCCGTGTCATCAGCTGAGTCTGGGCCTCTAAGGATAATCCCACAGGTGAGGCACACACGCACGCACGCACACACACAGCAGCCTGCTAATCTCACTGGGATCTATACTGATATACCGCATATTCCCACATGCTAAAACAAAGCAGCTTGACATGCTTCAGCTTGGAAAAGCATCTGTGCAGGCACATACCTCCCTGTTTCCCACATGCATGTTTGCATGTGCTTATATTTAAATGTTACTTCATGCAGTTCCTATGCAGCAGCAAACACTGGCAGAAGGCAGCATGCACCTGGGATGCCCAAGCAGCAGGGGCGCCAATCTGTGTGACAAAACTCACTTTTATCAAACCTGTCTGTCATCCGGGAGCACATGGTGGCCCCCATGGGCGGGTCCTCGTCATGGGAGTCCTGGCTAATGGGAGTCAACACTAACTGCTCTGGAGCAGCCGGTCAGAGTGAAGCCACAGGAGAGAACAACAAACAAGGCAGGACATCAATGGGCGTGTAAACACTGCAGCGGGTTCACTGCACAGGAAGAGCTACGTCAGCGAGACACAGGAGTGGCTAGCAAGTTACAGGAGTGGTCAGCGAGTTACAGGTGCGGTCAGTGGGTTACAGGAGTGGTTAGGGGGTTACAGGAGCAGTCGGCGAATTATAGGAGCAATTGGTCAGTTACAGGAGTTGTCCTGTGTCAGTGAATCACAGGAGCAGTTGTTTGTCAGTGAGTTACAAGAGCGCTCATATGTCAGTCAGTTACAGGAGCAGTCGTGTTAGTGAGTTGCAGAAGCATTTGTGGTTGGCGAGAAACAGGAGTGGTTGTGTGTCAGTGAATTACAGGAGCAATCAGCGAGTTACAGGAACAGCTGGCAAGTTACAGGAGTGGTTGTGTATCAATGAGCTATATGACTGGCTATGCGTCAGTGAGATACTGGACCGGTCAGTGAGTTACATGAGCAATCAAGTGAGTTACAGGAGCAGCTGGAAAGTTACAGGAGCAGTCATGTGTCAGTGAATTACAGGAGTGGTTGTGTGTCAATGAGCTACATGATTGGTCATGTGTCAGTGAGTTACATGAGCAATCAAGTGAGTTACAGGAGCAGCTGGAAAGTTACAGGAGCAGTCGTATGTCAATGAGTTTCAGGAGTGGTCACTACGTTACAGGAGTGGTTGTGTGTCAATGAGCTACATGACTCGTCATGTGTCAGTGAGTTTCCGGACCAGTCACTGAGATACAGGAAAGGTTGCATGTCAGTGAGCCACAGGAGCAGTCATGTGTCAGCGAGTTACTGGAGTGCTCTACAGATTGTGTGTACATGGAACAGAATGTGAAGAATGCGACTATGCAGTAACGGCAAGCCTGCCCCCTTGAGGCCACGGGGTATCAGGACAGGTAAAATGCTATCCAACTGTCAATAACAAAATGTGTACCTGCCTGAACAAAACAGAATTACTCAGGTAACCTTCTCAAAATTTTTACAAAAAGACAACTAAAACAATCTACAAATATGTGAAGTATATATGAAATATAGTATTACATTTGCAATTTGCTTCATGGACAAATTAAAGACAGCAGTCAGAATACTGACCTACAAAAACCAGTATCACACTCTTGACTAAGCAAAAATCTACCTCCAAACCCAATTACAGCCATGAGTGGTAATATCAACTATGAAAAGAAAAAATGACTTTTATATGGGGTGAAGAATGTAGGACCCATATTGTGCCAGTGACAACGGTCACTATCACAGCTCAGTATAAACCCACTGGAATACTGTAAAGGTCACAGCTCATTGTGTTTGCAATTACTTGTACTTGAGAAAGTGTCTTTATATTAAGTTCAGTAACACATCAAGCTATCCTGCACAATGCACCATGCTTCTGTTTAAGGTGCCGCTCCCTGAAACTGCATGAAGTCTAATCCAAGTGATTGGTCTGAGTTTTTTGCACCTCAAGGTTGTTGAATCACCTCAGCTCCAAGCTGGATTCCTCCTAAACTGTGCAGGTCAGTTTAGTAAACATGGTGATTGCTCATCTTGTGGAGATAACAGATTGGGTGATTAAGTGAGTAAGAGAGGTTGGTGGGGATTAACATGGTGACTGGCACAGTCGGGCTTATCCAGTCCCTGCATGGGTGAAGCAGGTACCTTCCTGACACATGGCACTTGTGGCACACAGCGTCACCCCAGTAACTGCCTCACTGGCTCAGTTTCCTTCCGCTCCATCATTACAGACACACATAAGAACAAAAAGCTAAACTCCAAGCAGTTTTCACAGACCATCTGACACTCACATGGTTGTCAAAACGCCCCTGTGCTCTGTGCTCAGTAGAGGGACATTCCATGAGTCATTCAAAGATGATTGCTATTAATACCATGATAAACTGTGCGCTAACAGAGGCTGCAAGACTTCATTCATTGAACCCTTATAATTTTAAATCTAAATATTTACTTCTTTGCATATATCCTACTACAAAATCATATTGTATCAATGTGTATTTTTTTCCCCAAAACAATCGCATTGACTGCAAGCTGAAATTAAGGTGTCGATTTGGCATGCCATGTTATTAGTTTACAAAAATGCAATTTCTTTCTGATTACTGGTGTTAATAAAAATTTAAAATTTTGTATACTGCTTCTCTAACTCCTGTTAAATTCTACCCTTATAGAAATAAAAATATTGGACAAGTCAAACTTGGAGACACACAACAAACTGAATAGATTCCAGTCCAGCTTCCATAAGGGACACAGAATTGAAACTGCCTTAATTAACTGCCTTAATTAAAGTCATAAATGACATTACAATGGCAACTAATGCTGACTATGCGACTATGTTCATGCTTCTCAACCTTAGTGTGGCCATTGATACAGGTTACCGTGCTACTCTATTACATTGACATGAATTTGATGTTGGGTTGTGTGGATCTGACTAATGAATATCAATATGTCCAAGTGTCCAATAACTGCACTCCATTGTCAATGTCAATGGTCAAATATGGAGCACCACCGGGATCAGTTCTTAGTCCTACATCTCTCTCTACAAAAGACCTGGATGACTGAAATAGTTTTATCACTAAATGCTCAGAAAACTGAGGTTCTCTTGTTGCTGAACCTGTAATTTAGGCCTCTCATTCAAGTCACATGTGGATGCAGAATTGAAGTTATTCTTCCTACAGCTACGTTACATTTTCAAACTACAATGTTTCCTTATTGTTCAAGACACTTATAACTAAAACATGCTTTTGTAAATAACAGGTTAAACTACAGTAAGGCTCTGTTATCTGGGAGTACACACCACATATTAAATACCGTCCAGCATATTCAAAGTGCAGCAGCTCAAATTGTCACCAGGTGCAGGAAGATTGAACACAAAACTCCTAGTCTTAGCTCCCTGCATTGGCTTACTGTTAAGCTCAGAACTGACTTAAAAGTTCTCCAACTTACATATAAGGCATTTAAAGGTCTAGTACCTGCCTACCTAACAGAACTACAGAATGCAGGCATCCTTGTCATTCCACATATAAATCAAGTGACAGTTGGCAATAAAGCATTCTGCTATAGGACCCCTATATTGTTATACAGTTTGCCAGCTCATGTTCACGATGCCGAAATGGTCTGTCTTTAAATCTTGACTGATAACCTATTACATCAGTTGAGCTTACCCACAGCCCAAAACATAACACAATGTAACTATGGCCTCTGGTGCTGGCTGTACATGCCATCCTGATCTGCCGTGCTTGTCTGTGCTGTGCTCACATTATTGTGTCTATGCATGCTCTGACCACCAATGTTCTCTGCCCTCCTTCCCACATGTCTGGATGGTGCCCGGGGTGGCCACCACAGGAGCTGGAATCCTTGTCCCATGGAAGAATGGTCTCATGGATGCGACTTACAAACCGTAACATCATGGGTGCAGCCTTCAATCTGCCACCCTACACAGGCTGGCGTGGAAAACAGACTTATTGATGGGCTTTAGCTTTGACCTTGACCACAGTCTGTACCTTGCGTCTAGCATGAAACCCCATTCTTACTTTTCAGTAATGTTAGCATGCTCAGGGGGGTTGGGGAGCCAGCTTTCTTTTTTCTCCTTTTTTTTGGTTCCTCCCCTCCATAGTCATCTGGCATTCTTTCTTTCATTTCTTTGTCTTTTGTCCCTTTTTTCTGTTTCTCAATTATTCTGTATAAATGATGTAGGGATGTATTGCACAACCATGTAAAACACATTAGGGCAACTCTGTTGTCAAATGTGCTATATAAGGATTAATTGAATTGAATCATGCAGGAATGTGCAATTAATGCCGCCTCTCAAGCAGATACCCGGAACCCCAGTGTTGGTGTCAATGTGATATATCCTGCACGGGCAGCAGACCAGCTTCAGGCCTCAGAATCCTCTTTCCGTGCACTTCCGCGTATTTTGGCGACATTTTACGTTTCTTCGCAGATTTTTTAGTGGAATCAGCGAGCTGGCAGACGGGGCCCAGCGGACTGCTAAGTGTGCGCGCGGGAAGGCGCGGCCCCGCGGGCGCGCGCGACGCTGGGACCAAAGGAGCGCGGGCACGCGGGGATGCTGAGGCGCGTGTCAGCTCGTGACGCCGCGTAGCCTCCCTGTGACCTCAACAGGTGAGATTAGCTTAGGCGCTGGCAGCGCTTACTCTGCTAAATCCGCCGCGGCATCCGCACACACATTAATGTCCCCACATTAATGTCGCTGCGTGCCCAGAAAACGCTTAACACCAGCCTCTCTCTGCGGCTAGCGATGTCCCTCTGTGGTGCTGAAGCGGCTTCGCCATCATCATCTCGGGGGTCCGCGGTCACCACAATTTAAAGTGCGGGGAAACCCCTATTTTCACACACAGCCTGTCAAGATAACCGCGGGGTGCACGGAGCTCAAGCAGCATCCTCGGCACTAGCGCTTCGTTGCTTTATTATACGCCATTATACGCGCGTAGCCGGCGTACATATCAGCCGTGGTAAAATGATGAAGGCAGTGATTAATGACCGCGGCGCCCTGACGCTATACTTACCTCCCTCCGTGTGGATCTTCTTCGACCGCCTATTGAAATACATGGTGAGCAGGTCTGAGCCGGGCTGCCGGGGGACCGCGGGCTCGATGGCATGCTCAGGGCAGGCGGACACGCCGGACGGACGCGGGGCTCAGGAGACCGCGGCTCGCTCGGCTGAGCGCGGGCTCGCGCGGGCGCTCCCGCACTCCGCCGCAGAATGACGCGCGTCCGTCCCGGCGCGAGGGGATTTGTGACCTCATCCGTCTCCGTGGCTACGCGCTGCTTGCCTCGCGCAGCGGGAGTCCCTAGCGCCGCCGAGCCAGCAGCCGATGCAGCGACGCTATGCCGAATGACGGAACGAACAAAATGCACTGCCCGTGTGGGATCGTCCGTCTGCACGCATCCTGCAGATGTGCTGTGGTGAATCACTGCAGATGCTGAAGATTATACATTCTGGTTACTGTATGTATTCTACGGAATGAAAAGTAAATGGCAAAAGGACAGTGCGGTTAGATACTATGAAATCACACCCACCTGTCATTTTTATCAAGTTCAGTATTTTACAGTAATTTTAAATCCGGATGTTTTATATAATTCCCTCGTTCTGTCTATGACCAAATGTGCCCTGTTTAGGTGAAGTGATGTTTTTAATGTCTGCAGTGTGAGTGTGATGGGTTGGCACCCCTATCAAGGTATCCCCTGCCCCGTGCTTCCAGAAATAGGCTCCATGTTCACCATAACCCTTAACTGGCTACAGAAAGTCAGTGGATAGTTACAAATAACAGGTAAAAGTAGGAGGTGGTATACCTTTGTTCTGAACAAACCAGGTAAGGTGTCAGAACAAAACCAGTTGTCAGTAGCTCCTGAACACATAGCTGGTGCAGCACAGACCTCTGACTCTCTGGGAGGCTTGGCCACGCGGGATGCTCTGGGCTGATGGTTTGCAGTCAGACAGCCTCGTGCAGAGGATCAAACACACATTGACATCAGTGGTGTGGGCAGTCAGCCACTCACGCACAGATGACAATTTACCAGCTGCATCTATTGATTCTGTTTTATTGAGAGTTTATCCTGACCCTCAGGTAAGACAGAAACCCACCCCCAGGCCAAGTAAGGAAGCAACAGCAAATATAACAGAACTTCAACAGGGCAAAAGAACATGATGGATTGTAGCACATACCTTAATGTCCATCTCCAAAGTGGTCACAGAGAAACATGGATGAAAATGGAGGAAAGAGAAAGTTCATGTATTTCTGGGGCTGTACTGCTGCCCTCTTCTGGTAAGAACAGTGCTATGCTTGGGGGGGGGGGCATAGGGAATGACCCTTTAGGTGTCTGGGTACAAAGTGTAATATGCTCATTAGGTACAAAGAACAACATGACCACCGTTGGCACTGTTACCCAAACATTGTCAATAATGTAACATTTCTATTACCAGTAGGGGGCAGCACAGAGTGTTTGAATAAATTCTCACAGCTTTCAGGGGAAGGTGTGCCAGCTGCAGCCGGCACTGAGCAATTTGGCTTGTTGTTACCGAGGCAACATATGGATGCACGTCGCCTACATCCACCAGATTATTTACACAGCTGACAGCACAAGACAGCTCTCCTGTGACCACGCAGGGTCACAGCCCTGATGCGGGGGAGCCAGTCTGCAGGCAGCATGGTCATAGTGCCCCCACAGGCTGTTGCTCTGCATTGCACAAACAGCTGCAAGATGCCGTGTGCAGGCAGAAGCATAGTGCAGTTCATGTCTGTTCACTGATTATTTACATGCTAATGCTCAGTCTGTGGGTGCTGTGACATAGGGCAGCTGCAGGAGACTCATTCCTCAGACAAACCAGATGCTTCGTGACGTGATGCAGAAATTAAGAGAAGCCATCTGTGACGTCCTCACAAGGAAGTGCTGGAACTGAAAGTTTAAAAAAATAAAGTTTTGTTACCTCTGGGTTATTGTCATGTTTGGTTTTTGGCTTGGCTCTTAATTTAACGCAATGACTCAATTCTTTAGAACAATGAAGCTGAACTTATGACAATTAGCACAGAGTGGGCGGGGTCACCCGCCAGAGGGTGGGGTCAGCCCCGGTGGGCGTGAAGCACTGGCTGCCTGCAGATGGGGCAGGTGTTGTTCTCCGACAGCCAGCGGTCGATGCAGTGGACGTGGAATTCATGTGCACAGGGCAGCCGCCGCAGCTTATTGCCCTGCACGTACTCGCTGATGCACACGCTGCAGGCGCGGCCCACGTCCGCCTCCAGGCCGGCCTGGCCATAGGTGCGTGTGGCCAAGTTGTCGATCTGCTCTTTGGTCAGGCCGCGCAGATGCTCCTCATCCTCCTCATCGTTCAGTAGGAAGAAGTGCGCCAGACGCAGGATGGGCAGTGTGCCGTTCTCCACCAGATTGTTGGTATCCCTGCCCGCCGCCCCACCCATCCGCCCCCGCTCCTCCTCCTCCTCCACAGGTCCTGTCCCATCGTTGCCATGCCCTTCAGCCAGCTCCCGGGGCCCTGGGCCCCCACCATCGCGGAGGGCCTGCGGAGGGGTACCGCCCGCCTCAGCGTCAGCCTCCGTCTCCATGAGGGAGCTAAGCTCACCAAAGCCAGTCATGATCTGGCGCAGGATAGAACGCAGGGCAGCAGAGCTGGGCTCACCCAGGCCCGTCTCGGAGATGCGACGCAGCGGGATGCGGATGGTGCTGACATAAGTGCGTACGCCGGCACGCTCCGAGCGTGAGATGGTGCGCCGGAAGCCACCACTGTCACTCTCGAAGGTCACCGTGTTCTCGGCCATGCGGAGGCGTGAGCGTGTGCGGCTCGCCACGCTGTCCCGGTCCCGGCTCTCTCCTGGCCGGATCCGCCGCACCTGCAAGTCCAGCATGATCGTGGGGTGCCGGCGGGCGGTGACGGCTGCACCAGGGGTCTGTGACTCCACCTCGTCGGGGGTGGCCTCCACCGACTCACTGGTGACAGGTCCCTCAGTCTCCATGGTGGCAGTTGGTGGCTGCTCCTGGGCATTGCCCCGGTGCAGCGGGGAGCGACTGCGCTGAGACCCCCTGCGGTGACCTCCAGCCAGGCTGCCTGCCCGAGCCCTGCGGCCACGCCCCCGTGCTCGAGTCCGGCTGCTGCGAGGCTCGTGGGTGGGTGTGGCCTCTTGGAGCAGGGGTGGGGTCTCTGGGGGGAGGGGAGGGGCGGACACACGGGGGCACTCCAGGCCAGGAGGCTCTGGTTCACTGACTGTGTTCACGTTGTTGATGCCACCCTGTGCCGGGGGGGTAAAGGAAGGTGGGCCTGGGATGGTGTAAGCCATCACAGACTCTGGAGTGCCACTGGCTTCAGAAAGGGCCAGGGAGGGGGCAGGACTCCCGCGGCCACGTCTCGCCTGCTGCCTCCGGCTCTGGGTCAGCCGGACCGAGGGCGTGGGAGCGTGCCGGGCGGGGAGGTAATGTGGAGGGCGGGCCGGACCAGGCTGAGGCTGGGCGGGGCCAGGCAGGGCCTGAGCGGGGCCTGGTGGGTCAGTGGGCTCCGGCTGCTCGTGGTTGATATTGATCTCCAGGCTGAAGCGGAACTCGCCACTGTTGGGGTTGGTGCGGCTGACTGCGCGCCATGTCTGGTTGCCGCTCTGCCCGCTGCGCGTGGCGTTGCCCGTTCGGCGGAATGTGTTCAGCCACTCGAGCAGTGAGTCTCCGTGGGACGCCTCGCCTGCAGCTCCTGACAAACACACACCGCCATGCTTTAGGTTCCTCCTTCTACGGAAACACACACAAACCTTGCAGCTAACCCCGGCGTATAAACCCTCACCACTGCTCCCGTCCTCCACTCCCACCTCGCCGCTCTGTGGGTGTGGCTGCACCGAAAGCCGCTCTTTCGCTCCATCTAAACGCTGCCGAAGTTCCTCAGCCGTCACCTCGCCTGGGACACAGAGAGGGGACAGTTACTCTCACTCGGAGAGGGGTGCTAGTCTAGCTGCAGCCAGAGGGGGCACTCACCTGGCGTGCCCAGCAGGTTGCTGTCCCGCATCAGGCGGTACTCCTCCTCTGTCAGGCTGTTGATGAAATGGTAGTATGCCTCCTCCCTGCGCAGCCGTTCCTGCTGGTGCCCCCTCTCATCTTGCGCTCCAGGGGGGTCCATCCTGGCACCAGGGCCACTCGTGGCAGAGCTGTCAGTTTCCTGAACACATACAGCAGGAGTTCGACCATGCAAGACACCCCTAAATCACGGCTCAGTGCAGATCAGGAACGTCTGGCACATCGCTCCCGTCAACTGATCCCACGGGGTTGCCTGGAATGCGCTGTATGTAACGTTAGTAAACACCGGTGCGGTTACAGTCAGGCTAATACTACAGCATTACCCGTTTCTGAGCCGTTTGTTACCGAAAACGACCTTAAGGAGCGCCAGACAATTAGCTTACCGCCATTACGCAATATCTGACAGCTGTACCGCACACGGAAAGCTGTCATCAGGAAACTGCGAGACACGAAACAGTCCGAGACTGCGCAGGAGCTCCGATCGGAAGACACTGTTTCAACTGTCTGAGCCGCTCGTCGGCTGTCTTTTATGCAGAATGTCAACGATTTTATTTACATACAGGACCCCGTCCAGCCAGCACAAACACCGTGATCGTAGGTATAGCTGGCAGCGCGGAAAATCTGGTAATTTTCTAAGGCATTCGAATTGAACATAGAGTAGGCCAACGTGAAAAATGCACCGGAGCAAAGCAACGCCGTGACGACATGCCCTTAGCTACCAATCACTGTCCGGGAAATGTTTACTGACAAGCGAGGCACCCAAACAACTGGGGGCGGGGGCGGGGCATGACAAAGAGAAAGTCAGGCCCCATGTTAGTCAGCTATCTGGCAGACAATAAAGAAACAGAGCGGCCTCAACCAGGCCGAAACGGCAATAACGCAAAAGCACGCCAACAAACCGGCCCGGCCGGCAGTGCGCCACGGCGTCACTGAATGGCGTCGTCGACTGGTACATTTAATACGCAACACCCTGTAATTACAGCGAGCCTTTGGCAGCTGGAAAGCTGTACGATGTGACAGTGAGTCTCCAGCAAGACAGACAATCTGTTCAGGCTAAACTTTCTATTTCGGATCAGTTACGCTGTTGTGACAAGGCATTTCAGACGCAGGACATTACCTGATACGGCAGCTGTAATATGGACGGATCCGCTCTCCTCTCTGCTGTCTTGATACAATGTAGCTAAGATGGGACCATCGGCACTACTTCCTATACAGTCCGACCTGCAACCCCAGCTCTATGAACATGGATCCTACTTGCAATGAAGCTTTGTAGCTGGCATTTTCTACATTTATGAATATCATTTGAAAAATAATCCTAACTTTTTGTGATTTTTCGTTCCCTTATTTTTCAGAGGTCGGGTAATAACGTAGTGGTTTAGCGCATGGCTCTGGGGCCCTAGTGATTACCCCCTGACGGAAATTAAAGGAATCAAAGGTAGATGACCTCAGAGGTGTATCTCACTTCACAGAAACTGCAGAGATGTTACTAATTGCAGTAAAACAGTGTTGCTGTAACACTGATTTATACAGGATGACATTTTGAAATATACTGTACACGTGTATACACGTGTCTTTGTTACGTATTCTACACCACTCAAATAATGCATACTTAAAAACATGGAACGAAGTGGGTTCTGGAGTAGTAATTTAAAATGTCTACACACAGAGATGTGTAAACTGATTAAATAAAATCACCACGGTGCCGAAATACAGAAAAGCCAAAGTGTAATGGCATCGCCTTAAAGACCTGTCATAGCTTTATATCACTTCATAAGCCGTATAGACGTCATTCGGCACAGAAGTCAGAGAATGTTCTCTTTGGAAGATGTTCAGTCAACACACATCGGCATTGTGTTTTTAAACTCCGCATAAAGTAAAATCTAACTGATAATCCGTTAAGTGGTTTATCCGTGTTTAGCCCGCTTGTACTGTCCATGGTGCTGACACAGTCACATCATAAAAGGGATTTTAAAAAAAGATCCGCGCTACGATGTCCTTTTTCACACAAACACCTTTAAATAAACAAATACACAAATTAACAGTTTAAATCATGTACCAAATACCAAATCTATGTTTCGAAAATTCTAAATTTCTCTGTTTCACTTCTTAATTTTCGAGGATATTTCTACACCCCAAATCTACACATATGTGTATACGAAAGCTCAGCATAAATATATGTTTTGTTATACACACAGATACATATGTGCATATATATGATATTTTATTCTGTTGAACAAATCCATGTGGTGCACCGAGATGGCCGTCAACCGGTGCTTCCTGCGTTTCGACGCTTGGCGATGTTTTGCGGCACTTTGCGACGCTGCCGTCTGCCGATGCGCTGCTCTCCCGAGCGAGATACCGGCAGAGGCGCAGCGGCAGAATAATACCTGCGAGGGGCAGATAGTGAGCAGTGCCGGCTCCCTCAGCACCGGCAAGCAGCCTGTGCTCCTCCTGCGTGTCCGAGCTGCGCCGGTAGATGCGGACCGTCGGTTGAGCTGGAAGCGACGCGGCGACGGCAGCGCTGAATACGGACCCGGGCAGTGCGGCTGGTGCCCCCGAGCGGCGCTTTAAACATAAAAGCGAGACGCGGTGTTAGAGGGCTGAAGGCGCACAGAGGGTTAGGGGCAGCCGAAGGAGTGGCGAAGATGGACTATGATTTCAAAGTGAAGCTGACTGGCGAGCGGGAGCGCGTCGAGGACTTGTTTGAGTACGAGGGCTGCAAAGTGGGGCGAGGGACCTACGGCCATGTGTACAAAGCAAAGCGGAAAGACGGGTGAGTGTGATGCGGCTCCGGCTCCCCGAGGCCCTCGCTCCGCCGCTAAAGGCGAGCGCGCTGGGGCTTCTCTGTGGCACCGAGCCCCGGTTTGCGCGTCTGCGCTTTGTCCCAGGGCCCCCGGCGAGCCCTCCTCTCGGGGCTGCGTGCTACAGCTGGCCTCGTCGTCGCCGAGCTTCTCCGGCGTTTCGCCCATAGAGACGCTGCTGCCAGTTCATACTTGCGGATAATGGGCTGGCGGATCCGTGCGGTCTTGAATCGGGCTGCTGGTTGCTATTCGCGGCCTCTGTCACACTTCGACACTCACGCACACGCTTAGGTGCGGTGCAGGGGCTTGGCTTCAGTGCAGATCAGTCTGGTGGCAAGCGAAGCAGATTCAGCGGATTGCAGGGGCAGTTATTTTGGGATGTGGACTTTGATGGGATTTTGCTGTTGTTGTTAAGATTAATTTCTGCTGTGAAAACATTAATTTTCGAGACTAACTCTGACTTGGAAACTGCCCTTGAAAATCAAAATGCAGGCAACTTTAATATTCTAACCAGAAAATGCTGGTGATTTCTCTGAACTGGGTAGCGTTTGTGTCATTGGTAAACATTTGGTGCGATTGTTCAATGCATTCTGCCATTTTTGTGAAGTTAAAAGAGAGTAGGGCATCCTACTGTCACTCGCAGTGCTCTGAAAGTATAAAACGTCAAAACGGTGTTTGATTTACACACAAGAAATTGAAATTCTGTTTAATGTAAATTGTTCTGTTTTTCAGTTCACAGGGTCATTTTTGATTGCTGACATGATTACTAATCTAAAAAAAAGGGGAAAAAGGACCGTTTGTATTGGTTGGCCATGGTGGCTGCATTTAGGCACATCTCCAGCCTACATCTTGTGTTGAGCCTCATGCTCTCTGACATCAGCACACACTCAGTTTCTTCTATTGTGATGCCTTTGCGCAGGCTCTGTAATATAATGTTTGTTTGTTGGGAGTCCTGCCTTCTGTGAAATCTGTCCTCAGCAGGATTCTGACCTGGCGATTGGCCTGTCCAGTTTAAAATGCTGCCCGCTTTTCGCTCTGAAATTGTGTATTTTGGAACCTTGCTGTGATCTCCGTATTTACAATGTGTGCTGTGTATCTGAGTCAATGTGTGTGTTCATAAGTGACCTACATTGTCAGAGCTGAGAACATCTGCAGATTTAATCAGCTTTGAGCAGGCCTGTCATGTGATTCGCTGATAGGGCCATGTTTTACTGTGACACACACGGGGGGGGGGTTGGCTTTCAAGTGACACACACAGGAACGCAGAGTTTGGCCTGTGGCTGTGCAGCTTGTTCACATCTGTGTCTGGTCACCCTGCATCTGCACAGGAAAGACGACAAAGAGTACGCCCTGAAGCAGATCGAGGGCACCGGCATCTCCATGTCCGCCTGCCGGGAGATCGCGGTGAGTGCGTCTGCGTGCCACAGGCCTGTCTCTCTCTGCTTTGTGTATGTCTGGGGGGGGTGTGTCTCTCTCTCTGTGTCTGGCTCTGTATGCCTGTATGTGTGACTTTGTGTCTGTCTGTGTGCGTCTGTCCCTGTTTCTGTATGTCTCTGTGTTTGTGCGTGCGGCTGTGTCTGTCTGTGTCTATATGCGACTGTCTGTCTGAGTATTTGTGTCTCTGTTCTGTGTTACTGTGTCACTGTCTGCGTGTCTGTGTCACTGTCTGTGTCACTGTCTGTGTCACTGTGTCACTGTCTGTGTCACTGTCTGTGTCACTGTGTATGTCTGCGTGTCTGTGTCACTGTGTATGTCTGCGTGTCTGTGTCACTGTCTGTGTCACTCTGTCACTGTCTGTGTCACTCTGTCACTGTCTGTGTCACTCTGTCACTGTCTGTGTCACTGTGCATGCCTGTATATATCAGTTATTCTGTTTGATTTTGTTCCCCTTTCAGCTGCTGCGGGAGCTCAAGCACCCGAATGTCATCTCCCTGCAGAAGGTCTTTCTGTCGCACGCAGACCGCAAGGTCTGGCTGCTCTTCGACTATGCTGAGCATGACCTCTGGGTGAGAGTAGAGCCCTGTGCATTGCCTGGCCGGATGCCCTCCCCCCCCACACCACACACTCCCGCAGTGACACAGTCTTCATGATTCTCTCCTTTTCAGCACATCATCAAGTTCCACAGAGCCTCCAAAGCCAACAAGAAGCCCCTGCAGCTGCCGCGCGGGATGGTGAAGTCGCTGCTCTACCAGATCCTGGATGGCATCCACTACCTGCACGCCAACTGGGTGCTGCACCGGGACTTGGTGAGAGGGGCAGGGCGGGACGGGGCAGTGTGGACGGTGATTACAGTGCAACATGCGTGGGTTTCCTCAGCCAGTCAGCAGAGGGCCTTTACCGGCCGCAGCACATGTGTTTCCTGTGCTGCATGACTGCTTCCCCTCAGTGTTTGTTTGCCTGAGTTACTTCTGTGTAAAAAAGCGTGAAACCCTTTGTGTCTTCGTAGAAACCTGCTAACATTTTGGTGATGGGTGAGGGCCCAGAAAGGGGACGCGTCAAGATTGGTACGTCCTCCGGGGACGGCGTGGGGTTAAAGGTCACGTGTCGTACTCTGAGTGCAGTATTACAGGTGTTTCCCTGCTGTAGCTGAATCCAGAGCTGACTTTCTCTCCCCCTTTGCTGACTCTCCCCACCCACCCACCCTCAGCGGACATGGGCTTTGCCCGCCTCTTTAACTCACCATTGAAGCCTTTAGCAGACCTGGACCCTGTGGTGGTTACATTCTGGTATCGAGCCCCTGAGCTGCTGCTTGGGGCCAGGCACTACACCAAAGCCATTGGTGAGAGACCAGCTAGTAGTGGGTGTGTGGATGGTTTGTATGGCTGCTTGTAGGGTCTGTGCTTCTTTTGGGGGTCTCTTGTGATTGCTGTGAGTGAGGGCCCCTGTGATTGGCGTATCTGGGTTCTGTGGTTTGGGTGAGAGGCCCTATGACTGGCGTGTGTGGGTTCTGTGGTTTGGGTGAGGGGCCCAGGGGCCCTGTGACTGGCGTTTGTGGGTTCTGTGGTTTGGGTGAGGGGCCCTGTGACTGGCGTGTGTGGGTTCTGTGGTTTGGGTGAGGGGCCCTGTG
>JAODKL010000081.1:20543417-20576012 GCA_026780765.1 Petrocephalus schoutedeni | reverse complement strand
GGCTGGCCCCCCATCCTGGGTTGTTCCCCGCCTCGTGCCCATAGCTTCTGGGATAGGCTCCGGACCCCCCACGACCCTGATAGGAAAAGTGGGTTGGAAAATGGATGGGCTAGGGAAGGAAGGTCACCATATTGTCAATGCCTGTCCTTATGAGTATGATTTTTTTTTCTACACACATCCAGATATCAATTTATCTATATCCAGAAATAAGGATTTTGTTAAATAGACCAGTATACACTGAAACAAGTCTGAGACCATCAGGTATTGTTAATCTTGTGTCTGTTTATGGCTCCTCGTCGCCCCCTCCAGGTAAGCATGCAGAAGACATCTTTGGAGAGCTCTTCAATGAGGCCAACAGCTTTTACCTGCGGGCCAACTCCCTCCAAGAGCGTGTAGACCGGCTTGCCGTCAAGGTCACCCAGCTGGACTCCACCGTGGAGGAGGGTGAGCTGGGGCTCAGGGCTCAGGGGTCAGGGGTCACCCCAAACCCGTGGCTGCTAACACTCTTCCTGCGGAACCCTGCCTTTGTTCCCCAGTGTCCCTGCAGGACATCAACATGAGGAAGGCCTTCAGAAGCTGTACCGTCCAGGACCAGCAGGTGGTGTCCAAAGGCAGCGTTCCCATCCCTGTGGCCGACATGTACAGCCTGAGCGACACACCCCCACCCCTCAGCATCCTCTCCCCCTATAGGTACACCTGACCGTTGGTATGGCAACCACCCCCACCCCCCGAACTCCGCATGTGACGGCGGTGGTGTCTGTCTGCAGGGACGACCACAGGGACAGTCTGAAATTCTACACTGACCCTTCGTACTTCTTTGACCTGTGGAAGGAGAAGATGCTGCAGGACATGGAGGACAAGAGGAAGGAGAAACGGCGGCAGAAGGTGGGCAGCGGCCTGTTGCTGCCCCTCTGCAGCCCGCTGGTGCTCCCGGGGCCCTGCGGCTCCAGCAGACACTCTCACGCTTCAGTATCCGCTGTGTCCTGCTGGCAGGAGCAGAGGCGCGGGGCGGACGGCACGCTGCCTCGGGAGGTGAAGAAGGTGCGTAAGGCTCGCAACCGGCGCCAGGAGTGGAACATGATGGCGTTCGACAAGGAGCTGCGGCCGGACAGCTGCCATTCCCGCGCTGTCCACCAGAGGGCAGAGTCCGAGCGATCCCTGTCCCCCGACAGCAGGTCTGACACTCTATACCATGCTGGTCTGTATAAATAGAAAGACCACCTCCCCAGCCATCGATTGGCGTGAAGGTCAGTCTTGTGGGAGCCGTGACTGGCAGATGGCCTGCTGTTCCATGTGACAGTAAGCAGATACAGCCACAGTGTGCCATTACTGCCCAAAAAGCCAGTGGGAGTGTGGCGGTGTGGACGAGACAGCCGGGCGCCCAAGTGGGGAGTCAGAGCAGGAGTAAACCAGTATAGCATACTCCAGAGAGCACAGAAGGGTATGGTATACGGGAAACTCCTAGCTCAATTAGAACAGCCCTACAGTGCTGCTGGAAAATGATGAAATGATGTACTGAAAAATAACTGGTGAGGATGTTCTTTTGCTGACCAACAGCACAGTAAGGCGTCTGCACCTCTGTCTTTGGGCCACCTTTTATCTTTGCACCTCTGCTGGCCATCGGTGCAACTGCAGCCTCAGCTCTGGTCACTCCTGTCTTTTAAAGCCCTGCGGGTATACGCACTCGTTTAACACGCTCTTTTTTCCCCCCATTCCCACCACTCTGTAGGTCCTATGCTTCTGACCAATCAGATCATGGCTTTCTGGCCACACCCAATCACATGGGCCACGGTCACATGCATCCGGCTAGCTATGTGCCCATCACAGAGAATGACTACCACAGCACCGGCATGGGCCAGAGGGGCGGCACGCTGGGGCGACCTCACCAGCCCCCGCCACCTCCTCCGCCAGCAGAGGCTGTGAACGGCACGGTGCCCCTCCCCCCCGCTGACTACAGGTACTCCTCTGCCTGTCTCTGTGCCCGTTCATGTCTGTGTTCACCTTGAATAACTCTCCCTCACCCTGTCTCTGTCACTCTCTCTCTGACTGTCTGTCATTCCCAAATCCCCCACCCGCCCCCGCAGGTTGTCACCTGCCCAGATGCTCGAATTTTACGGGGCGCCCCTCCCCCGACCACCCCCCGCCTCTTTCATACCCTCAGCGCAGACTGACTTCGCTACCCCCCCTGGGGGACTCCTCCCCCCCTCTTCCCTCAGCGGGCCGATGGTGCTGGGCGCAGGGTATCTGGCCCCTCCTTCTTCTGCCATGGTGCCGGCGGTGGCCTCACCCCCACCGGGACCTCCCCCCCCACCGCCTGGCCCAACTCTTCCCGGCGAGGCTCAGCCAATAGGTGACGCACGCAGCGACCTATTGGCCGCCATACGCATGGGTGAGTGTATGCGCCCGACCACGCGCGTGTGCGTGCGTGCACGTGCGTGAGGTCAGAGTGTGACATGTCTGGTGCCCCCCCGCAGGCATCCAGCTGAAGAAAGTGCAGGAGGAGCAGGAGCAGCAGGCTCGCCGCCGCCCTGCTGGCAACGATGTGGCCACCATCCTGTCGCGCCGCATCGCCGTGGAGTACAGCGACTCGGACGATGATTCGGAACCTGGCGACGGCGCCGACTGGTCCGACTGAGGGGGGCGGGGAATGGGGAGCTGCCCGAAGGGGTCGCAAGCTCAGAGCCCACAGTGTCTCTATGACACATTGGGTGGGAGCAGAGAGTGGCCTCTGCTGTATCAGTGCCCTGAGCAGAGCACGGCACAATCTCCAGGGCACTCCAGGAAGCACCCCAGCGCCCTCAGGGTCAACCAGCGGACTTCAGCCCACGTGGGGGATGAGAGAGAACATAGCGCTGAAAGCTTTGTGATGCCTGGGGTTAGCACATGGCTATCTTTGCTTATCAGTATGCATATTCTCCCATTCTTGTGTTCTCATTTGACTCCATTGCTGAAGTACAGTTGCAGTACTCATGGACAGAAGTAGGGAGGAGAGTAAAACTCCCCGGATGTTGTTCTTGCCCCACCCCAAATATCAAGGATGCATTGATTGCATCTTTGCCAACAAGAACAAAGAACAAACGAGGCAAGTTAGCAAGACTGTTATTCCCCAGAACACAAGTATACTCTTTGAGTTATTGTTTTTAATAAATACCCTCTTTTTACTTAGTGAGGCCTGGGGTTAGCACACGGTTATCTGTTTTCATTTAGCATTGCCTGGGGTTAGCACACGGCTATCTGTGATCACTTAGTGACACCAGGGGTCAGCACATGGCTATCTGTTTTGCTTAGTGATGCCTTCCCGGGTTTAGCACATAACTATCTCGGTATTTATCAATATGCGTACTTGACTATTCTTAGGTTCTCATGCAACTGTAAAACATCATCTTCCATTACTTTAGTGCAGTTCCAAGAACAGAAGTACGGAGGATGGTAAAAGTCCCTGGATGTTGCCCAGGCCCAAATATCAAGGATACATTGGTTACACCTTTGCTAACAAGAACAATTCCACGATTCATTGCGTTCCAAGTTTGTTCTTGGGAGGCAAGTTAGCAAGAATGCTCTTGCCAAGAACACAAGTATGCTTTTTGCATTCTTGATTTTGATTTTGGTTTTGATAAACACCCTCTTTTTACTCAGTGCTGCCTGTGGTTAGCAAACAGCTATCTGCTATCACTTCGCAACACCTGGGGGATCTGTGGTTTTCTCTCTGAGGCTCTGCTGTATCCCAGGCACAATTAACACTGCTCTTGCTCTGGGAACATGAATGGAAGAAGTAAATCAGTAACTGTTTGTAATGCACAGCACAGTTTAATACAAAATTAACAAGATCCTTTAAGTTGACTAACCAAAGCAATAAAAGTACAATAAACACCTTGAAAAAAATATACACCACTGTTTAGCACAATATTGTACAACATCTCGGTTAATTAGTGCCTTTCGATTATCGGGTTTTGTCTATTTTGCAGATATGTGGTTGGCGGAGCCGGTTCTTGCTGGGAAATAAAGTGCATCTCACAGTTCACTACGCAGACGTCTACAAACGATGCAGCTGCTGTCTTAGTCCATGGCTCAGTCGGCATACCTCCCAGCAGCCCCTGTGCTGGGGCCTCGACACTCCTGTCAGTACCAGGAGGCCAATCACAAGCTCAGGGCAGGAGAAGGCAGCCATGTTTCAGTAGCGTGAAGCTGTACATACGGGATACGGCGCCTGCCGGCCCCTCCCGTCAGAGGGGGAGGCTGACCCACGTCCTGCTGGCACCTGGGGTCGGGGTGCCTGGTGATCCCCCACTCGTGGTAGGTCACGGTCATGTGACAGGATCTCCAGAGGGACACTTCCTGTTGACAGCAGGAAGCCTCAGCGCAGAGAAGCGAGCGGACGATCACAAGCTGGCGCACTGTTAAACGCAATGTGGGGGCCGCAAGGAGGCCAGCTGCAGGCGGGGGGAGGCTGCGAAAAATAGAAACTATTTCCGTTAATATTACAAAATATAGAGAATCTTCTGGAAAGGTTTAGGTCACAGGCAGAGTTGTGCTGCAGAAGGGTCACATCTGTATCCAAAAATGACGGCCACGTCAATCCAAAAAGTGAGCCCACGTTGGCAGGGGGAAGGGTCAGGGACAGGAAGACGGCTGCATGTTCCCATGGAAACGGTAGTGACCTTACAGAAAAATCACAAGTTCAAGGGCCAAGCAAGCAACATGGTTCACCTGGCCAGCTTGGAGTGCCCCCTGCCGGGTAGGATGTGACAGCGCAGAGAGTGATCTGGGTTGTCTTTGGGGGATGAGCCAGTAAGGGGCATTGCGGGCGGATGAGCGGCAGGGTGCTGGCTGTGTGCTCTGCCGCTCAGGCCGTGCCGCACTCACCTTCCGCTTCTTATTGCTGGTAGGATATTGCTGTAATCTCTACAATACGGTGGTCAGACCCATTATTGCTGGCTGTCTGACGGTTGCCATGGGACATGGGATGGGTGTATCTTCAGAGTAGCTGTGTCCAGGGCCGATGATAAATTCACAGTTTGAGTGCGAGCTTAACCATAACAGAAACCCCGACTTTAAATACTTTGTTTAACCCCAATCTGAGCCATAAATACAAGCACCAGCCATTTATTGCTGTTTGGTTGGTTTTCAGGATTATTATCGCGGAAGTCTAGCTCAAGCAGGTCTGTTAATTTCCATGTGATCATCCCACTGCCCCCCAACTGTCTACTTGCCATTGTAGTGAACCTCCCTGCTGAATGGATCCTTCCGGAAGAAACCAGCATTGTGACGTCAGAACTGCCCTCCCCAAACATGAGCGGTGGGATCAAACAGGCCGCGGGAGTGCGGCCTCTGGCTGAATGTCAACAAGTGGGATGCGGGCACAGCCTCTCAGCGCCATCAGCATAGCCCCACTGTGCCCAGTGCTTCCTTAGAGCAAATAAGGGGCGCCGGAATACTGATCCATAGAAGAATACAAAAATACTACATGGTCAAACACCCTCAGAAAGTACTGCTTTCGGAAAAATATCCCTGAAAGCGAATTAAAGCCTAAATCCAATTGATTAACAGTTAGCTGGCGATGTCAACAGACTTGAGTGTGGCCCTGAGAGGGCGGCAGGTCACATCCAGGGAGGGGCACGGACTGAGTGTGGCACCGAGGGGGTGGAAGGTCACGTCCAGGGAGGGGCACAGACTGAGTGTGGCCCTGAGAGGGTGGCGGGTCACATCCCAGGAAGGGCACAGACTGAGTGTGGCACCGAGAGGGAGACTGTTACCCACTGCCCTTCAGAATTCTAGGTACAAGGATTTCTGCCCAATGCCCTCGGCATTGTGGCTACAGGGACTCCTGCCCACCGCCCCTTGGCATTCTGGATACAGTGGTACCTGCTTGTTGTCCCTTGTCAATTTAGGTACAGGGATTTTCACCCACTGCCCTTCAGCATTCTGGGTACAGGGACTCCTGCCCACAACTGCTCAGCATTCTGGGTACAAGGACTCCCACACTCTGCCCCTCGGCATTCTGGGTACAAGGACTCCCACCCCGCTCTGCCACACATTCTAGAGACAAGTGATAAACAGTCAAAGCCTCACGAAAGCAAATGATGCAGAAGCCTAAACCTGCGAGTATGTACATAATATCAACCCCCCCCCCCCCCCGGGGTAAGAGCCTAAATCTGTGAGTATATACACCATATCCACCAGGCCCACCCCCCGGCCTCCAGGGCGTCACACGTCGCTGGGGGTGCGTGCCCGCTGCACGCTGGGTGGCACGCAGCCACAGCACGCCAGCCACACAGCCTTCTGGATCTCCTGGTTGCGGAAGGCGTAGATGAGCGGGTTGATGACGGAGTTGTAGGTGGCGGGCACCAGCGTGGCGTAGGTGTACAGCGGTGGGTACGTGTAGTCGGCCACCAGCGCATAGACAGTGAAGGGCATCCAGCAAGCTGCGAAGGTGCCCAGGATGAGTGCCAACGTGGACACGCCCTTGCGTGTGGTGACGTAGTGAGGCGTGGCTGCCAGCAGGTGGTGCTGCAACGCGATCTGGTGGGCGTGGTGCATGACAATCTTGCAGATCTGCACATACAGCTGTAGCATTAGGCCGAAGAGCAGCAGGAAGGAGACACTGAGCACGGCCACGTTGTTCTTGGTGAGCGGCCGCACCACGCTGCAGCTGGCTTCCTCTGCCAGGCAATTGACGCCAGTGACGGGCAGCAGGCCCAGGCCCAGAGACACGGCCCACAGCAGCAGCAGCATGATGTGCGTGAAGGTGACGGTGCGCTCCGAGTTGTAGGTCAACGCGTAGTAGAGCGACAGGTAGCGGTCGATGGTGATGGCCAGCAGACTGAAGATGGAAGCGGAGAAGGAGGCCACCACCAGGCCCACGGTCAGCAGCTGCGCCGGGTCCGACCGCAGCAGGTAGGCGAAGACAAAGTGCAGCACCAGGCCCAGGCCAGCGAGTAGGTCGGCCAGCGCCAGGCTGCCGATAAGCAGGAACATGGGCGCCCGCAGACCCGGGTTCTGCCAGATCACCAGCACCACCACAGCATTCTCACAGGCGATCAGCGTGCCGGAGATGCACAGCACCACATCCCAGGGGTTCACCGGCACAGTCGCATCGCGCACTGCCGGCGTTGCCATGGGCACCGTCGCCACGGTGACGTTCCCAGCCGCCGTCCCCACGCCAGCCCATGTGGGGTCAGGGGTCGTCCAGCTCGGGGTGACCAGCACCGGCTCACTCATAGTGCCCCCCGTCTGCAAGAAGCAGGCGGTGCGGCGTTACTGATCAGCAGCTAGGGGCATGGGGATGCTCAGCAGATTTCAAGGATGGAGGAATGGCTGTAAGAATGGATGGATGGGTGGAGGGATGGATGGATGGATGAGGAAGGGATGGATACATGAATGGAGCTGCCAGGGAGCGACCGCTTATGCCCAGAATAAGCTGCAGTGAATTGGGACGCTACACACTTACTGCCAAGTCCACATCTCACACATTCTTCCTCTAAATGACTAGATGACAATGACCTCAACAGAGCAAAGAACAGCACAGAGCCTTTAAAAACAGCTCCTTAATAGCTGCCAAATTATTCTAGCTGTCTAGGCAAGACAGACGACAACAAAACTAATCACAAAAGCTGAACTTGATCGTCCTGCTATTGGCCCACATCCTCTGGATCGTGCACTAAATGTGATGTGTGCTTACACACTTTCCGCCGATGTTTCCTGCATGGTGAACATGACATACGGACTCGACAAGTGGGGGCGGTAAACTGACACGCAACGCACACGCTTCCTATAGCCGGCCGCTGGATGCCCGCCGCACGCCTCCAGCCAGCCTGCATTAACAGGAATAACAGCTGATCAGGAATCACACGTAACAGGCACATCCTCTCTCTGCAAGAGGCGTGTTAACGGTTGAGTGACGATATACTCAACAAATACACAGTCAACATGTATGTTTGCTATGGGCAACACAAGCACACGAATGCGCGCATTCGTACAGTGCACACTCATTTTGCACATAAATGTACACGAAGACGCTCACACACGCTTATAGCCCGATATTCATTCAGCTTGCTGTAAATTATATGCGTGATAATAAAGTATACATAATGGTCAGCGTCTGGTATCCATGCTCGGTTCAGCGATATGTCCTTTAAATATGAAGCCTCTAATGAAATTTCTCCACAATGGAAACCGTATTCAGCGAAAATATATAATCGGATAATTATCAGGCAGATACAATAACCAGTAATAAGGATGATATCAAATATCTCTTAACAAAGACAGTGTCGGATCCTGCCGTAGACAAAGAGGCTCTGGGGCGTTTTATCGGCAACTTTCCCGCAGCATCCTCCTCCCCTGCATCTCCGCACTGGATGCTGCACATCATGCAGCGGAAACCGGCCATTTCGGCGGCGATGCGGCTACGTCCGTCCATTTCAGCGGCACGTATAGCATGAACTTCGCCGCCAGAGGTTTGCATTAAGACCCACGACTGTTTGTCATTCATACTGCCACGTACCTTGGCTGTCAGCGGCGAGGCGCCGGCTCTAAATGCCCACAGGAGCTGGTACTTCTTCCATGTCAGGCAGGGCGGCGGTTCAGGTGGGAGCGCAGAGCTGTGGAGGAGGCTGCCACCGGCGGGCGGGGAGTCCTTTGTGCGCAGAAAGCAGGACACGGTATGTGTCCGATACGTGAGCAGCCCCACTGACTGCGGCTGTGCGAGCTGCGGAGGGTGGGGGTGACCGAGACACCGCAAACTGAAAGACTGAAGCCCCTCGCAGGATGCGAAGCAAGCTCGTGTCCAACCCAGCGCGCTGACGCTTTGCTCAGACACACTGATGGTGAGGGAAGGGTGATCTTGAGGTCGGAATAAACCGATCACCCGATCCCTTTGGAGAATTGATGCCTGTATGTGTGTCTGTGGGTTTCTGTACCTGTTGGTGTATCTGTGTCAGTAAATGTGTGCCACAGATTATGAATGATGTGTGGTGTGCCACACAGCTGTATGTGGGGTACTGACACAGTGGGTGTGCCACACCGCCATATGTGGGGTACTGACACAGTAGGTTTGCCACAGCCGTATGTGGGGCACTGACACAGTGGGTGTGACACATGGCGGTATATGGGGTACTGACGCAGTGGGTGTGACACATGACGGTATACAGGGTACTGACACAGTGAGTGTGACACACAGCTGTATATGGGGCACTGGCAGAGTGGGTGTGACACACAATTGTAAATGGGGTACTGGCACAGTGAGTGTGACACAGTTGCATACGGGGCACTGACACAGTGGGTGTGACACACAGATGTATACAGGGTACTGACACAGTGGGTGTGATACACAGCAGCATATGGGCTACTGACACAGTGGGCATGATACACGGCAGTATACGGGGCACTGACACAGTGAGTGTGACACAGCTGTAACGGGGTCCTGACACAGTAGGTGCGACACACAACTGTATACAGGATACTGACACAGTGACTGTGACACAGCTGTATATGGGGCATGACACAGTGGGTGTGACACACACAGCTGTATGAGGAGTACTGGCACAGTGGGTGTGACAAACAGCTATATACTGGGTACTGACACAGTGGGTGTGACACAAAGCTGTATATGGGGCACTGACACATTGGGTGTGACACAGCTGTATATGGGATGTGACACAGCTGTACACATGGTACTGACACAGTGTGTGTGTGTGTGACACATAGCTGTATGCGGGGCACTGACACTGTGGGTGTGACACAGCTGTATACAGGGTACTGACACAGCTGTATGTGGAGTACTGACACTTCAGTGAAATGCACCAGATTACTTGGCTCAGTTGTTGAACCACCATGCTCCAGTCAGAGCATTGAGATCAACATCTCAGCTGCTTCTAGATTCTCCAAATTCTAGACTAAAGACCTGAGGTGACAGAGCTTTTTCAGTCACTGCCCCTAAACTATGGAACACAGGGCGGTATATGGGGTACTGACACAGTGGGTGTGACACACAGCTGTATATCGCGTACTGACACACCGCTATATACAGGGTACTGGCACAGTGGGTGCAGTTATACACTGGGTGTGGCAACACTGCCAGGGGCGGATCTAGAACAATATTCATAGGGTGGCAAGAGGATGGCAGGAGGGGTGGCACCTTAGGGCAGAGGTGTATGTGCTGAATGCCAAGTGGGGTGGCAAGGCTTTTTTTTAGGGTGGCAGTCGGCACCCCATGCCACCCCGGTAGATCCGCCCATGAACACTGCACATACACCCCGTTTCCCTAGGGTTGCCACACGTCCCTTAAAATAAGGAATCGTCCAGTTTTTGACAATAAAGTTTTGCGTCCCGTTTTTAATCAATACGGGACGCGGTATGTCCCGTATTTCAGAGTTGTGATGAACGCAGCATCATCCCCTCCACAGTTTGTATGAAAACGCGGTTGGATTGATTAGATTCTTCTGTCTTACTTATAGGTAATAGGTTATGGCTGAGTTAATAATGTATATCCTGAACATTAATTTCATTTGTTAAGTGTTATGCACCTTAAGTTTTGATATAAAGCGACTGATTTTGTATGTCAACGCTAATTTCATTACCAATTGGAGTTTATAACTGAAAAGTTTTTCATTCAGTTAATTTTTATGTCCATTGACAATAAAGTACTTCCAATATTACGTATGAATCGAAATACTTTCTTGAGACCATGGTTCTGTTAGGAGTCCACGGTCTTTGCTATCGTTCGGTCAGGCGCCTGACAGTATACTTAACTCTCGTCGTTGAACGCTATGGTTGCACGGAGGAGTTCGGGGTCCTTGCCTTTTTTTGCTCAGGCGGCTGACAGCCCGCCTAACTCTTCCTGTTGAAGGAGGAGTCGGGGTCCTTTCATCTTTCTTTTCGTTGCACCGGCCATCTTGTGGTAGACTGTAGGTGAGATGAGCTCCCTGCATTTTTAGATATAACCTGTTTGATATGTTTTAACCTTGCGTGGTTTGACGTTTAATTGATGAAAAATGTAGATTACGTTTAGGGGGTTTTGATAGACGCGGTCGTAGCCGCTTATGTTTGGACCGTGGCGGGGATTTGGCTGCGGCGTGTCCGCCATGTGGGCCGCATCGCTGGTGCTAAACCCGGTGGTTCGGGTCCTGTGTCTTAGGCGGTGCGGTCTAATTACTACCCACGACACTGACGTTGTTAAATGTACATATGCTATTTTATCATTATTATTATTTATCAAGGCTGTTGGGGTTCCATACCGAGTGCTCATGGTTAGCTCGCTGTTATTGGTGAATGGCGTGCAGGTAGCTGAGGAGGAATAATGGCTTGAGACTTCCCAGGCTCTGGGTAGTCCCTTTATACTGTACAGGAAAACGAGTCTTTGTGTAAGTGTTAAAAACCCAGGAATATGTTTACAAGAAACCCATGGACCTGTATTGTATGCCAGGTGAAGTCCGATGCGCTGACTTTGTAAATATCGCTAATACGTGGAAAAAGTGAATGTTGAGTGTGCTTTTGGGTTCATGGTGGCGGTGCGCTCTTTAGTGTTGACATGCGCGTTTGGGCGGTGATCTGCCGGTTTAAACGCTGCTCTCCTGATGACGGCCTTTAAAATGGTCCTTGCAGTGACCGCTGCTCACCATGACGAACACCAGAGGCAAGAGGAGGGGCACAAGGTACATGTTTGCACGGCCCTTCAGGAAGCATGGTGAGTGTGCAGTGGCCCCGGTGGGCGACCCCATCTTTCTCATCCATTTTCTGCTTTTGTGTGATGTGCTCTGTGCTTCACCTGCGCTCTGCTTCCTCCCCAGGCCCCATCCCACTGTCCACCTACATGCGCATCTTCAAGAAGGGTGACATCGTCGACATCAAGGTTGGTGTCTGTCCTGGGCATGTGCGAGCTTATGCTGCTTCGTGATGACCATCTCCAACGATCTCCATAACAGTGGAATGAAGAAACTTCACCGGCACTGAAAGCAGCTTGCACCCCAAGCTGCCCCTCTCGGTGCCGCCCTGCTGTCCGCATATCCACTGATGTGCTCCCCCTCTCTTTTAGGGCACAGGGACTGTCCAGAAGGGCATGCCTCACAAGTGTTACCACGGCAAAACCGGCCGCGTGTACAATGTCACCCAGCATGCCGTTGGCATCATTGTCAACAAGCAGGTCAAGTAAGTATAGAGCATGTGTGTGGAGAGCCCGCCTTCACTTTGCTGCGGGGGCAGCCCGTGCCCTTGCCGGCCATTCAGGCGGGAACAGCAACCATCCTCCATCCAGCAAGCAGGCGGACGCACTCTGAGTCTGACCTCCCTGTCAGGGGGCACAATGTCATTCGGGCGTTTGTATGGGGTCACCTCAGTGTTCCTGTGTGATGTGACACCCCCCCCCACCTTTGTGTGCAGGGGTAAGATCCTGGCAAAGAGGATCAATGTGCGCATTGAGCACATCAAGCACTCGAAGAGCAGAGACAGCTTCTTGCAGCGTGTCAAGGAAAACGAGAAGAAAAAGGTGGAGGCCAAGCAGGCCGGCACCTGGGTGGAGCTCAAGCGCCAGGTGAGCACTGTGCACACACCCATTGCCGTGCCAGCGGGTGTTGCCCTCTACCTTGGTTGGTGGATCTGTGTCACCGTGAGGCCTGATTGGTGTTTTTCTTGCAGCCAGCAGCACCTCGTCCCGCCCATTTTGTCAGCACCAAGAAAAACCAGCCACAGCTGCTGGAGCCAATTCCCTATGAGTTCATGGCCTGAATGTGAGCAATAAAGCAGCTTCTGTGCATTTGCCCGCCTGTCAGTCTCTGCCTGGTTCTGATTTCTTTATGGGTGCCTGAAACACAGTGCATGGAAGGGAGATGCAAGCCTTGATCCTGAGGCCCCATGCTGCTCTGGGGTTCTGTAAACCTGCCTGGATGCGGTCAGCTGTTCTGGGGTATTATCAGTGGGTGCTGTGTAAATACAAAACCTCACACTTGGGAATGTATGGTGCTGCAATTGCTCTTATAGAATGGCTTCCTGAACTCAATGGCCTGCAACCCCAAAATCAGGGCCACAGACTCTGCGATTTTCTCTGATCAGGGATTCCCCTAGGTAGATTTCACATGACCTATTGAGGTTACTGTTGAAATATTTCGTGACATTTTCAAAATTTTACAAACGCATTATGGAAATCTTACAAATCTCTGCTCAGACTTTAGTCTGAGGTGGTTAATGGGATGGTTGGTCTTTGCAGTTATAAGTAACAGCCACTTGAGGGCAGTGGTTACCATATTTTCTTTGCCTGTCATCAACACAGATGCAGCTCTAGTAAGAAGTGCAATGTATGCACAAATGGTCCAATGCTGCTATGTGCCAGGGATGGGGGTGGCAGAGACCAGATTCTCCCTCCAGTCTTAGAATGTTGCCTTCCGTTACGTGATGTCCATGCTTTCCGGGGACAAGTATGAAAGCAGCCCTCAGCAGGTTGGCATGATGGGCTGGGACTGGCAGGAGATGTGGAACAAGTGAGAACTCCCAGCTTTGCCTTAGTGTCTGGCCAAAACATAATACACACATTTACTCCCAGTTAATAGTGCACACTGTAATGTTGCTGGCTGTATGAGGAACTGTCTTGCACAGAAGGGCAGACTGCTCCATTTTGCTGTTAAAAATGCACAACCGCAGGAATTGGGGGGGGGGGGGGTGTTACTGTTGTGATGCTGGACAATATAATTTAAATACAGTCATGGGTCATACAGTCATACAGTCAGTTTGATCCTGGGTACAGCCTGTGTTTCCCACCCCTCAAGCCAGACCCTGCCGCAGCTCCTGTGCACAGTCTGGCTATGTTACTCTCCCATCTTGTGTGCTGATATGTCCGTGTACAGTTGTTACAGGGTTCACATGCTGATTAAAATTACAAGCTACACAACAACTTTTAAATATTACAAAAATAGTAGTTCTGTACAAAATGAGTAATTGTGACACTCCATGGCTCAACTGGAAGTGTTAATCACAGCTCCGGCATGGCGAGCTTTACCGCCGGCTTCTGTGGCACCCAGCGCCACCTGCCAATAACTCAGATTTGTGCCGGCTGGCGGACAGACAGCTGGAGTCTTGCGTCTTCCCCCTGCATCCTGGAAGCGATTGGGAGCTCAGAGGAGTTACTGATCTACGCAGCAGGTGAGAGCCTGTGGATACAGAGACAAGGCTGGCTGTTGTTTGCAGGTCAGCGGCCGTGTTGTGTTTACCCTGTGCTTGGGTGCGCTCTGGCTAAAAGGTTAATGTGTAATCGCCATGGTCAATACGGCCATGGAGGTGGCTGCTGACTGATGGGCCAAATCTCTGGGTGTCAAATGGGGCTGATTAAAGAACTCATACGCCACTGTTGGGCCTTATCTACTCACCTGAAGCCTCTCTTCCTGCTCTGTCTCTGACCTCAGTATTCGGGTGAGGTGTTTGTGGGGGCAGACTGGTAGTCTCCCCGAACAAGCTACCTCCCAGGAAAAAAAAAAACGTGGCAGACAGATCTCATGTTTGCTTGAATGTTTTGTTGCTTCTGTAGTCCCACCCTTACTGGGTCACCTGCTCTCGCTACAGCTGATTTGTCTCAAAATCTTCTGTTGCTCCAAAAAGTAATCAGCTATTTAATATTAAGTTACAATTGTTACGTCACAGACAGACATGATGCTATTTCACAACTTAACTACTCTTAATATAGCTATATTTTCTGCTTTTATTATATTCCACTCAAATTTCATAAATACGGAGGCTGACGGAGTCTAGACCCAAACAGGGCAGGAAGGGAAAGGTGCAGTGACCCAGATTCATAAGAGTAACATAATACGTATATTTAAAAGATGCAAAAAAATCTGCAAAGAAGTAAACTTCTTCTGGATCCTAGCTGACTCGCCGTATTGCTAGCAGCGCTCTCATAAGCGCTCGCTGGAAGGTGGCGCACGCGGCTTCGCCGCTGCCGTCCGCCTGTGGGGTCGCGCATGCGCGTGTCTGGGTGCCACCAATCTGCGCTCGCAGGGGGGACGGCACTAAACTACAGATGGTGTGGAAATACACAGCGTTGTATTTCAGTTCACAAATAACACTGCACACATTGGTTTTGTTGATAGATTAATGCGTTGGCCAGGATTGCCGTGCCTTGATATCTGTGCCGTTTGCTGTGTGCCATGCGGCCGCCGGAAGGTAGTATCACCCAGTCGGAATATAGCAGACTCACATGGTGGAAAGCATGGAAGTCCAGGCGGCGTGCAGCACGCAGCAGTCATTCGTCCTCCCATTTTCGATTATTGCGATGGGTGAAAAACTACAGGAACCCGGAAAAACGTACATTTGCTCGTTCCCGGACTGCGGGGCGTCGTACAACAAGTCATGGAAACTGAAGGCGCATCTGTGCAAACACACGGGCGTGGTGAGTCCGGCCGTCGGGATGGTCTACAATATAGAAGCCAAGTGTACGCGTGTAATGTGGGGAGCTGACTAGGTCATTCATTATACAAGCAAATTATGCATCTGTAGGTACCGCATATAAAGTCTCCGACTGCATGACGCAGTTTTACTGTGCTAGCTTCAGCCGTCTGCTGCATCTGCTTTCATCGGCTGCTTGTATCGCGCCTCGTTCGGACAGAAGCCGTTTGTGTGCGAGACTGACGGCTGTGACAAGAGCTTCTGCACAAGGAGCCACTTGAGCAGACACATGCTGAGCCACAGTGGGGAGAGGCCCTTCAGGTGAGCCTGTCCTACTCCTCCTTTGCTCTGCCTGGCCTCCTGCCTGCCTGCCCACCTCACTTCCGTCTCACACAGGTGCTCTGTGGAGGGCTGCCCCAAAGCCTTCACCACCAATTCCAACATGCAGAAGCATGTGAGCCGCAAACATCACAACATGGAGAAGCCCTATGTGGTAAGTCCCCCCCTTGCTTTGAGAAGCCCAAGGAAGCCAAACGGATGGCCTTTCCTGCTGGTTTGGGTTCCTCACTATCTTCTTTGCTCTTAGTGTGGCCATGATGGCTGCGGACAAGCCTTTAAGAAGAACATGCAGCTGAAGAGCCATGAGTACGAGCACACCAACTTGCCCCCATTCCAGTGAGTCACTCTCCTCCAACTTCCAGTGGGATCTGGCTCTCGCCTGTTGGTTCCTCACACTACCCCCTTTTCTAGATGCACTTTTGAGGGATGCGAAAGGCGCTTCACCAACCCCAGCCGACTCAAGCGGCATGAGAAGGTTCATGCAGGTGAGGACGTGCCTGCCGGTGGGGCAGACCCAGCACCACACCAGGAAACAACCCTAACCAACCCAGGGTGGCCATCCTGTCTCTCCTAGGCTACCCCTGTGCTGAGGATGCCTGTGACTTCCTGGGAAAGACCTGGAGCGAGTATCAAAACCACAGAAAGGAGAAGCATCGAGGTGTGTGGGCTTTGGGGGGGGGGGATTGGGGTACTGAATGCTGCCTGTACTGTTCTGTGGTGTGGCCCTCTCCTGCTTCACACTCCTCCCTCTCCAGCTCAGTATCAGTGCCCCAGCTGCAGCAAGGTCTTCAAGGAGTCCTGGGTCCTGCGCCACCACCAGCGTGTCCACCAGAAGGAGCGGGAGGTGTTCTGCTGCCCCCGAGAGGGCTGTGAGCGCACCTACACCACAGCCTTCAACCTACAGAGCCACATCCTTTCCTTCCATGAGGAGCAGCGGCCATTTGCCTGCACCTACCCTGGCTGTGCAAAGACCTTTGCTATGAAGGTGGGGGGTCCCTTCCTTGGCAGGGATGTTTCTCGTTAGCTATTCCTGGCCTGTAATGATGTTTATTCCCTCCAGCAAAGCTTGGTGAGGCATGGTGTTGTCCATGAGCCAGAGAAGAAGCTGCAGGTAGGTTTCTCATCATGGGTAGGGTAGGCTGTCTGGTGGCTGCTCTGGTGTAAACCCTCAACCTGTCTACAGAAGAAGCCCCGCCCCCGACGCTCACTGGCTTCCCGCCTCAGTGGCTACCGGCCCAAGCAAGGCAGCCAGTCGGAGTCCAGCAAGCTAGCTACACTGCTGAAGGACACCAGCCTGGATGAGGCAGGCAAACCCAACCCCACACCCCCTGAGTGACAGGGGGTGTTGCTTTTTGTATAAAGCACATGTAAAATAAAACTCACTGCTGCATTGATGGGTTGTCCTTTTTGGGTGAGGTGGGGTGGGGGAGAGGGAGATGCACCACCAAGGTCTGTGACAGCACTATCTGAAATACACACTCTGGCAGGGATGACATTGCTGGCTTCTGCACTCCCTCCTCATGGCACTGGGCTGTGGTCAATGTACTAAAGAGTCTCATCACCAGATATATCCTACATGTGCTAGCAAGACAAGCACCAAGTTTTTGTCAGGCATTTGTTTTATGAGAAACTCAACACGTGAATTCCATGTAACATAAAAACTATTTGTTTAAACAGTGCAAAATATGATGGCTATGATGCCTGCACCGATGCATACGTACGTGTGATCAGACACTATATTGCTCGTGTGAAAGAGCTACACAGGTCAGTGACCATTTTTAATCTCAGGTGGCAACTCCCCACACACAGAGCAATTAAAACACGTCATCAACACGCGCAGTATAGAATTTTTCCGTGGAACGAAATCAAGACGACAGCCTTGGCGATGAACATTTCCACGCTTAGTACGGCTTTACTGTGATCTTCCTCTTACGGTTCGCCCATAAACCGGCAGGGATAAAGAAGTTCCCTCGCATGGCGGCGCCTTTCAAACTGCCTGATTAAAAATGCCGTATGGCTCGTGCGTGCACCCTAGCGAAAAGGGCAATTAATCTAGGGTTCGACTTTTTTCACTTCTCTGCAAATCTTACTATTAAGTCTATTGCACTAAGACACCAAGAATATACGTACGTGTGAGTAAATACACAGGCGGCTCATGACCGACACTTCCGAGGGGTCCTATGGCTTGAAGATTTCTGGAGCTGCTGTAGGCTTTACTGTGAAAAGGTCAAAATAAAAACGCGAACGTAAGGAAATGGCAGACGAACGCGACTTGGAAAGGTTAGTGTTTACTTTAATGTATTTGTTTAGTCAATGGTGCTGATTTAACGCGGGGGCTGCTATGAATTCCCGGCCAGCAGTGTGATGAAGCGGGCAGCATCCCGTTCCTCTTTTCCGCTCCACGTCGGATCCCGAGCAGGAGTTAGTAAACGTCGATTACCGCATTGCAGAGTACCCTGGCTGGAATTAAACAGGCGTCATCAATGATGACGTGTGTTTTAATTGCTCTATGTGTGGGGAGTTGCCACCTGAGATTTAAAATGGTCACTGACCTGTGTAGCTCTGTCTTTCACACGAGCAATATAGTGTCTGATCACACGTACGTATGCATCGGTGCAGGCACACGGGAGTTTCGTGGCATTTATTCCGTGATCGTCTCTCTCCAGGCAAGCTGTAGAGGAGCTTCTGCAGGAGGCTGGGAGAGGCAGAGTGCGAGCCCAGACTATGGGACCTGCGGGCTGGTGAGAGACTACCGCTTCTTCGGAGGCTGATATGTGCCTACTGCAACACCCCCTCCCCCCCAGGCAGATATTTGGCCAAACCCGTGACAATGCCTCTCCACCGGACAGAAAACAGGATTTAATTTCAAGATGTGCAGGAGTACTGGATGTGAATTTGGTTGAAGTTTCAGGATTGTTCCAGCTATTATACCTTTGAGTTAGATGCTTAACTTCAAATAAAGTATCCAGCTGAGTCAATTAGCAAAATAAGCAGGTCATTTTGGATAATATCAGGTAAGCAACAACAGTCAGATAAATGTTAACATTTTATAAGTTATTCTTGTTAGTAACTGAAGGGCTTTGTTGATACAGTGACTACTACAAACTGCAATCTTTTTCTGTCCCTGTCTCTCCTTTGTGAATTATCGCCCCCCTCAGGATGAGGTGTCCCCTCCGTGGAGCTAACAAGAGGTTTTTGCTGAACACTCTTCGCAATGTCAGCAGGCCGGGCCGGAGCCTGAGGCCACCACACAGTGAACAATCAGCGGTTGAAAGACAGCAGGTGGAGCAAAAGACTCTATCCGGAGAAGCTCAGCACTCAAGGTCTAGAGGCCGGTCTCCTTCTGGGCAGCACAGCAGGGGGCGCTCACGTTCTCCTGTTAAGGGTTCGAACTCCACCTTGAAGTCATCAAGCCCGACCCCTACGCCGCTAGACTCCACCAAGCCCTGTTATTCCCATCCTAAGCCCCGGCCACAAGGACATACTGATCTGCAAAAGTGACCTCAGGTGTGTGTGTATGTGTGGGTGTCTATTTGCTTTATTATAGCTGTAAAGCATTTCGAACCTACAACCTTGAAATAAGTTTTAATAAAAATGTATTTTTAAGCTTCGTAGATAAAGAGAAAAAAATTAATATTGAGGTGTGATTGTGCTGAAATCAACTGTAGAATTCTGTGTGATTGTGGGCTCAGAGGTACAGCTGGACTGTCTCCCATCTAGGGCAGAGTGCAGTGAGACTGTGAGCTCAGGGGTACAGCTGGACTGTCCCATCTAGGGAAGAGCGCAGTATTACTGTGGACTGATCGGTACAGCTGGACTGTCTCCCATCTAGGGCAGAGTGCAGTGAGACTGTGAGCTCAGAGGTACAGCTGGACTGTCCCATCTAGGGAAGAGCGCAGTATTACTGTGGACTGATCGGTACAGCTGGACTGTCTCCGATCTAGGGCAGAGTGCAGTGAGACTGTGAGCTCAGAGGTACACCTGGACTGTCCTATCTAGGGAAGACTGCTGTGTGACTGAGCTCATAGTTACAGGGGGACTGTCCCATCTAGGAAAGAGTGCTGTGTTACTGTGGACTGACAGGTACAACTGGATCGTCTCCCATCTTTGGAATAGTGCAGTTTGACTGGGGGGTAGAGGTACAGCAGGACTGTCCCATCTGGGGAAGAGTGCAGTATAACTGTGGACTGACGGGTGTAGCTGGGCTGTTTCCCTTCTAGGGAAGAGCACAGTGATACTGTGGGCTCAGAGGTACACCTGGACTGTCCCATCTAGGGAAGACTGCAGTGTGACGGAGCTCAGAGTTACAGCGGGACTGTCCCATCTAGGGAAGAGTGCTATGTTACTGTGGGCTGACAGGTACAGCTGGACTGTCCCATCTCGGGAAGAGTGCAGTATGATTATGGGGTTAGAGGTACAGCAGGACTGTCTCATCTGGGGAAGAGTGCAGTATGATTGTGGGCTTAGAGGTACAACTGAACTGTCCCATCTTGGGAAGAACACAGTGTGACTGAGGGCTCAGAGGTACAGCTGGACTGTCTCCCATCCCAAAAAGAGTGCAGTGTGACTGTGGTGATAGAGGTACAGCTGGATCGATTTAGGTTTTTCTCTTCTTACGTACGACCTTGGGTCCTGTGGTGCCCACACTTATATTCCTTGTCTTCTGTATGTTTAATGAGCCAGGGCTAACTGGACTATACACTGTTTACAATGATAGATGATTAAGTAAATCATTTTAATAAAGGACTGGCCTGTACCGACTGCTGCAGTGTATGGCCTGGTACACATGGTGGGCTGGGTTTACAGCACTTTAAATTCTCAGTGACTGAATGTGGAACTGTTGTCTTAATTTGGCCAAGGCACTACAGCAGGGTGTGGGGTATTTGCGGTGCATCGCGAGGACAGAAGGACAGGCAGGTGAAGCTGAGGGTGAACTGAGAGGATCTTTCCCAGAACTGCAGGCTCTGGACATGTGGAGCCACATACGTGATTAATGGCACCAAGTTTGGAGCCCTCCTGGGACAAGGTTATTCCCATTAAAATGTCATTAGCATTCCGCAGGCATTAGTCTCTTTCTTGGACATATTTACACAGCCAGTGCGCCGTCGCCACTGGGAGGGCGGATTTATCGCAGCTCAGACTCTGTGACACTTCCTCTGTTATCAGGACCGCGAAGCTGGGGTGGGGGGGAGTGGGCTGGGCCGGATTGGGCCGGGCCGAGCTGGGGTGGGGGGACTGAGATGGGCCGGGCCGGGCCTGGCTGGGGGGAGTGGGCCGAGCCAGGCCTTGTGCTGCTCAGTATGGCTGCACTACCATTGTTACTGTCTGTGTACTTCAGACTAGGCAGTGGCTGTATACAGGGTTAGCTTAGTTAGTGAACACCTAGTTCACATTCTTTTAAAATGTAAAAATCCCATTAAAATTTTCAGTCAAGAAGTCTGTATTTCTGTGTTTATTTCATGAACTGAAGGTTTTCTATGTAGATCGCCTTTATATCTAAACTGTCCACAAATCATTGACTACATTTTCTAAATGCCGTATCTGTAAAATACAGCCCCCGTTGTTCTTTTCAGTTATTGCTTTGAAATATTTCATGTCTGCTTTGAAACATTAAACTGAACTCTTCTTTTTCTGAATTTGTTTTGTGCTGTTAAACTGAAGTGGAAAGTGGCGAAATGCTCATTTTCAGCTGAAATCAGAATTCACTTTATTGCAAGTATGAAGAAACATATCAGAATTTTTTGCGGTCTGTACGAGAAGTATATAACAATATTAAACTCCATACAGGACATACATTTCACAGAATACTATGTTCAAGAAACAAACCTTAAAAGAAACACCATTGATTTACATCGTCTGAAATGTTTCATGGGAAATAATTCATAGTTCTGTTCGTAATTTAGATGATAACGCATTATAGAATAAAACTGGTTTTTAGTTAGCAGTGAGTATAATCCATGGATGCGCATGTTGGGTGAATTTTAAAGTGAGTGTTATAACCGAAGTGCGGATCAGATGCTTTTAACTAAAGGCGGTGTAGCTTAATCCCCGTTACGGGATTATTGCCGCTTTGATTGAAGTCAACCCAAGTCTATATTTGACAGCCTTTATTTTTATAGCCTCTCTGAGCCGACCCAGCAACGTGACGTTTCCGTTCACTTAAAACCATTAGGCAAATTTCTGTAAATATATATTCCTGAACCGCATTATTACTTTGACGCTTCATAAGCGCCGGAATGGCTTAAGTTACCTTCCCTCTAAAACCAAGGCCAAATATAAAAACCATTAAGCGCCATTGCATGAAAATGGTTCGGGTGAAACAGGTTTATGATACGATTTTAATGTCCTTCTTTTAGCGTATCATAAAACACCGGGGATAAGAAATATCAGTCATGTCATTCACTTTTGTGTTGACATTTGCTCAGGATGCAGCGTGTGTGTTTCAGCAAAATCCTAGTACCATTACCCTAACCATGTTACCATAATTTACACCCCAACAGTCCTGCACTAGACGGCCTGACTTCATTCAGCAGCAGTCTTGCGTATACCCACGGTTTCTCGCATGTGATTTGAATGATAAATTGCTCCAGGTAACCAGGAAAGTGTGTGCAGCTACCAGTGTCTGTCTGCTGATTATTTACCTTCGATGCTGCCTGGTTAACACGGCTGTTTACTGCTGTGCAGACAAGGTGATGTATCTGGGTGCTGCCGAAGCATTACCTACTTTTAGTATCTTAATAAATGCCAATTTACACGTATGTTTTACTATTAGTTACATAAGTAGTTTCTCTTGAAATTTCAACGCCCTGTTGCTGATGGAGAAGAACACGGTCTTCCATGTGTGACACTGTCACTTAAGTAGATTTGTTAAATGGAGTTAAATGAGCCATTTTAATGGGTGCAAATTTTCAAAAATGTACAATTACAGCAAGAGAGCTGTGCAAACATGTCAGCTGGGCAGTTATTGCTGACTTGATCTTTGATCCCACTCGGGTCGGAGACTCGCATCCTCCCGGGTCACTAAGACAACCAGCTGTCTCCGCATCCAACACGGCGACCTCCGTGCGGGCACTGTCGAGGCCTCAGATTGCCCATTCGGTGGCGCTATAGTGATAAGACATGCAGGCTGAAGACTGAATGCAATGCGCTGTAGGGTCCCTCCCCTTAAAGCTGCGTCTCCGCGTTCCCCGTCAGGGCATCGGGTTAATTTATTAGTGGCCCGACGGCAGCGGGACTCCATCCGTAAAGATAAGTATAGCTGCAGATTCCCCCGCTCACCTGCCCCGGGCTCCATTAAAGCCGGCCACAGGTGTATCTCGTTCCCCCACAGCAAACAGCGGTGTTTGCCGAGGGAATTGATTGACATTTGGTCGGGTCTGTTCAATTATTGTGCGATCGTGGAAAAACAAGGGGAGTGACAAGTAAAGCAGGTTTTCCCACGTTGTATAAACAGTGCGAGCGCTGCGTGGGTGCAGCGGGGTCACATGGCGACAGACACACCTATGAGAGCCTGCCGAGGCACCGGGCGGAGGTCCCACGGGCAGCTCGGCAGTCCGCCGCGGCCGACTACAGCCGGCACATGTGCAGCTGCGCTACGGTCGCCGGGTCACCAGCAACCATGAACCGAGAGGAGCACTTCTACGCCACTGGGCAGATGTTTAAGGAGCCGTGTACCTACCAGGCTCCCGCTGACGACAACTACAGCCAGAGTCCCCCGTCGTGCCTCTATATGGGCAGACAGACCCCCGTGTGCCCGGCGCCCTCGCTGGGGTCCCTGGAGCCGCCGTGCCTCTCCGAAGCTGCCGCATATGACTTGCCGCTGATGCGCGAAGACCCCGGCGCGTCCGTGCCCCATGCGCACCTGCTGCCCGCACAGCTGCCCCAGCAGCAGCAGCAGCAGCCCGGCGCGGCTTACGGGAGCCCCGCTGACCTGCTGATGGTCAGCGAGCGGAGCCAGTACCAGCTCCCCTTCCCGTGGATGAAATCCACCAAGTCTCACACGCACACGTGGAAAGGGCAATGGACAGGTAAAAGCTGCCCTTACCAGCGCCGGGTGTGCGTGCCGAGGCTCCGGGATGCCTGAGGGATATACCGGCCCTGCTTCGCCATTGCGGGTCTCTGTCTTGTGGGTCCACATGCGGCCGTTAGCCTTAATTAGGTTACGAACTGCAATCAGCGTAGGTATCACTGGCTCTGGCTTTTACATACGCAGTTCTTCTACACGTAATGTGTGGATAATATCGAAATTGATACTTTGCTATTTAACAAAAAAGGTCATTAAACTCCTTATTATGGACCATATTGCCACGGGCTAAGTCATGTCAACTTATATTTTCAACTAAGTCTTTACATTTTCAAACCACAATTTATTCGTGTGCATTGTCAGAAAAAAGTACAAATTTGTACCTTTCATGGTACAATTATTTGTTTCTGGGGCCGTACCCTCAATGGTTTCTCTGTAAATGTACCATTTAATGTACAGACATGAACTTTGAACATGTTTGTACCATTGGGGGTACATTAATGTTGTTTATACCTTGGGGGACCAAACTGTACCAGGCGGGGATGTACCCTTTTTTCTGACAGTATAGCTGGTGCAGTCGTGAATTATTATGGATATTAATAAGCATAATACAGACCCACACATTTTAAAGTAAAAATAAATTCAAAAAGATTCGAAATAAAGAATAATTTTACTATAAATCAATTTGGATTTATAGATACAGTCAATAGGTCTACATATCGAGGTGTTAAGCGCACTTTTACGTTAAAGTGGCTAGAGAGCAAGTTAATAACTATACCTTACACTAAAATCACGCAGGTTTGTAATAGCTTATATTTAGGTAAAAACGGTTTCATTACACGTTCAGAATTTTTAAACACAGGCTAATCAAAATTAAGAAGAAACAAAACCGATATCGGAATTCGTATACAGCTCTTGCGTGATACGGTAACTTGGTGGTTTTTACTTTACTACTACCTTAGTACTTACTAAAGTCGCTTACGGCAGAGTATTGACGGATATATTCGCACCTCAGCACAGCGATGAAGATACTTGTAGTAAATACGCTAAAAATTAGATACAGATATGTAATTTTTCGACAGAGCGAAATTGTGAGCTCATAGTCTTTTTTGCAGGATTTTTACTGGGTTCAAGGAATAAAAATATTTTAATTAACAACACAATGAGACACATTAAACAATAATAGTAAACGTTACAATGTTTATCTAGTATGTAATATAATATAAAAATGCAAATGAGAAATATCCAAGATAATATTTGAATACTGGTAGTAGCATTAGCCTTATTAGTAATATTATAATTATTTTATTGCAGTCATTATACCTATGGCTGGTTAATGTTCAGAACACCGCGACATAAACATTTAATAAGGTTGACAAATCAAGTCAACATATTACATGAATTTATATTTGATGTGCAACCGCGATGTTGTCATGTTTAAGTTTTAGGTAGCCGAGAACGGAACGATCAAAATCTTAGCAAGTGTGCGCCTTAAAAATGAGGTTAATGAAGCAAATGGACTAAAATCAAATATGCATGTAACTGTATAAAATTCAAAAATATAGAATGTGTTTTGAAAAGGATTCGATGACATGCATTTCACATTTAAAAAATATGAGTAAAAAAAAAACAAAAAACAGCGGGGGACGCAGTGTCTGTGACTCACATTTATAGCACAGAATGGCTGTTGTCTGTTGTGTAATTTCGCTTTGAAGGATGATTAATGACTCCTACATAAAAACGTAACTGAAGCATCGAATCAGTGAATGAAACGTTTCTGAAGATGAAGTGCCGTTAAATGAAACGTTATTTTTACAACATATGAGACGATGCGCCGTAGCTTTTCTCTGAATGATTCTGAGCCGGCGGTGTCGCGAGCTGGCAGCCGTATATCGTGACAGTATAACAGGCACACATGCGATAGTCACATCATGAAAGGATGCGATGTAAGAGAGATTTTTTTTTTATATCATTTTAGAATAATACAAGTTTAATCATTTCAAATAAGATTAACATTGTTTAGGGTACAGTTACACAACTAAACAAAACTACAAAAAACTGGTGCATATGATAAAATGAGTTTGTCTGAAACAGGACTACAATATTCGTTAGGCCTATATGTACCATCTGTATCGGTTTCATCACTGTATCGCTGAACGACGATCGCAAAACCCCAAAATATCGCACATTATTTTTTCCAGTATCGTCCAGCCCTAAATATCTATTTAATTTTTTGGTAAGGAAGGGGGGCACGTCCCCCCCCAATTGCCAATCGCCCCTGTTCGAAGTTTATCAAAAACATATTTCGATTTATGCCTCACAAAATATACACATTCATATGTATATGGATGAAACCGTAAAAGGACAAATTTTGTTAGCATTTGTTTTTCATTTTAAGCCAGGCGTGTTGTGGCCGAGACCTTTTTCCCCCCTGTATTTATGACAGTTGAAGGGGCGCGCGGTTTCAGTCCATATCACCTCAGCTTATCACCTCGATTTATGTAAGCAAAATACTTATTAGCGAAAATGTGATGACTGTAATGGTATTGGATCTAGTTCAGCTTGACAGCCTGAGCCTCCCCCTGGCTCTATGTAAGGAAGACTTTCCTGTCTCCCGACGGGTCTCCATGACATGGCTGTGGGTAGGGGTGAGGAGTAAAGTCACTAATGTCACGTGGCCATTCTCCCTGCAGGCCCCTGCATGGCGGAGCTGGAGGACAGCAAGCGCACTCGCACTGCTTACACGCGCGCCCAGCTGCTGGAGCTGGAAAAGGAGTTCCTGTTTAACCGCTACATCTCGCGGCCGCGCCGCGTGGAGCTCGCCCTGCTGCTCAACCTCACCGAGCGCCACATAAAGATCTGGTTCCAGAACCGGCGCATGAAGTGGAAAAAGGAGGAGGACCGCAAGCGCACACGGCCTGGCCAGCCTGAGCAGGACTGCGCCGTGTCGTCTGGGGGGCCGTCGAAGGAGCCCCCTGACGCTCCCACGGTGCCACCGCGGGACACGGTGGCCCCGTGCTCCCCTGAGAAGAGCCGCACCCCCACGGGGAGCGGGAGCCCACCGCTGTGCCGGTGAGTGGGTGCTGGCTGAGTGTGGCTCAGCGAGTCAGAACCCTGTGTCTCTGATCGTAGGGTCACTAGTTTAAATCACAGGGTGACCAGAGTGATGTCATCACTGGGCCCATGAGCAAGACCCTTAACCCCCTGACTAACCCTGTCGTCTCAAAAACTATGACTGGCACTTTGGATTAAAGTGCCTGCTGAGTAAATTAAATGTAGCTGAAGATCAGAGGAGGACCTCGGTGGTGTCATCCTGATGTGCAGACGCAGCTGCCAGGGCCCAAATGAGGGGCCCACACCCTTCAGCTGAGTCCAACCAATGGCTGCATGTTTTAAAGACTTTGGTTTAATTATTTATAGAATAGCACAGGTGACGTCAAGCTGTGAAAATTGGTGTTTGTGTTTCATTCCTGCAGTGCTGCATTTTATAGTAATTCTGTAAAGACAAAAATGTGATGAAATAAAGATAATTAAAATAGGACTTTTATTCTGGTTTCGGGGTTTTTAAGGAGCCGCAGCTGATGTGTGTCGCCATTGTCATTCCTTGGACACGTGATTCTGCGCAGCCACCTCTCACTAGTTACAGCTTGCTGTCAGACGTTACTATTCTGCGCAGCCGTAGGCAGCAGATCAGCTTCACCTGCTCTATGGCCAGAGGTAGCTCCCGCTGTGGCTCGTTGGCCAGCCGCTCGGCCAGCTGCTGCAGGATGGCTGCGTAGTCATTCCGACGGGCGCAGATGACGAATGGGTAGCCGAAGCGCTCTTTGTACTGCAGGTTGAGAAGCCGCAGACGGGCAGCGTCTGCGGGTTCCAGCGAGCGCAGACCGGCTGCTGCCTGCTCCTGCTCGGACTCCGCGGTCAGGGTCCCGCTCTGAAGGTCCCGGCCGGCCAGGTCTGGGTGGCATCGCAGGATGCCCGCCTTACCTGAGGGAGACACACGGTGACCTGCCAGATTCAAGCTGCGTCTGTGTGTACACAGCGCACCGATGGATAGGCTCACACAAATGCAGTTTTCAAAAATACAAAGCTTAGGAACAAACCATGTTTGAATACATTATTTTGAATATTCACCATACTGCTAAAGCTTGTATTTTTATTATTATGCCTGTTATAGGAACGACCGTGGTTTGATTTTAACATGAGACACAGTCAGGGTAGGGTTGTCCAGAAAAGGTCATGAGATGAATATGCATTCTTAAACTTCTAGCATTTATCCAGTGGCATTCCGATGATGATTTCTGCACAGCCAAAACATTTGTTCACTCAGTGAAAGTTGTCCTCTATGCAGTTGAGTGTGGAGTCAAATTCATCACTGATTTTACCACATGTATCACCACTGACCCAATCCAGCGAGCAGCTTTGCTGCAAGTTGTTGAACATCATAGACACTTGTATCCAGACTATCAAAAGAAAACTTTAATTGCTTGATGTTGGCTGTCTGCAGCCAAACACTGATTACAGTTTGATTGGCATTCATGGGCCATCATTGTGCCCACCTCTTAGTTCTTGTGCAACAGTCATATCAATTTTCTGTTTAAATAAAATTCAATGTAATTCAACAGTAACATTTTCACCTGTGACTATGTTAAAGTACAGGTTGGGTCAGTCAGTCCTGGTTTTATCGGGCTGTTACCTTGATAAATCCTGTTGTCTACCTTAAATCCAGCAGCGGTTACAGCTTTAAGTGTACTGTACTGTTACGTTATTACATGGCAGTGCCATGCACGTAAGGACCGTGGCACGTGACAACGGTTTGACTGTCCTTTAGTGGAACGTGACAGTGTCACACTGGCCCCCCTAGTGGTACGTGACAGTCATTACTGTGTGGTTTGCGCTACGTGACAGCGGATATTCCATTGGCTCGGGACGGCGGTACAGAGCTCCTCTCCCCTGGAGCTGCATGACAGTCATTGCAACCTGGTTTGCCAGACGTGAAAATGGATAATGGATGGATTTTATGCCTCTCCGTTATCGCTAAAGATCCTGTACAAATTTGGTCTATGAGTTAATAAAAGTATAACCGATCCAAATTACTGCGTGGTTTGTCCTACGTGACAGTGGCATGCGCTGCCTGACAGTGGCACGATGGAGCCCCTAGCGGTACGTGACAGTCATTACTGCGTGGTTTGCTCTACGTGACAGCAGATATTTCATTGGTACGGAAGCCCGTTTCCGCCACATAAAATAAAAAATGGTTCAGATACCACGTCATAATTAGGAGTAACTAAGTCACAATTATGAGAACCTTAACCAATCACAGCATTTCAAATTGTCACGCTGACGGGATCCGGCAGGCAGCGCGACGTATTGGACCGACGCCAGGTTATAATAATGTAAATAGCTTCGCGCAGTCATTGTTTATCATATTGTCATTGCATTGTACAGCAATGTACAGTAAAGTAGTGGCCCCATGGTCCCACCGTGCGTGGGGTGGGTACCCGGTGTGGCCGCATGGGCAGAACGTGTTGTTATCGGTGTGTTCTGGTTTACGGCTGGCAAGTCAAACGGTTTTTAACCACAGTTTTTTGATGTCTAGTGCACCGGCGACCATGCACGCCGAGCATTCTCGCGTTTCCTGCTCTGTGTATTGGACACTAAAAATCAGTGGTTAAGATCGACTGGTCTGCTTTTGCTGAAAAGTTATATTAAGTAATTACAATGTATTACAGTCAAGCAATGGTATATTGCAATGTACATGTCAGCTATGAGACTCACTAGTACTACAAAAAGTAAAGGGCGATATTCAGTATTTAAATGAATTTATTCGCGCCCGTGCCAGTCCATTTAACAATGCACACGTTCAGCCCACCGTGCGGCCTCACCAGGCACCCACCCCAAGAACGGTGGGCCCACGCACACCACTATTTAGAACACTTAACATTAAACGGTATACACAATAACAATAAGATAAATAATGACTGCGCGAAGCTATTAACATTATTATAAGCTGACATCGGTCCAATACGTCGCGCTGCCTGCTGGAGCCCGTCAGGCCGACAATCTGAAGCGCTGTTATTGGTTAAGGTTATCTCATAATTTCGATTTAGTATCTCATTATTGTGACAATCTTGTAATTTCGACTTAGTATCTCATAATTATGACTTAGTATCTTAACTATTTTTTATTTTATGTGGCAGAAAAGGGCTTCCGTGCCAATGGAATATCCGCTGTCACGTAGTGCAAACCACGCAGCAATGACTGTCACGTACCACTAGGGGGCCCAGTGTGACACTGTCACGTTCCACTATAAGACAGTCAAACCGTTGTCACGTGCCACGGTCCTTACGTGCATGACACTGCCATATAATAACGTAACACCTCCCGGCTCTTCTCTGTTCTGGCACCAAATTGGTGGAACGAACTTCCACTAGACGTCCGAACAACGGAGTCACTGAATGTCTTCAAATGACGACTTAAAACACACCTTTTCCAGAAATACCTGAATTAGCACTTCCGATATCTTTTTTCTGGCTCTTTTCATAAAAAAAAAAATAAAAAGCACTTTCTCAAGAGTTCTCTTCTACATCGATGGTATTCATAGGCTTGGTTTTATTGAGCGGGCGGCTCGGTGGTGCAGTGGGTAGCACTGTCGCCTCACACCAGGGTTCGAATCCGACCCAGTTCCATGTGTGTGGAGTTTGCATGTTCTCCCCGTGCCGTTGTAGGGTTTCCTCCGGGTACTCCGGTTTCCCTCCACAGTCCAAAGACATGCTGAGGTTAATTGGCATTCCTAAATTGCCCGTAGGTGTGTGTGAGTGTGCCCTGCGATGGGCTGGCCCCCCATCCTGGGTTGTTCCCTGCCTCGTGCCAGTAGCTTCCGGGATAGGCTCCGGACCCCCCGCGACCCTGAACAGGATAAGCGGGTTGGAAAATGGATGGATGGGATGGGTTTTATTGAGCTAGTACTGGGAGAGTCTTAGTACTGTACTTAGTACTGTAGAGTCTTAAAGCACTTATGTAAGTCGCTCTGGTTAAGGGCGTCTGCCAAATGCTGTAAATGTAAATGTAACAGTACAGTACACCTTAAACTGGCAGATTTTAGCACATTTTCTATCAGTTACATGTCAAATCTGATCAAACTGAATAAGAATAGATCTTCGAGTGTCAGAAAAGCACGACACAAACATTATATTTTGATTAAACAAAAATTTCCAGAATGCACATTCATCTCATTACTGCATGGGCTTGCTTTGTGCTGAAAATAGGATCCCCTTGGCGGACCTCAGAACGGACAGCAAAAAAATGTTTTTAGACCAAGGACATTTAGTGGCATGGGAAAAATCAACTTTGGTCTCAAGAAAGATTTTTTTTTTTGAGAATCCTACAGTCAGGGCGCCTCCGATGAGTGTCACGTACCCGCTGGCGGCAGGCCGTCGATGAAGCCCGCGAACCCGGCTTCCACGTCCGCCAGAGCGGCGAAGGGTCTCGCCGACCACACGGCCGCTGCAATGAGCGGACATTTCTCCACAACGTTGCCAAAAATCTCCAGAAAATCTTCGTAGGAAAGAGAATTCACTTCCCCGATGTCCATCATTACAAACAGCACGATGACCAACCTGAACTCCCGGTAAGAAATATTATAGTGCCCGATTTTTCAGCTTTTGGTGACTTTAAACAATACCTAAGAACTGGTTAACACACAATTCCAACCAGCCCCTTTAAACGAATCACTTATGTTAAGGCTAAACGCTGTTCATATGATCGAGTTTCATTTTAAGAATCTAAAAGCTCTCTGAGCCACGAAGTGCTTTGACAGTCGGGAAGGCGGGGCTGACCGACGGGGCATCAACCTAACGGAGGCACCGTGGCGGGGGCCACCGCCGTCTAGCGCATGGAGGAGCCTCAACACGGGCCAGAGACGGACGATTTGCACGGAATCGACAATTACAGAAAGCTGAAAGCCGTACGGACGTCTTTGGAGCAAACAAAAGGCGACATCTAGAGTTCAGATGGAAATGTGCATCTATGTTGCCCGTACAGTTTTAGCGTTTGGGGAAATGCGCGTTAATAAACAGAAATTTTATAGGCATATCTAAAATACAACATTCAGAATTGTATTTTCTCATTTGTTTTATTTCTTATAATTATATATATCTAAAATCTAAGTGAAAGGTATACGTACTGAAAAGTCAAAGTATTGGGGTTGGAAAACAAAACTGAAACGGGGTAAAATAGTTTAAGATTTCACGCCAATAATACATTTTATTTGTAACGCATTTTACATTTGAAGCAAATCTGAAAGTGCCACGAAAGACATAAAAGCAACTGAAGCACCTATTAAAAACAAACAAGTAAGCAAGAAACCCACAAACAATTAAAAGCCATTCGTTCTGCTAAAAAATGTTTTAAGTCCTTTAATACTCTCTGTAAATACAATTACATTGTCTCAATACACTTTACACATAAAGACCCCCCAGTGAGCAAGCCAAAGGCGACAGTGGCAAGGAAAAACTCCCTAGGAGGCAGAAACCTTGGGAGGAACCAGACCCAAAGGGGGAGCCCATCCTCCAGGGGTCGGCAGAGGAATCAAACCAAACAAGACAGAACCAAGTTTATACAGAACATTTGATGAAATTTCTGTCTCTATATGGGGCAGACAGGTGCTGGCTGGGGGTGCTTGATTGTTAATGGGAAGATCAGCAGTGGTACAGCAGCAGGGAAGGAAGGAGAGGCATCACAGGAGTAAAGGGCAGGCAGGCAGGAGGGGTGTTGCCGGAAGTAGAGGTAGTGTTTTTGCAGACAGCAGAGTAGGTGGAAATTCTTCAAACTCATGGGTCTCCAGGTAGCACATCCCAGAAGGGGTGGGGGGA
>JAODKL010000081.1:20509605-20524249 GCA_026780765.1 Petrocephalus schoutedeni | reverse complement strand
CCCGTCTCTCTGCCAGTGTTACAGCCCCGTCTCTCTGTCAGTGTTACAGCCCCGTCTCTCTGCCAGTGTTACAGCCCTGTCACTTGGTTAGACTTACAGCCCCGTCTCTTTGTCAGTGTTACAGCCCCGTCTCTCTGTCAGTGTTACAGCACTGTCTCTCTGTTAGTGTTACAGCACTGTCTCTCTGCAAGTGTTACAGCCCCGTCTCTCTGCCAGTGTTACAGCCCCGTCTCTCTGTCAGTGTTACAGCCCCGTCTCTCTGCCAGTGTTACAGCCCTGTCACTTGGTTAGACTTACAGCCCCGTCTCTTTGTCAGTGTTACAGCCCCGTCTCTCTGTCAGTGTTACAGCACTGTCTCTCTGTTAGTGTTACAGCACTGTCTCTCTGCAAGTGTTACAGTCCCATTTCTCTGCCAGTATTACAGCCATGTCTCTCTGTCAGTGTCACAGCCCCGTCTCTCTGCCAGAGTTACAGCCATGTCTCTCTGCCAGTGTTACAGCCCCGTCACTTGGTTAGACTTACAGCCCCGTCTCTCTGTCAATGTTACAGCCATGTCACTCTGTCAGTGTTACAGCCCTGTTACTCTGTCAGTGTCACAGGCCCGTCACTCTGTCAGTGTCACAGCCCCGTCTCTCTGTCAGTGTCACAGCCCCGTCTCTCTGTCAGAGTTACAGCCCCGTCTCTCTGTCAGTGTTACAGCCCATCTCTCTGTCAGTGTTACAACCCCATCTCTCTGTCAGGGGCTGCACTGTGTTAACGCCCCATTTCTCTGTCAGGGAGCCCCACCTGAAGGTTAGTTCAGTCTGAAACAGGTAGCTGAAGCTCTTTTGGTGAAACAGTGACTTCTGGAACTGCTCTCTGTGGTTCTTTAGGTAGCTCAGCAGGTCTCCATTGCAGCAGTATTGGAAAATTAGATAGATGGGTCCTGAAAGTCCATCACAGGGGTGAAACAGGCCTCATTATAAAGCAGACTGGTTATTCAGCCACCATTCAGTTCCATCTCAGTCACACATCAGTAACATCTCAAGAAGGGCAATCTAAGCCAGTCAGACTATACTAGGAGTTCATATTTTCATGGTTTTATCCATGTTATCTACAGCGCCCTCCACCATTACTGGCACCCCTGGTAAAGATTTGTAAAAAGCCATAAAATAAATTCATTTTATATTGCAGTAGAATAATCTCACACTGAACAATTTAAAAGAATCTAACCTCTTATTTGAGTACATTTATTCATTAGAAAATAAATCCCACATTAAGAAATAGTTGTTCATAACAAAATCACCAGTGCCACAATTAAGAAACATAAGAAATTTACAAATGAGAGGATGCCATTCGGCCCATCAAGCTCGTTTGGGGAGAACTCAACTAATAGGTCAGAGATTTTAAAATCTAGCTCTACTTTAAAGGAACCTAAGGATTTGGCTTGCACTACTCTATCAGGAAGAATATTCCAAATTCTAACTACACGCTGTGTAAAGAAGTTTTTTCTCAACTCCAGTTTGAAATGTTCTCACACTAATTTCCAACTATTGCCACAAGTTCTCTTATTAGAACTAATGTTGAAGTAACAATTTAACTGGACAGCATCCAGACCTGTCCTATCTGTTAACCAGTTATCAATCCAGGTTGCTAAAGTTCCTAAAATCCCTGTCACTTTGAGCTTAAGTAGGAGTCTCTTGTGGGGAACACAAGGGCCTTTTGAAAATCTAAGTAGATGACATCATAGGCCTTCTTATCATCAACTTGCCGATTAACTTCCTCAAAAAACTCCAGCAGATTTGTTAAACAGGATCTACCTCTCCTAAATCCATGCTGGCTATCCCTCAAAATGTTATTTGAGTGCAGGTAATCCACCATTTTCTCTTTGATTATAGCCTCCATAACTTTACCAGTTATGCAAGTTAGAGTAATTGACATATAGTTTGAGCTATACCTGTTAAATGATTAAACCTGATTGTGTACACCCTGCTAGGTGATCGTACCTGATCCCATGCAGCCCATCAGGTGATCGTACCTGATCCCGTGCAGCCCGTCAGGTGACCGCACCTGATCACGTGCAGCCCGTCAGGTGACCGTGCCTGATCACGTGCAGCCCGTCAGGTGACCGTGCCTGATCACGTGCAGCCCGTCAGGTGACCGTACCTGATCACGTTCAGCCCGTCAGGTGACCGTGCCTGATCACGTGCAGCCTGTCAGGTGGTTGTACCTGATCACGTGCAGCCCGTTGGGTGATCGTGCTTGAATCCATGCAGCCCATTGGATGATCGTACCTAATTCTGTACACGCTCCCAGCAGGTTGACAATGTTGACATGGCTGCCGATGTGCACCAGCATCTTTAGCTCTGACATGAGGGCCTCTCTCTCCACTGGGTGGTGCTTATCTGGCAAATCAGAATTTAAACAGGAATGTAAATATAAATGCCTAGGTCATTGACCTAAAAAAAATTCACGAAAAACTGCCTGTAGCTGCTTTTAAACGTGTGGTCAGTTTGAGGCATAGGTCACCCATGAAGGCAGTGGGTGTTTCGGGACACACCTTTCAGCATCTTCACTGCCACTTGCATGGACACGCCTGGCTTGTTGAGCCCATACGCCGTGGCCTCCACTACCTTCCCAAAGGCCCCAGAGCCCAGCACCTTCCCTGGGGGGTTGGTAGGGAGATTCAGCTTTCGGATTCAGCGGGTAAGCTCGGCAACACAGACGGGCATCTCCCTCACCCAGCTTGAGGTTTTCTCGGGGAAATTCCCATTGTGGGTTGTAGGAGAAGTCTTTGAAGTCGATGTAAATGTAATCATTGTCCAGGGGGCCCACCATCTGTAGAACCTGGATCTGGCTTTCATACCGGGGTTTCTGCAAGGAAAACAAGACTCTGCTACTGGAGATGAATCATTTATACCTTGCTGCTTCTGGGGATTTCTGCAGATGGAGTTTTCAAATAGTGAAGCTCTGGAGGGGCGGCTGTGCTTGTGACGGGTGTTTTTGGTAGCTCTTCTGCATGTTTAGGGAAGGTGACACCTTATTTCTGATCATGATGATGAGGACAATCAGGAAGATGAGCAACAGCAGGATGAAGAGGATGACTATGATCCGTAGGCCTGTCACTGATGGGTCTGCAATGCATGATGGGAACAGGTCACCCTCTCCCTTTTGTTTTTCTGTATGTCTTTCCAAATCTCTAATTGCTTTTATCCATCCCTTTTGCTTAATCTTCCTTTCCTTGTACTGGTGATCTCTCTCTCTCTCTCTCTCTCTCTCCCTCGCTGTCTCACTCTGCCACCACCATGGAAACATCACTTACGTTTCTTCAGGGTTATCGCTGCACTGCACTGAGAGCTGAAAGCACCGTCAACGCAGCACTTGATGATGATGTCGTGTTCCAGCTCCAATAAGCTTACGGAGGTGAAGTAGCTCTGCTGGCAAAAATCTTCCAGCTGTGATTCTTGCATGGTCTGGGGCATCATCTCATTCCACAGAATGTCCTCATGGCACCTGCACACATGCACATCCTCCACATTTAGCTCTCAGCCACACCCCCACACTCATGTGTATTTGGGAGAATCTCACATAAACTTAGTAGAAACTTGAAGTGAATGAACGTACTTGGCGGACAGTTTGCAATATCTCCAGTTTAAGGTAAGGGACGTCCCGTTGGCTGAGCACTGAATGCTGTCCTCCGTGTGGGCGATGGCCACAATAGGTGTGTCTGCAGAAGGAAAAGGCAGGTCAGGTCTTACCAAGCTGAGACTCGTGATATGGACTTGGGGTGAAACAAGTGATAGAATTTCACACATCAGTACTTCCTGGGAGCATGATAAAACTATGGCCATAAAAATGAATGCCTACTCACCAGCCACACAAACCGTCATGTTCTTCGTGACTGACATCTCATTGTTTTCAACAGTAAACTGGTACTCTCCAGAGTCAAGTTTGCTGCAGAGCTGAAATGTCCTGCGAAAACAGCAGCAGAGCAGCACTGTGATGTCAAGCGGTGTATGTGTGTGTGTGTGTCATGTATATATTACATTGGGGGGACCAATTGTCCCCATAATGTGATAAAACCAGTTATTTTGGCATTCTAGGGACCACCATTTCAGTCCCCACAAAGAGAAACTCAATTTTATAAAAATCTGTGACAGCAATCAAAAAACTATAATGGTTGAAAATCTTGTATTTTGTTTGGTTACTTATGGTTCAGGGCTGTGTTAAGGGTGTCATAGTTGGGATTAAGGTTATTCCCATAGAAATGAATGGTGAATGTAAAAGTTTGTGTTTGTGTGTGTGCACAGGGATACAAACCCACCTGTTTCCCCAATAGCGGCTCAGTTCTGAACAGGCCACATGGCCACGTGGAGTGACCCAGTGGCACCGCGGCTCCGGGTACGAGGAGACCTCGGCCTGCAGGCAGAAAGATCCTTGTGCCGAAGCAGAGATCTGGTTTCTTTCATTTAACTGCAGAATTTTCAGAAATCCGTGATCTGGAAAGAAAGGGTCAGATTAGGACTTCACCCCTTCCGCAGCTCGTGGGAACTGTGCACAGACAGCTCCTTATTGTGGGCCCATTGCAGACCATGTGCCGGTTATGGAATGTGAGACCAGCAGGATGGAGGAATTCAGCAAGGAAAGTAGTGATTTTGATTATGAAACTATTTATGAAAACCTAATAGCAGCAGGCCTCGGTCAGACAGTGCAACAAAACTAGGTTATATTACTACATAGTAGTATTATTTCAGTCACTGAGTCAGAATTTGCTTGTTTACATAGTTTATAGAAGTCCGAAATGGTCTATCTCGGAGATGGTGCCTGCAGCCATGTTTAGAATCCCAATGCCAGTGTCAGTAAGCTCCTCAATGGAGCTCCTTACCCAAAACCTGGACGCGCGTGGACTTCGTCCTGTTATCTGCTGATGACAGGCAGCTGTAAATGCCGCTGTGTTCTGCCTTCACCGCGCCAACCAGCAGGTAGCAGAGGTGGATGCCTCGAATTTTATCACGCAATTGCTTCCCCTGGAGGCAGAGATTGGACTTTATGTCAAAGTCAACTGTCATGCTCTCTGTTGCTGTGAGAGTCCGGCTGGAGATCACAAAGCTTCTGAAGCCGTTCACAGCCGGACAATTCAGCAGAGCAGTTCAGGCGTCCCTGCACCTAATAATTTGACGTTACCTCAGGTGTTGCCGAGTCCTTCAGCCACTGTATGGATGAGGCTCTGTGTCTGCAACGCAGCAGAAGTGTCTCTCCAGCAATGAGGTTTATCACAGTTGCCTCTTGTTCACTGGAACCTTGGTTTAGGTCTGAAAGAAAGGCTTCATTGAGGGTCACGCTTGCCGCCATTCTGTGCTCATGCTCAGTCGTATAACCATCATGAGGGCAAGGCTGTGAAGTGGACAGCAGTCAGGACCAAGCAGAAGGGAGGCAACATTTCAGGATGTGGCAGCCCGAGGCATGGAGGTGAAGAGAGAAGCAAAGGACAGCAGGAGGCACTATGGCATGATATGTGCCGTGAAGCCAGTCAGAGGACAGGAGCAGGCGTGACATCAGGAGCAGCATCATGAGGGTTTACTGTAATCGTGCAGCTTGGAGCACTCCTCTCCCAGCGTGTTCCTCGCACAGCACAGCACATCTGTCTCAGAGCAGTCAAAGCTTCCCAACAAGGATGTGGTGGAGTTTGGGGTCGAGCTCTGATTCATCAGGTCTGTCTTACTTGCTTCAATACTGGGAAGGATGAACAGCATTTCAGCAGAACCAGGAACCTTCACATGACAGACTGCAACTCCGATTGTGCCCCGCGACCTTGATCCCATGTAAAAGTCCCTCTTAACTTAACCTTAGAAGTTCTTGTGTGTGGTTAGGTGTTAGGGTTAGATGCTAGGATTTGGTATTGCAGTTAGGTGTTATGGTTAGATGCTAAAGTTAGATGTTAGAATTTGGTCTTATGGTTAGGTGTTAGGATTTGGTATTATGGTTAGGTATTAGGGTTTGGTATTACAGTTAGGTGTTAGGATTTGATATTATGGTTAGATGTTTAGTTTAGGGTTACCAAAGCTATGCAAGATGATGGTTTTAAGCATCCTTCCATCCAAGTGGGAAATGCAGACATGAAATGTACCTTTTGTGTAGAGACTTATACCATGTGATGTCTGGTCTTGGGTAACCCGAGGAACTGCACTGGAAGTTATATCCATATCCTGGATCTCCAGGACAAATGCTCAGCTGTGGTGCTGATGGCCATCTCAATGGGGCTAAGGAAAGGTTTACATTCAGAAGACAAACCATTCTATAGGCATTCATTTCTTTCATTTAGCCTTAAAGCGTGATATTTAAATGCCGCCATGAATGTGAGGAGTCTGTGTGAGTGAGACAGCTCTGGGGCAGAAGACGGAGATGGGGGCAGTCATAGGAGATGGGGGACGGAAGGCAACAATGTGTTTCTGGGGGCTGATGGGGAACACCCCAGTGTGTGAAACGGGGCAGTAGCAAAAGCCCCCGCATGTGAGATGGGGCAGTAGGAAAAGCCCCATGTGTGAGACAGGGCGGTAGGAAAAGCCCCGTGTGTGAGAAGGGGCGGTAGGAAAAGCCCCCACATGAGACGGGACAATAGGAAAAGCCCCCCCCGTGTGAGATGGGGCAGTGGGTGAATTGCTATCAAAGTGGAAGATGACTCACTCTCTGGTGGATGAACAGCAAATGACACAGAGAAAAGTTCAGCTCCCTGTTTACAGCACAGAGTGTAGATTCCTGCGGCCCCAATTTCCACCATATAGCTTTCCCTGAAGACAAAACAGTGAACAAAATAGAAAATAACCATCTGCAATGCCCCTTATATTATGATACACACGATGGCATATAAACTTCCAGTTCTGTCATTTGGTGTAATGATGTTGCATGTTAAAGAGAGCCATGCCCATTCCCTGTGTCTCTGGCAGTGAGGATAAGACCCCGCCGATTCCCTGTATCCCTGGCAGTGAGGATAAGACCCCGCCGATTCCCTGTATCCCTGGCGGTGATGATAAGACCCCGCCGATTCCCTGTATCCCTGGCGGTGATGTTAAGACCCCGCTGATTCCCTCTCTTCCTGCAACACACATACCTTTCTTCTAGATTATTCATTTGACACCCTTTAGTCCTTTCCCAAGAACAGCTGTGGTTTCCTGAGAGATGTTCGACAGTCAAATTTGCAGATTCTTCATCCGAAAGCACAACTTGGTTGGGTTCTGCACGTGGCAGCTGAGACCTCCAGACGTGACACGACACTGAAGTTTTGTCACTGTGTCCAGGTCCAACCTGTAAATAACGAAATGGTGCAGCTGAAAGACTTGCTGTGCATACAGGCTTGTACCCAGAGCTTGGGGCTCTATATATGCATAGCATGCATCTATGGATATACACTATATTGCCTTAACACACACATGAATTTTAATGACATCCCATTCTTAATACATAGGCTTTAATATGGACTTGGCCCACGCTTTGCAGTTATAACAGTTTCAACTCTTCTGGGTAGGCTTTCCACAAGGTGTGTTTATGGGGACCATTTTTCCAGGAAAGCATTTGTGAGATCAGGCACCGATGTAACACTGGACGAGAAGGCCTGGCTCACAGTCTCTGCTCTAATTCATCCCAAAAGTGTTAAATTGGGATGTGGTCCATACTCTGTGCAGGCCAGTCAAGTTCCTCCACACCAAACTTGCTCGTGCATGTCTTTATAGACCTTGCTTTGTGCATTGGTGCACAGTCATGTTGGAACAGGAAGGGGCCATCCCCAAACTGTTCCCACAAATTTGGGTGCAGGAAATTGCCTAAAACTGGCTTCGTATGCTGAAGCATTAAGAGAGTTCCTTTCACTGGAACTAAGGGACCAAGCCCAACCCCTGAAAAACAACCCCACACCATAATCCCCCATCCATAAAACTTTATACTTGGCACAATGCAGTCAGGCAAGTACCATTCTCCTGGCAACCGCCAAACCCAGACTCGTCCATCGAATTGCCAGACAGAGAAGTGAGATTCATCACTCCAGAGGACACGTCTCCACTGCTCTGGAGTGGCAGTGTGCTTTACATCACTGCATCCGCTGCTTTGCATTGCACTGGGTGATGTAAGGCTTGGATGCAGCTGCTTGGTCATGGAAATCTATTCCATGAAGCTCTCTACGCACTGTTCTTGAGCTAATCTGAAGGCCACACACAAACAAGCTTGGAGGTCTGTAGCTATCGACTCTGCAGAAATTTGGCAACTTCTGCACACTGTGCACTCTGTGATTTTACATGGCCACTTTGTGGCTGAGTTGGTGTTCTTCCAAATTGCTTCCACTTTGTTATAATAGCACAAACAGTTGACTGTGGAATATTTAGTAGTGAGGAAATTTCATGAATGGACTTATTGCACAGGTGGCATCCTATCACAGAACCATGCCTGAATTCACTGATCTCCTGAGGGCGACCCATTATTTCACAAATGTTTGTAGAAGCAGTCTGCATGTCTAGGTGCTGTACCTAAAAATACCTCAGTTTAGAATGTGGGTAAGTTGTTAGGATGTGTTGCTGTGGCCAAGCTAAGCATCCAAAACCTGCACTTCACATTTAGTGAAGCTGTCTAATTATACTGCATTAGGGAACTGGGGTAGGGGCCTGGATGCATCTCGTTATTTGTATGATCCATCCAGCGGCTTTGCAGGCTGCTTACCCTGCATGTGGTGATGGGAAACAGAGGGCATTGGGCTCTCACATGACCACACACACACACACAGACTCGCTGTGGGGGAACCTTGTGTTTCTATGGGAAAAACCTTAATCCCAATCATGACACCCTTAACCTCTACCCATCCCTAACCTTAACCATAAGTAACCAACCCAAATACAAGGATTTTGACAATTTTACTTTTTTGATTGCATTCACAGATTTTTTATAGAATTTAGGTTATCCAAATGGGGACCTGAAAAGAATTTCAGGTTCTACTACCTCCCCGCCTCGTGCCCATAGCTTCCGGAATAGGCTCCGGACCCCCCGGATAAGCAGGTTGGAAAATGGATGGATGGATGGATACAACCTGGGTGCACACATTCATATAATGAGTACGATGCACATCACGATATGACACAATACTGACCATACCATACTGGCGTACACAGAGAGCTGCCTAACATGGAAAAGATCTATCGTCATCCATCTTCTAACTGTTATTCTGACCAGTGTCCAGAGGTGTCAATTTCAGGTCCAGAAAGTAAAAATGCAAACCAGGATTTTGCTTCAACCAACCAGTTGAGCATAAAGAGTCACTCTCGTGCTCATACACCACGGGAACTTTAGAGAAGCCTCCCTGCAGGTCTTTGTACTGCGGGGGGAAATCGGCAGAGCCTGCAGGCTCGAGGCGCACAGAGCGCAGATGGGATTCGGACCTCTAAACCCGGCCGTCTGAGCCACCATGTCACCCCACTACCACAATAGCTAAATTACAGTATATAAGACTTGGTAATTAAACGTTTATATGAGAATTTCCCAGACTCCCAGATATTTAGTGACGACCACGGACGCATCCAAAGGTGTTACCGGTTTTGTGCATGAAAATGCTGAATATGAGTATCCAGAATGGTGCGGCTTTATACAGAAAGCAGCTGAAAATCACTCACTCTCCGGTCCAGGAAACAGCGAGCCGATTCGCTCCCTTGGCCAAATGCGCTCAGCGAAAGCAGCGCAACTAAAAGTGGTGAAAAACATAATCGTATAACTTTTCAAAATGCATATCAAAACAGATATTCAACAACACGTTATTTGTATACTTCACATTTAACACCAGATTGCGTAGGTGAGTGAGAAACGATTAGACGATCTAATTTATTAATTAGAATATTAATGTACGTTTTATTTGCCTAATTGCAGATTTTCTGCTTCAACTCACCAGTCAGAGCGCAGAGCTCCACCTCCCTTCGGGTCATGGTTAACCGTACTTGGCATAAGTGAAGAGATGTAAATATCACTGCAGTGAAACGAGATTAAGACTGTCTCATGTCGTCATGCTTGGGTGACGTTTCCATATCCGAGGACCGTCAGCGGGAGTCCGGGGGGGGGGGGGGGGGGGGGGGGGGGGGGGGGTACCAATTATATACTTTCTTTTTAAAATTTCTGTGTGTCGTTTGCAGGCACACTGGGGTTAACCATTGGATACGTTATTTAAATTGTTTAAAATAATTGACAATTTGGGTCCGTTGTGCAGTTTTCTTACCTAAACTTCACCCATCGTATTGCAATATGCACAAGAATTCACGTTATACTACATTCCTCGAGGTAAAACGGTGAGAGGAGACTTGCTTTTATAGATTGTGTCCATCACTGTTTTTCAGGGGTTGGTCTTGGCCCCTTAGTTCTAGCGAAAGGAACTCTTAACTCTCCCCCCAGGCCATCGCCCTTCTAAATAAGAAAATGTACAGCCATCATTTAACTCACAGAATTTGTTTGCACCATACTCAAGCTGTTTTGCACATTACATTCAACAATGTATCTATGTAACTGTTTATTTCTTTATTTAAATTGTCCACATACTTGCCTCAACATTGCACATCTCCTGTAAAAGACTCTTGTCTTATTTGGATGAGCGAGTTTGGGGTGGAGGAACTTGACTGGCCTACACAGAGCTCTGACCTCAATTTGACAGAACAAATTTGGGATGAATTAGAGTGGAGACTGCAAGCCAGGCCTTCTCGTCCAACATAAGTGCCTGACCTCACAAATGCTGTCCTGGAAGAATGGTCAAAAATTCCCATAAACACACGTCTAAATCATGTGGAAAGCCTTCCCAGAAGAGTTTTAGCTGTTATAGCTACAAAGAGTGGGCCAACTCCATATTAAAGCTTATGTATTAAGAATGGGATGTCATTAAAGGTCATGTGTGTGTAAAGGCAGGCATCCAAAAAGACCCAATACTTTTGGCAATATAGTGCATATACCAGGGCAGACTGGAGGGGCTAGACGAAACTTACGTAAATCACATAATTTATTTTGATGAAACACAGTTCAAAATATTTAATGTAGTCAATTTATTACAGCAATTTCTATTTTGTTTTTCTGAATACTAGGTAAACATTGACTTAAGATTGCAAAGTGAACATAGATTTTTAAATTAAAGGTGCATTTGAGTCAATGGAAATTACTACGTCTATTTATTAGTCCTTCCGAGGCATGTTTAAGGCATTATTTACGAGTTACGTCAAAAATAGGTTTATGACCAGGTTCCCGGAACCAATTGATAACGTACGGGGGATTATGACTATATTCATTCTATACTTAAGACGTGCAATGTGCAAATCTTTTGTGCATATTGTACATATAAATAAACACAGAGTATATGGAAAGGTCCGTTTCAACATCGCAAAATGAAACATTAATCCCATCAGCAGCAGCAGCAAAAAACCAAGGTGTGGCCATAAAACAAGCGTTTGTCCTGTATAGTAGACAAGACCTCCATTTGTCTGCCCCCACAATGCACCGCGCGGCGCTCGTAGGAAGCGAGCGGAAAAAAAGCCCAGAGCCGGACTGGCAGCCCTGTGTGTGTACCCAGCATGCAGCGCGCCCCGCGCTCATAGGAAGAGAAGGCAAAATAAGCCCGAGCTGCTGTTCGCCTTCGATTGCTCCGTCGCTGGCCGCCGACCCGAGCACCGCTGTGGTGCCGCTGAATAGTCGATGCCGAGAGCTTTACGCGCCTTCCGCGGCCCTGTGGCTGGATAATTCAAAGCGTCCGCTCGCCATTTCGCTGCTGATGCTCGGCGTCCCTCTAGGCTCTAGCGCCTTGGGGCGGTAGCACTGCCATGAATAGCGGGCTTCCAGCTTCCGCCGTCGCGCTCGGGGGGACCGCCGTTCCCTGCGCCAAGGTGAAGCTCTGCCGCTACTACGCTAAAGACAAGACCTGCTTTTATGGAGACGAGTGTCAGTTCCTGCACGAAGAGCCGTCCACGGCCGGCCTGTCGGCGCACGGCGGTGGCAGCAGTCCGGCCCCCCTGGCCCTGAGTGGCGCTGCCGGGACCGCTGCCTACCCGCTCGGAGGATCCGCCTCGGCCGCTGGGGGTGCAAACGTTCCCAAGAAGAACGAGGCGGTGGCGGCTGGAGGCGCGATTCTGGATGGACAGCTGCTGAGCCGTGAGTCAGCGGGGGCCCTGATGCGCTGCTGTCCGGGCTCTTATTGTTCTTACCGGGAGCTGTCGCTATTGTCATTATTACTGACCTTACTGAAGCGGCCCCAGAGTAGCCCCGCGTTCCCGTCTGGCTTACCGGCGGAGCCCCGCAGCGCCCCGGATCTCCCGGCGCTGTCTTCACACCCCTGGGGCTCCGCCGACCCGCACAAACGGGGAGCTGGACGGCTACGGTGGAAGGCGGACTGCGTTTGCGGAGGTTGACGATGGGCTGCCTGGTGCCGCCTCGTTACTAACACGGTTTGCGCTGGAGGCTCCGGCCGGGGACGGTGTGGTCAGCGTGTCCTGCTCCCCAGCACCGTGCTCCCGGCCCATGGCGCGTGTCTCTCGTCCTTCCCACACACTGTTTACATCCCCATTCATCCTGGCCATCGGCTGGGGCTGGCGCGTCATCGCCAAGGCGGCCTGCGATTGGCCGCCGTCACGGGCGCCCGCTACTGCTCCGATTGTGATTGGAGGTTCAGGCCTGAAACCACGCCCCTCACATATATTTTTTTTTCTGGAAAACTGGAACATGAATCCGTTTTTTAGGTTAAAATTAACGGTGTCATTGGCTTTACTGCATGGGCACACGATTTGCACTGGTCCCTATCATATATTCAAACTGGAGGTCAATGGTTGCGATGTAAAACATTGAGAAAATTGTGCAGACTCCTATACCATTGATGGTAATTTTCTTTGTATAGCTACAGTTGTAGTCATTCGAGTGGTTGACGATTTGGGCCAATATGCGGTAGTCTGAGGTTATATCCTACTGGTAAAGTACAGCTCATTCTAGACTACAGCAGTACCCCCTCAGGCTGGCAAGTTATATAGCTGTGAATTTCTCATCTATCTGCCAGTGCTCTACTATTGGAAGCCTCTGGACAGGAGGCTTGCACTGCATTATGGGAGTGTGACACCTGCTTTTCTCCTGCAGTCACAGGGATGGAAGGCAGCACCCTGAGTGAATCCAGCCTGGCCAACTCCTACTTCAGCAGCAGCTTCATTGGGGTCAATGGGTTTGGCAGCCCTGCAGAGCCCAAATTCCCAGTGATGCAGGTACCTGTCTGATAATGCTGTCTTTAAGTTACCCCTTGACCATATATGGGCAAGTAGGGATTTAAATGAGGGTTTAGTTTACTTTAAATGGCTTGTATGGTATGTGTAGTTTAATGTTATATGAATATGTTGCTCTTGTGTAGAGGATGACCAGCAGTAGCAGCTCTCCCAGTCTTCTCAATGACAGTGTGAAGAACTACAGCACACATGGTGAGACGTATGCCTGCATACGCACATATACATGGTCACACTCGCTTCCACGACTTGAGCCTCACATTGCCTCTCCATCCTCCTCATAGATCCAGGTAATTCCCCTGTATCGACTCTCTTTGGGGACTTCAGTGGTCTCAGCCTGTCACAAAGGAGAAAGGTGAGGCCCTGTCCCATATGAGTGCTGCTGTGCTACACCCCCTGTCCTGTGTGTGTGTGTGTGGCTGTCCCACACCCCCCTGTCCTTTGTGTGTGTGTGTGTGTGGCTGTCCCACACCCCCTGTCCTGTGTGTGTATCTCTGAGTGTGTATGCGGCTGTCTGACGGGCTGCCTGTCCCTGCCTTTCCCACAGGCTCCGAATCCGGCCGCCAGTGAGTTTGTCCCCAAGGCACCCCCAGGCTCCCGCCTGGCCTCCCTGCCCGCCCACGGTGCCCCCCCCTTCCCCTCTCCACTCTTCTCGCACTCAGGCCTGGGCAGTGCGGCCGCCTCCAGCCTATCTCCAGGTCAGTCTCCAGCTCTGGATGTGGCCCCCCGGCTTTCACTGTCACTGTCTTTTGGGTGATTATCCCTCTGCCCCCCCCCCCTTTAGGCATGTCCCTGTCTGCTGGCTCCTCCCCGCTCCATTCGCCCAAAATTACACCCCACACCTCCCCAGCCCCCCGTCGTCGGAGCCACACACCCAGCCCTTACCCTGGGGCTGCTGGCTATGCAGCACTGGTGGACCCAGGGGCCACGGGGGCTGTAGGAGGTCATGTGATCCAGAAGGAGACAGTGGGTGGGACGACCTACTTTTATACGGACAGCACGCCCTCCCCAATGGCAGGGCTGGTACGTGGCTCCTGTGTGCTGTTGCGTAGAGCGCCCCTTGTGTTCTGCCTGTGCCTCGGGCCCCCCGCTGACCTTGTGCCTTCCCTCCCCCTGCCCAGGTCTTCCCCACCTTCCACATCTACCCCCCCACGGCCCCCCATGTGGCCTACATGCAGCCCAAGGCCAACGCCCCGTCCTTCTTCATGGCCGACGAGCTTCGCCAGGTGCTTTGCCTGCCTTTGGGAGGGTGGTTGTGGTGGGGTGGGGTGGGGGGGGGGGGGGGGGGTACATATTTACAGACACATTGACTCACCAAACTACAAAACACTATTTTACCTGTAAGCGAAAAAAGGAACAAGGCACAAAAACCAATTCCCGTTATCAGGCCCTTTGCCTAAGCTTGCTTT
>JAODKL010000081.1:20484998-20504924 GCA_026780765.1 Petrocephalus schoutedeni | reverse complement strand
GTCCCCCCCCCCCCCCTCGTGTCCCTGAGCCCAGCTCCTGTACCCCCCGTGTCCCTGAGCCTGTCCCCTGTACCCATGTTCCCAGCTGGCCAGCACGAGCCCCCCCCGCCCCGGCAGCACGCCGGCCTGCTCCCCGAGTCACTCATCTGGGCCTACATTGTGCAGCTGAGCTCGGCGCTGCGAACCATCCACACTGCTGGCCTGGCCTGCCGGCTCATGGAGCCCAGCAAGATCATCGTCACTGGGAAGACCAGGTAGGACTGGAGGGGGGGTGCTGTGGGCAGGCAGTTCAGACTCTCAGTGAGGAAGTGAAAGCTGGCATCTCTTCTTGGTTCCTCTTTCAGGGCAGGCCAGTGTGGTCAGACAAACTGCGATTTAGGGTACGCCGCGCCTGTCTGTACCTTGTCATGTGTGATGCACACCCTCAGTGCGCGTGTCAGCTGAACAGCCGCTGTGTTTCTGCCAACTGACTTTCATGTTAAGTAGGAGTTTCCATTCCAGGGACTTTCTCATGCTTAGAGTGATACACAGCCTTGGCGTGCTGGCTTCCTGCCAGCTGTCTGCTCATTAAAAGAGAGGCTGCCTTAAAGGGGGCAGTACAGACCTTTTCCTACTTCATGCTCCTGGTTATAACCTGGTCCACAGTTAAAGGAATTATGGGAATTTAGCATCCAAAATGCAGTTTGTGAGTGTGATGGTTCTCAGGCCCTAAGATCCTCCCCCCATGTCGCTGCTGTCTTTCCCTCCCTTTCTCTCTATCTCTCTCCCCCAGGTTGCGTGTGAACTGTGTTGGTGTCTTTGATGTCTTAACATTTGACAGCAGCCAGTCAAACCCTCTGGCTCTGATCCCACAGTACCAGGTAATCCCATGTGGACACTGGCTGTATCCGTCTGTGCCCCCGTGTGTGACGCTGTGTGGCTGTATCTGTCTGTGCCCCGTGTGTGACGCTGTGTGGCTGTATCTGTCTGTGCCCCGTGTGTGACGCCGTGTGGCTGTATCTGTCTGTGCCCCGTGTGTGACGCCGTGCTGCTGTATCCGTCTGTGCCCCGTGTGTGACGCCGTGTGGCTGTATCCGTCTGTGCCCCGTGTGTGACGCCGTGCTGCTGTATCCGTCTGTGTCCCCATGTGTGATGCTGTGCTGCTGTATCCGTCTGTGCCCCATGTGTGATGCTGTGCCGCTGTATCCATCTGTGCCCCGTGTGTGACGCTGTGCGGCTGTATCCGTCTGTGCCCTGTGTGTGAAGCCGTGCTGCTGTATCCGTCTGTGCCCCGTGTGTGACGCCCTGCTGCTGTATCTCTGTGTCCCGTGTGTGACTCCGTGCTGCTGTATCTGTCTGTGCCCCGTGTGTGACGCTGTGCGGCTGTATCCATCTGTGCCCCGCGTGTGATGCCCTGCTGCTGTATCCGTCTGTGCCCCGTGTGTGACAGTCTGTGGCTCCCTCTCTGCCTGCAGCAAGCGGACCTCGTCTCTCTTGGGAAGGTGGTGCTGGCACTGGCCTGTAACTCTCTGGCTGGTCTTCAGAGAGAAAACCTGCAGAAAGCCATGGAGCTGGTGTCCATCAACTACTCTTCCGACCTTAAGAACCTCATCCTGTAAGACCGTCATGGCCACACATACACCCTGCCTCCCTCTCCAGCATGTGTATGCTATCCCTCTCTGCCAGTCTGACCCATCTGCTCCTTAGGTACCTGCTGACTGATCAGTCACGGCTGCGCAGCGTTAATGACATCATGCCCATGATCGGAGCTCGATTCTACACCCAGCTGGATGCCTCCCAGATGAGAAACGATGTCATTGAGGAGGACCTGGCCAAGGTGTGCACTCCTCACATGCACAGCCGCACGCACAACCAATCACACCTGGTGCACACAGACGGCATGCTCACGCACGGCCCCTCACGCCCGGTGCACACAGACGGCCCACTCATGTATAGCCAATCACGCCTGGTGTACACAGACGGCATGCTCACAGATGGCCAGCTCACGCTTGGTGCACACAGACTGCACGCTCATGTATAGCCAATCACTCCTGGTGTACACAGACGGCATGCTCACAGATGGCCAGCTCACGCCCGGGGCACACTGACCTGGACGCCTGCCCGTCTCTTGCGCACTTTCTCGTCCTTTCTAGGTGAGGAAATGCTGTCCTCTATAATTACTACCTGTGGCCGGATGTTTACTCCAGTGTCTGTGCGTAACACTGATGATCTCACTCTCCATCTGCTGTTTCTCCCCTGCTGGTGTCTATTTGCGAGTGATAATTGGGTTTGTTTGTGAAACTGAAACCTGGCCGTTCCTGTTTTTGGTCAAGCTGTGCTTTGTATCGCTGTGGCTGTGGGTTAATAATAATAATTAATACTTTATTGATCCCCTTGGGAGGATCAATAATGGAGCTGCGGGTTAAGGGCCTTGCTCAAGGGTCCACAGATGTGTCAAGGCTGGGCTTGAACCGACGACCTTCCGATGACAGGCACAGAGGCTTAACCTGTTGAGCCACACTCTACCCCTGTTACATGAGAACGTAAGAAATTTACAAACGAGAGACATCAGGCTCGTTTGGGGAGCCTTCCACTAGTACAGACTTAAATATAGCCTTTAACCACTTTTGGCTACATGCTAATAAATCACATGACTCACCCTGCTGGGCCCAGCTTGCTCGATGTGAACTTCGTTTTCCGATGACCAGTAATCCAAAGAATGAAGCCGCTTTGGTGCTCAGTGCAAATTACTGGAATGTCGCAGCATGTGTGAGAGTACACACTCTTACATAGGTGCTTGAGGTGCATGCTGTGCTGTGTCAGAACAAGCCTGGCAGGTTTAAGAACATAAGAAATCTACAAACTAGAGGAGGCCATTCGGCCCATCAAGCTCCTTTGGGGAGAATTCCACCAGTAGCTCAGAGATGTTAAAATCCCTGATCATCTAAGAACATAAATTTACAAATGAGAGGATGCCATTCGGCCCATCAAGCTTGTTTGGAGGGAACTCCGCTAATAGGTCAGAGTTTTTAAAACCTTATCTAGCTCTACTTTAAAGGAACCCAGGGTTTTAGCTTGCACTCCACCAACAGGAAGACTATTCCATAGTCTTAACTATACACCATGTGAAGTTTTTTCTCAACTCCAGTTTGAAATGTTCTTAGTTGAACTAATATTGAAGTAAATATTCACTTGGACAGCATTCAGACCTGTTAAAATCTTATATACCTGGATCATGTCCCCCTCAATCTCATTTGCTCAAGGCTGAACAGATTGAGCTCAGCTAACCTTTCCTCAAGAAATTCATTTTAGCCCAGGAATAATTTTTGTAGCCCTGCATTGAACACTTTCTAAGGCAGCAATGTCCCTTTTAAGGTAAGGAGACCAGGACTGCACACAATATTCTAGGTGGGGTCTTACTAAGGAATGGTGTAGTCTTAACTTTACCTACCTTGATTTAAACTCCACACACCTGGAGATGTAACCCAATATCCTATTAGCCTTTTTAATTGCTTCCGCACACTAGTGAGAGTGGGACATGGAAGCATCAACATATACACCAAGGTCTCTTTCACAATCAGCTTCCTGTATTTCCATGTCACCCAAAGAGTACTTGTCTTATATTCCTGTTCCCTAAAGGATCTCTCTCACCTAAATCGATGCTGTCTGTCCCTCCGAATGTTTTTCAAATACATATAATCTCCCATTTTCGCTTTGATTATAGCTTCCACAACTTTACCAGTTATGCAAGTTAGACCTGTAGTTTGATGGATTATTTCTTTTTGAATATGGGTGTTATGTTGCCATGCTTCCAATCAGAAGGTACCACACCAGCGGATAAGGATTTCTGGAATAGCAAGGTTAGAGGTCGACAAATATCCCTCATCTCTTTTAAAACTATAGGTAAAAGGCCATCAGGGCCCTGCGATTTTATTTATTTTAAGCTTGCCTGGGCTTTGTAGCACCTCAGCTTCAGTTATACATGTATCATTCAAAGATGAAGCTGGATTAGGAATGATAATTGGTAAGTTATCCATGTTTTCTACAGTGAATACCTGTGCAAAACCATTAAACTCATTAACTATATCGATTTCAATTGTGAGGCCCTCACTAATCTGCAGATTAGTCACTTTAGGTTTTAGAACTCTTTTGGAGTTGTTTTCCATTTGTGGTACGGAGCCCTTCACCTCTTGACTTTATTTCCTTGGTTGCAGTTTCTTAGATTTAGTTTTGCTGAATACTGGTATGAAATCCCCTTGCGCTTGCGTCTAAATGTCCCTTATTGATGAGCCTGCTCGGTGAGGAGCTGCTATGTTTATGCAGCCGTGTGTCTGTGACGTTCTACAGGATGTCCCTCTTCTGCTCCCCGCAGGAGGTGCAGAACGGCCGCCTCTTCCGTCTCCTGGCCAAACTTGGAACCATCAATGAGAGGCCTGAGTAAGTCCTCCATTAGGACCGGCTCCGCAGCGGCGTACCGGTGCACAAATCAGCCGTAATGTCAGGCACCTTTGGGTCACGTCCTGTGTGCGCTCACTGCCTGCCAACCACATATCGCAGGTTCCAGAAGGACCCCACCTGGTCTGAGACCGGAGATCGCTACCTTCTGAAGCTCTTCAGGGATCACCTCTTCCACCAAGTCACTGAGACTGGCACCCCCTGGATAGATCTCAGCCACATTGTTTCCTGCCTCAATAAGGTGAGATGCCAACCGCTGTACCCAGCCCAACCATCCCCCCTCCCCCCCACAAGTCGGTCACGTGATGCCTGTCTGGTTTGTCCCTGCTGCAGCTGGATGCTGGCGTCCCAGAAAAGATCAGCCTGGTGTCCCGGGATGAGAAAAGTGTGTTGGTGGTGACTTACTCGGACCTGAAGCGCTGTTTTGACGGCACCTTTCAGGAGCTGACCGGCGTTGCCGGTGGGCAGCTGTAGCTCGGGCCCCACCCTCCCAATGGAGGCCCCCCTACCTGGCTCCTTTGCAGCGGTTAACTCAGACTGCCCATAACTGAAATGGAGAAAATTGCACTACAACTGGGGTGTGATGCCTTTTTCCCCAAGCGACTGAGCATGGACATGCGGGCAGGTGGGCAACTGGGCAGACGGGCTTGCTGCCCCGCCTCTGCAACGCTGCTCCACCTGGCAGGAGTCCGTACGACTTCCGAATGCTCTTTTCTCTCAGATTGAAACCCTGCAGCTGTGATTATGGACACAAGGGGTTATGATTTATTTTTTTTGTCTTTTTTTTTTTTTTTTTTGTTTTTTTTTTTAAAGATGGGAGATCAAAACCTGATGGTGTCCTTGCTATTTTTTATTTGGTTTTTATTTCCCTGATGCAGATGCACTAAATTTTTAAGTTTGTTTTAATTGTCGTGGCCTTGCGGGGGCGTTGTCCTCACAGGATCGGAAATAAAACCTGCGTTTCTTAAATGCCTGCTCTTCCTGTTGGGATCTCGTCACCCTGCATGCGAGTGTGTGGCCAGCTGGCGGCCTCGGTGGCCATCCTTAGCTGGAGTTGTTTGTCAAAAGGACTAACACTGACACAGAGTTTGGTCCTGATGTGCGGTGGTTCGGGTGTGCCGGGACGTGGAAGTACTAAGCAGTCATGATATAAGCCTCACATGGACGCGTTATTAACATAAAACTTTACTCTTAAGTCTTCTCCTTACAGTTTCCTTAAAATGTTGACTCAAATGTTTTTCTCCTTATCTTGGCCTTATTCTTAAGGAATTCCTTAAAGTTCATTAAACGGTTAGACAAAAGACTTTAGCAACCAAGGTAAGGAAAACTGCTCAAGGCACCTCTGACTGTTTCTTAACCTCCAAACAGCTGAGTTTGCGGCCATAAATGAGCACATCCTGAGAAAACTGTCTGGCAGTTGGCTACGTCTCTCTTCCCCACACTTCTGTGTAAATGTACTAGTTGGTGCCAGTGCTCCTTGTCAACCAACCAGCAGAGTTTATTGCCATATGCCCCACTCACCCATTTGTCCTCTTCAGCCTATCCCGGAGGTTACGGGCACAAGGCAGGGAGCAGCCCAAGACAGGGTATAACTCCAATTAGCCTGCTTTTGGACTTTGTGTGTGTGGGGGGGACCAGAGTACCCAGAGAGATCTCACAACGATATGGGAAGAACATGCAAACTCTACACACATGGAACCCTGGTCCCCGAGGTGTGAGGTGCTAACAACTGCATCCCCATACCTAATCATATGCAATACACCAGAGGAAATGGTCTGCAGTTTTATCAGATAAGGATGCAGTGGTGACAAACTCTTCTATTAACAGCTTCTATTTTTATTTGTATTTGTCAGATGAATAATATGTTTCATTTCATCGTCGTCATTAGCGCATATTTTAGTCATTTTAATTTTAGTTACTGTCACACAAACACCCCTTCATCAGGCCATATAAGGCCATAGGCAATAAATCCCTCAGCTTGGGAGAAATTAAAGTATGGTTTTTCAAGGTTTAATTTCTCCTTAGCTGGGGGATTTATTTAAGGGTGTTGCACTGAATTGAAAAAATTTTTACAGCAGTAAAATTGTAGTTTCAATAGAGCCTGTTTGTTTGCCTGCAGTCATGCCTGTTATCGCCTCCAGTATTAATTCTGTTGATGAAAATGTGGCCTGACTAAGGGTTTTTGTGTAATGATGACTAAAACAAAAACATGATTTAAATATGTGATTAATGCCTGTTGCCAAATGAAACATGCATCTGACGAATATAAATAAAAATATAGCTGCAAGACGCAACAACGGAGCCGAGCACAACCAAGGCATGGGTGGCATGGCAATGAATTCAAAGAGAGGAAATGTAAGAACATTGGTATATAGGAGATATACCATAAAGTAACACAAATATTCACATATTCTTACATTTTCAGTGAAATCCAATATGGTGGCCGCATCAATTAGATTAACATAAAATTGACCTAGGTGAGTTTGCAAAAGCAGGTTCTCAGAAAAATTTGGAAAATCCCATATGTTGGAAATTAACAACAACAAAGGATGCATTCGAATTGGGAGGATTCAGAGGCATCAAAGATCACAACTCTAGACCAAATGGCTCAAAAGTTATAAGCAAAAATATATATATGTATACTTTGACTTATCAGTATACCAAATTACCAAATTTGTGAGCTGTGGAAAATACTTCACCAAAATACAATATGGCGGCCGCATGAATTAGGGTGACATTAAAAATCCCAAGCATCAGCCTGGGGACATCCCACATAATTAGAAAATACAAGATTTAGGCAACAGTTATTAGCCAAAACATATTTTTGCTAATTGTAGCTCCCCCTAGTGGTGTAGTGACACTGTTTTTGGTGAGTACCCTCAGAATTGGGTCCCAAGTACACATCCTAAATTTAGTTTTGTTAGATTAAATCGTTGCCGAAATTGTTGCCTCACTTCCTGTTTGGTGGTTTTGTCCTCAAATTCATTGGATGAGAGTGGCCATACCATTTGACTTAGCATGATTCTTTGAATAACTTTTTGTCAGATCCCACTGTAGCTGATGCACACCACATTTGCTGGTGATTGGATCAACAACCTAGGAGTTCACAAAAGTGCAGAATTATAAGCAAACGTATCCTGAAATTTGGCCTGATTGTGGCGCTACAGGGGTGGATGGATAGTGTGAGCTGTACTCTATCAATGCGCCAAATTTGAAAAAGTTACACATCGGTTCTATGGGTTGCCATAGACTTCCATGTATAATTCCAAGTATAATAATAATGATAGTGAAAAATCATGATGAAAACAATAGGTGCCTACCCACCTACAGTGCTTGGCCCCAAATAAAAATAAAACCTAGATTTCCACCGGTGGTAACTTGAAGTTACCCCAAATTACGGGGAATAGAGATAGCAGGCGAGTAAAAACTGAGCAGATGGATTTATTTTTGTATCTGTTACATCAAATGCATTAATGAATCTTTTCTGTCTCTGCATCAGAAAATTTGATCGGTAACCAATATATGTGTCTCTGTCTTTCTGCCGGTGCCGTTGTTGAAACTTAATTTTTTTTTGAGTTCATTTTCTTCATTTATAGTCATAAACTCAGTCATGTTGCGTTTAAGATACAGTCAGAGGTACCTTAAATTTATTTTCCTTACTTTGTTTCTTAAGGTCTTTTGCGCAACAGTTAAGTGAACTTTAAGGGATTCCTTAAGTATAAGACCAAGGTAAGGAGAAAAACACAAATACTTAACATTTTAACGACACCTTAAGGAGAACATGTGTTTTGAAATCCCGACTTAAGTAAACCTTAACTTGGACCTATACATAGCGACCTTAACTTTTGTTATTTTGTGCAATTGGCCCCAGGCCTATTTCTCCTCTCTTTCTTGTAAAAAGAGGGCTGTCACATGACACAATCACAGTTTGGACAGAAGCCACAACTTGCTTCAGAGACGTAAAGGGTGCCATGTGTGGGTCTCGAAGGGATGGGGGACAGAGCATCACAACACCCCCTCCTCACCCACCTTGACTTTATTCACTTTCTCATAATGCATAGCTTTCATGCTAAATTACCATGTTTAATCCTGTCATCCTGTTGTAAAGGTGCTTTAAAAAATATCTTAATTTCCAGCATAGTTTTGTAGCATGACTATATTACTGCTTTTATGCTATACTATTAGTGGATGCTACTTGGTACCAAGGCAAACAGCTTAAGCAAAAATGTTCATACACTTCACACAGAATTCAGCGGTGCATGGGGCAGGGTAAACAGCCAGGCCCTGTGACGTATTCAGCTGGTCCAGCTGTCATAGGCAGAGATGCCGGAGAGTGCCACTGCAGTCTGGGGGCAGTGTGTCAGCCGGGATAGTCTTCTTACCACCAGCCATGCTGTGCAACCTTGGTTGGAGTGCGGCAGAAGGCAGAGTCCGCTGGTCCTTACAGGGCGAAAGGAATCTGAAAGGTGTGTGGGGGTCAGGTGTCGATCAGCACTAAGCAGATGTTCACGTACTGCGTTTTGTGGGCCGGCATGTCAGGGTCACAGAGGAGAGTCATGGAGAGACATGGGCTGGCGGGTTGGGGTCACAGAGAGGTGATGCGAGCCAGCAAGTCAGGATCGCAGTGGGGAGACATGGGCCGACGAGCCGGCGTCACAGAGAGGAGACGCGGGCCAGCATGTAGGGATCACAGTGGGGAGACACGGGCCAGCACGCCGGGGTTACAGAGAGGAGACGCGGGCCAGTCTGTCAGGGTCGAAGTGGAGAGACACGGGCAGGCAAGCCGAGGTCACAGAGAGGAGACATGGGCCAGTGTGTGTTGGAATCGCAATGGGGAGACACGGGCCAGAACGCCGGGGTCACAGAGAGGAGACACGCGCCAGCGTGTAGGGATCGCAGTGGACAGACACGGATCGGCACACCGGGGTCACAGAGAGGAGGCATGGGCCAGTGTGTCGGAATTGCAGTGTAGAGACACAGGCTGGAACGCCAGGGTCACAGAGCAGAGACATGGGTCAGCGTCTCGGAATCGCAGTGGGGAGACACGGCCCGGCGCGTCGGGATCACAGATGGGAGACGCTGGCCGGTGTGTCAGGGTCGCAAAGGGGACACGCAGGTTGGTGCGTTAGGGTTTCAGAGGAGAGATGTGGGCCTGTGCAATGGGGGTTAACGGGAGATGTTTGTGTAGTAAAAGGGTATAAGGAGGTTTCCAGACATACCTGCTCATAAGGGGATTCCTGTTTGTGCTCCATTTTACAGTTTGCAGTTCTTCTGATGGTAGCACCATGCCACTGTCAGTCTGGTAGTCCTGTCAGGCAGCATTTCACCATGAGGAAGAATGCTAGATCATCACCATGATAATCCCACACAGGTTAGTGCAGCACTGACACGAGGCCTATAATTATGACTGCATGCTGGCGATGCCCTACCTCTGAACCAGACGGGTCCACCGAGGGCAGCTCTTCAAAGGTGCTTATGTCCAAGACAGTCCTGTTGTTGATGTAGCTGAAAGTCGATAAACAGAACTGGAATGAAATGGTATGTGCTGATAGCTGGAATGTATCAAATCTGCACTCTGACTGCTGAGTTTCTCCTGGAGGTATATTTCAGTCTTCAGTATCTTTCAGTATAGTTCAGTCCTTGACCTGCTCCTGTCTCCCTTCCAGCTGCACCCCTAACTCCTACCCAATGCTGCCTGGGCTGTGGGTGTTGAAATGCACATCTGCTCCAGAAGGTAAGACCGTGTTCAGTGGGACATAGTCCTTGCCATCCTGGCGGAGAGGAAATGGAGAATTAGACAGATTTGCGATACTGAGTAATACCCAATGGGAATATCAGGAAACTGTCTCAAACCTGCTGAACCCGCTGCTGCAGCAAGTCCCCGAGGGTCCCCACCAAGGTGGCGAAGGTGGGTCGTGCTGTGGGGTCCGAGTCCCAGCATGCCAGCATGGTGTTATAGCTGAAGGAGCAGAGAATGAAATCTGCAGATATGCACACATGGCAGATGACATGTCGTACTCCGGGTATATATACTGTGTCCATATATGCTCACATGACAGGTATGCCATACTCCGGGTGTACGTAGTGTTTATATATGCTCACATGGCAGGTGTGCTGTACTCTGGGGATCGCATGCGTGTTCCCTCCTTCAGTCTTTGGCAGAAGTCCTCATCGATAGGCAGCCCTGGATATGGAGAGGCTCCTGAGTGTGAAGCCACATTAGAGTTTGGGGTTAGAGATGTGTGCGATTAGGGTACCGGGCGAAAGAGAGCTAAGCAAAAAAGACCCACCCAGAGAGAAGATCTCCCAGAGAAGAACGCCAAAAGACCACACGTCACTTTGGGTGGTGAAGACTTTGTCAAAAATCGACTCAGGTGACATCCACTTCAGCGGCAGCCGGGCCTGCGTAGAGACAGACTCCTGAAAACATACATAGTTGGCTGGAGCCTAACCCTAACCATTGCCTCTGCCAGCCTGGCATACAGACACATCCCCTAATAGTCAATATGCAGTGGGCTGGACTTACATCTCCCTGCCTGACATAGTCGGGATCTCTGTAGACATCCCGAGCCAGGCCAAAATCGCAGATCTTGACCACATTATTGTGTGAGAGCAGGATATTCCTTGCTGCCAGGTCCCGGTGGATGCACTGTCGTTAACAGACACATATGAAATAGCCAGTCAGTCTCCTGGGATATGACTCCATTATGGAGCAAATATCAGGAAAGGGCAGCACCTTGCGGGATGCTAAGAACTCCATTCCCCTGGCCACCTGGAAGCTGTAGGAGATGAGATCATCCAGGAACAGAGGAGTACTGGAGCTGAGGGCAGAACCTGAAGAACAGGGTGGGATGAAAAGCTAATGCTGGAAGACTAGAAAATACTCTTAAGGGCACAGAAACACTAAAGTCCTACGGAGCCTCTCAAACATCTTGGGTACGCTTGCACTCTTACCCTCGTCCTCCTTAGCTCGGTCTTGATCTTCCTCTGAACTTGAGCTGATGGAGCTGTAGCCACTGAAAACACTGGTCACGTGCTTCATTCCTCCAGTGTCTCCTGCAGAGTCCTGCAGCATCCAGAACAGGCTGTGAGTGAGGAGCACCAGGCAGGATCCACTGGGGGAGACAACGGGGGCAGGCACTTACCCGCTTCAATAGGAACACGTCCCGCTTGCTTTTCAGGTAAGTGGAAAGGTTACCATACTTGCAGTACTCCACTATGACCAACAGGGGGCCTAAGCAGAACCAGGAAGACACTGCATGGATACGTGTGCTGACACATTATGCCAGATACTTGCAAATAGTCTTGCACTGTAGTTAATTTAGATACATCCTTCCAGTGACTTTAAGCCATTTACAGCAGTTTCTCAATGAATTGCTATCTTACCGTGGTGGTGGGGTTTTTGTCCCCCATGATCCTAGGAGCTATGTTGTCAGGGCCAATTGCCCCTGGTGCAGTGTCCCAAGCCAAATTGCTCCTAGGTGAGCAGCCAGACTAAGCATTATTCAAATGACCTATATCAAGATTAAAAACAAGGAGCCAGAAACTTTGCATGGAACAGAGATAAGAAACCAGGCCAGTGCAGAGCTTGGCAGTGAGCACCAGTGGCGATTGCTCTAAGACTACAAGGGAAGCTCCGCTTCCTCAAATATGTCAGAAAATAAATGATCAGATGTGCACAGGATTTCTTCCTGGACCAGCTCTTACCCTCACAAGGATAGTACAGGGTTAATGGGAGTTTGCCCAACCAGTCTACATGAGTGTTGTGGTCTTGGAAGAGGCATACAACCGTGTCCCTCAGTGGGTCCAGTACTACTGGAATAATGGGGTGCTGTGCCCGTTGCTATGGGCCATTTGGTTCCTGTCTAACCAGAGCAACAGTTTGGTTCTCATTGCCAGAAGATAGTCGGACTCATTTCTGGTGGGCAATAGACTCTGCCAGGGCTGCCCGTTCTTTATAGACACAGTTTCTAGGCGCAGCCAAGGGGTGCAAGGTGCCCAGTTCAGTGACCTCAGGATTGCATCTTATTGCAGATGGTGTGGTCCTTTTGGCCTCATTGAGCTCTGGCTGTGTGAGAGTGCACTTGAGTGGTGTGCCTCTGAGCATAAAGCAGTTAGGATGAGGATCAGCACCTCCAAGTAAGGGAAAAGGGAGTGGGAGATTGACAGACCAAACTATCGTGGTGAAGAGAGAGCTGAGCTGGAAGCTCTCATTTATGTTCCTACCCCCACCTATGGTCACACATGCTGGGTAGTGACCGAAAGAATGACAGCGTGTCTGGCCTCAAAGCTTTTGCTCCTCTGCATTTAAAGGAACCAGCTGAAGTGATTTGAGCATCTGCAAGGATGCACTGGAGAGATTATATCTAGGGCTGCAGCTATCGATTATTTTAGTAATCAGGTATTGTATCGATTATTCGGTCGATTAATTGAGTAATCAGATAAGAAATACTTTTGTCTGCAATAGTAACTATTCAAAAGAGAGAAAAGACAGGTCTCTTAAAATGAACAACTCATTGGTTTTAATCGTTAAACTGCATAACATAATGATGATATTTTAAGTAATTCAACACTTGATGAATCGTTGTAGCCCTAATTATATCTCTCGGCTGGCCTGGGAGCATGTGGGTGTCCCCCTGAGAAGCTGGAGGAGGTGGCTGAGGAGAGGGAGGTCTGGGCATCTGAGTTCACACTGCTGCCCCTATCACCATGACCCAAACAAGCGGTGGAAAATGGATGATTGATAGAGAGGTTGCTGCATGTTTACACACAAATACCCACAGCCCCGTATACACATGCAGCATTCAAGTGCACAGACCTACCTCCTGGTTTGGTGCAAGCTCCCAGCAGGTTGACCACGTTTAAGTGCTGCCCGATATGGATCAGGATTTTCAGCTCTGTCATCAAGGCCTTTTGCTCACTAGGTGTGCCCCCCTCTAGACACACACAGTGACCATGTTTACAAACTATACAATGAAACACACTTTCAGTGCATCTGGCCATCTGTGTAGCTCCTGTGAGCTGCTCACTGAAAATCCAGGGATCTTTTACTTCAGATACCCAGAAGGTGAATCTGATAAGCAAAGCTGTTTCACAGTTGAGTTTCCCTTGCAGTAGCGCTGTTCCTTATGGATAACCATCCTGAAAAGATGTGAGCATTGTGATTAAGTCTTGATACCTTTAAGCATCTTCACAGCCACAGTCTTACAGCCGCTGGAATTATCGATCCCGAATGCTGAGGCCTGCATGACCTTCCCAAAAGCACCACGTCCCAGGGTTTTCTCTGCAGTTCATCACACACACAAACAACATGCCATGAGACCTGATGAACAGAGTGCAGATTTCACAGATCACATGTCACAACAACACAAATTACAGCCCACCCAGAACATTTATCAGCATTTGCTTTTCAGAGAAGTTATCAGCCTGTTTCACTCCAGCTTTACCCAGTTTGAGGCGGTCCCTGGGGAACTCCCACTTGCCCGGCTCATAAGGCAGCCTGTCCCCCTGCTTGTTGAGGGCTCCCTCTGCAGGGTCCAGGATGATTGACAGGTAGTTGGCTTTGACGGGCATGGAGTTTTGCTGGAACATGGGGAGATGTATGTTAGCTGTCCGTGTGATGTTGCATTTTGATACACTGTATACAAGGAGTATACAGTGAATATGTGTACTCACTGCATACAGTGTGCATCCCTGGGTACTCACTGTGTAGCGTATATGTGTATCTGTACTCGCTGTGCACAGTGTGCATCCCTGTAAGCTCACTGTATGCAGTATGTATCCCCGTGTACTTGTTGTGTACAGTGTGCATCCCAGTGTGCTTGCAGTGTACAGTGTGTGTTCCTGTGTGCTCGCTGTATACAGTATATCCCCAGGAGGACACAACACTCACCTTTCTGAGCTTGCGAATGAACAGTGTCAGGAACAGCCAGAAGAGTGCGGCAACCACACAGGTACAGGTGAGTGTGATGATCTCTACAGGTGAGACCTCGGCTGAATCTACGCGGGAATGTAAAATCCCAGCAGTCAGCTGTAATTCCACTTTCAGGCCACAGGGGGTGCTGTGCTCACTTTTGTAAGTATGCCCCTTCCCATTCACGGCTGATCAGTATGGAGTAGTCATCTTTCCCTCTACTGGTAAATAGGAGGAGCTGAGGAGTTTACTGGCTGGATGCAGACACTTCCTTCCTAACGAGGCCCCCCTAACACTAACTCCTGCGGTGTCTGCCACTGATTCCCGGCCTTTCAACTCAACAGTGCAACTCCACCTGTGAACCCTGATCAGTGCTTCCCCACAAGATGACTCAGAGAAATTAGGTTTTTCTGACGCGTTTTGCTTGCGGGATGTTCCTGGAAGAGGATGGTGTGCAGACAGGAAGTATGTCCTGTATCAGCTGGGTCCACACACCCTAAGTGGAGCCTAAAGTGATGACACATCACTGTACTTTCTATAGTGTAGCTTGTATTATATTAATCTCGGTGTGAAATGGGGGCAGGTTGTTGCTATTATTATAGGGGTGTCTCTGCATCTCCACACTGGACATTCCTCCTTCAGCTTGCTACATTGCAAGGGGCTGACTGGCCTTTAGGGGGTGCTGATGCAGCAGATCAATGGAAGAACCAGCCTTATTGGTGAGCGTATGTGAGTCGCACATGTAGTGCATGCGGTCTGTATGTTTCTTGTTAAATTTCTAATGGGTGTTGCTTTTACTGGTAACTTGATTCTTTTTCTCATAATTCTGCTATTGATAAGTACAAATGCTTTGACATCACAGGCATTTTAGTGGAGCATCCCGGTACTGTTACAGCTGATGCTGATAGAGGATGTATTCATGTCTGGAAGAAGGTCATCATTACCGTTAACCCAGAGGTAGGCTGAGCTCTCCACAGACCCTTTCTCATTGGTAGCCCTGCAGGTATAGAGGCCTTCATCGTCAACTGTGATTCGTTCAATGTGTAGAGTCCCTGCTTCTGGGTTGAGGAGAACACCTGTTCCATGTTACCCAGAATGCACCAGGGTCAGTCCGATGTCTTTCTACATGACATTTCATATGACAATATGCATGTGTGTGCTCTCTTACCAGACCCCAGGTGCAGTCGTCGCTGATCCTTCTCCCATGTGATTACTGGGCGTGGCACTCCCCGGACGGGGCAAGTCAAGGTTACGGAACTGCTGACGTTGACGGTGCCATCAGTGAGGTTCTGCAGCAGCATGGGTGCCTGGAGGGCTGTGGACACACTTGCATGGAGTTGCCATTGTGTGTATGAGAAATGGCAGGAGTTCGACCTGTTACTGCTCAAGGCTCTTTGTCCAGTTACCATAAATACGCAGGACAAGCTACAGCCTCACTGGCTGTCGTGCTCGACGTGAGGAAGCACACACATTGTACGGGACCGTAGTAAAGTGGATGAACATGAGACAGTTATTGTCTTGGATATCTTCCTCCCGGACATAATTGATTATTGTCCATTTCCTAAATCCTGACAGCTTACAATTGGTTCAGCATTGTCCCTTTCCTTGGTCTCGACAGTGAGGTGATTGGCTGATTATTCCGAGACTGAAGCTCATTGGTTTATTGCTTTACGTGTGAAGCTGTGAAGGAGGGAAGCCCCATTGTTTCCTCTTCCTTCTGACCAGCACTTATTCCCATGTGAACCAGATCAAGGTGGGAGGGGCCACAGGAAGTTACAGAACCCAGCTCCCAAGAACTCCTGTGTGTGTATGTGTTTGTGCATGTGTCTGCATGTGTGTCCAAGTATACGTGTGTGCCTGTGTGTGTGTGCGTGTGTGGAAGAGCAGCGTATTTGTATTTGTGTGAGACGTTTCTGTAGTCATGTTTCTGTGCATTTTGGTAAGTGACAAACTCACGGACAACCTCCACGCTGGCGTATAGCCGGAGCTCCTCCCCCGTCAGCCGATGGTGCATGTGGCAGCTGTAGATGTTTGAGTCCCACACCGTCAAATTCCTCAGCGTCAATCGCAGCGTGTTGGAGAAAACCCCATGATGCAGTGACATGCTGCTTCGGGGGATGGGCGGGGTTAGGGTGTCAGGTGCGGGCTGGGCCGGGGTGTCAGCCAGGGACAGGGCCAGGTAGTCAGGCTGAGGTGTGGTCGAGGTGTCAGGAGGGGGCTTTGCCAGACGCCAAGATAGTGACGTGTACAAGTACTTGCTGGCCCGACACAGGAGGTGAAGGTCCATTCCCTCCCTGGGCTCCTCCTCCTGATGGACGCTGAAGCCACCAGGAGTGTCTAAAAGTGATAGAGGAGCAGGAGATGTGCTTCAGCCAGTGGGTGAAGACCAGCTTGCACTGGGGGGTCGGACCAGTGGTTCTCAAATAATTTTTGTAATTTTAGTTTTTGTAGTCAGCAACCCCAAATTTTACCGCCAGTGATCTATTAGCAAATATTATCATTAGGGATTTGAATTCATCCTGGGTACCCTGTGCTCAACAAAATCTATAGTAGAGAACCCCTCCCCCCACCATCCTGCAAATCTTATCATATCTAAAGGGGCTACTGAACTAATTTTTTGGAGGGATTTCCATACATGCAGGTTGAGAACCACTGATTTATACGATAGAGGATTCAAACCTACACTGGGGGTGTAGGTTATCCTGCATTGATGGTATAAACCAGCCTGCATTGAGGATATAGGCTAACCTTCATTGAGGGTATAGGCTAACCTGCATTAAGAATATAGACCAGCTTGAATTGAGGGTATAGACTAACCTGCATTGAGAATATAGAACAGCCTGCATTGAGGGTTTAGTCTAAACTGTATTGAGAGTATAGACCAGACTGTATTGAATGCTTAGGCTAACTTGCTTTGAGGCTATAGACCAGCCTGTATCGAGGATTTAGGTTAACCTGTATCAAGGATCGAGGTCACCTTGCATTGAGGGTGTAGGTTACCCTTTACTGGGAGTATAGAGCAGCCTGAATTGAGGGTGTAGGTTAGCTTGCACTGAGGGTATAGAGCACCCTGCAATGAGGGTGCAGGTTAGCCTGCAATGAGGGTATAGAGCAGCCTGCATTGAGGGTGTAGGTTACCCTTTACTGAGAGTATAGAGCGGCCTTTTTCTTAACCTTTGATGGCAATGCTGAATGCCTATTGTGGGTTCGAGTAACAAGAAGAATATGGTAAACAGTTTTTATTTACTTTAGTCATGTGAAACTTCCCGTGGAAACAGCCTCTGATTTCCTGATGGAAGATAATGTTTATCTTTCCAGAACACCACTACGACTCTGAAAATAATGTGCATTAGCAACGGCGCGGGGAAGTGCTTCGATAAGGCTGAGTTCCGGCCAAGCGGCGACACCCCCACCTCATACCCATAGAAACTGGCATCTGTACACAGCATGGACACTGGGTGCCTCGGAGAGAGATTGCAGGATGTAAACAGCTACTTGCTCAGTGACACGTCCTACAGCTTATGCACAGTTTACACTTAAACTACATTTACTAGTTATGACTGCTTAGCAGAAAGGACATCTGATACTAATCCAGGCCTTTGTCTTAATATTGACTATCCTGGATTTGAACATCCCCTTCCATTAAATCCACGGTCTTTTTGACCTTGGTTGTAAAGTATGAATACCCATAATTCCGGGAGATACTCGTTCCATATTCTATTTCTATGCACAGTGTGACGTTGAGTTCCAGATCCTCCATTGCCCGAAGAATTGGAAGCTTTTCTTAGTAAAAAAATTATCCAGTGTTTCATTACACACTGGTCAGGGCTTGTCCGTTAAGGAGTCAAGCTGTTCTGAAAACCCTCCTCCCTGCTATTAACACGATATTAGATGAACCATGCCTTAGGAGCTCTTCATTACTTTGTCCATCCCCTTATATTACATTTGCAGGCAATTTAGTTTTAATGATTATTTTTTTAACAATTAGCAATTAGGAATTAATAACGTGATGGTGCATAATCAGTGAGGGCATAATCAATAGAGAGCAATTATATGACACAAGTTTTACATATATTGTGACAGTTTTACTATTTTTTTTAATTAATAATGATTTTATAAGCAATATAATCTAGTAGTAATAATATAATATATAATACTATTATGCGACTGAGTGGGTTAGGGGATGGGAAAGCGTCAGCACCCGTCAGACCCTGAGCTGCGTGTGCAGTTATACCTGTGTGATTCACTATGGCTGTGATTAACTGTGTGATTAACTCTTAAGCTCCGCTTGGTTTTCAGTACTTCATTCTTCCAGTTTATTGTAGGAAAATGGCACAAGTGCAGGCGTCTCTACAAAGTATTGTGCCAGTGCTGTGATGGTGCAATGCTGACCTCAGAAGGACATACCTGAGACATAGAGGGGGATGTCCCTCCAGTCTCTGCCCAGAGGGTTGGAGGCAACGCAGCGAAAGATGCCAGAGACATGAGCATGTGCCACCGTGAGGACGCTGACTGTCTGTGAAGCACATGTGCAGACACGCACATGCAGACACAGACACGCACACGCAGACATAGACAGACACAGACACAGACAGACACACAGCAAGTCTGAGAGAAGACTGATTGCTTCAAGTTTTTCTTAAAATTAATGAAAATTTACAAATACACATGAACACCAATAAGCATCTTCTCGGCAGCTTTCTGGCTACCCCAGATGTGCTCCGCTTCCAGCCTGCAGAGGTGTCAATTTCAGGTCCAGAAAGTAAAAATCCAAACCAGAATTTTGTTTCAACCAACCAGTTGAGCGTAAAGAGTCACAGTCTTAGAGTGCTCAACTGGTTGTTTGAAACAAAATCCTGGTTTGGATTTTTACTTTCTGGACCTGAAATTGACACCTCTGCCAGCCTGATCATGTCTGATTGGAGTTGATCTCCCAGTAACTGCAGGCAGAGCCTCTGCTCTTGGTCCCTCTCACCTTATTTTTGCCCTCAATGATTTCCCATCTGTGGCTGATGCTCTGGATGTTGTTCTCTGTCTCCCTGGGGCTTGTGCTGACTGTTACAGTGTCTATTTGTGTGAAGACGTCAGCTTGACACCTAGGTGACACAGCAGGGACAGAACAGGCTCTCAGTTCAATTGTGTTGGTGCCATGATGTCACCATGGTAACAGAATTGTACACTTCTGAATATAATTTCTGTCACTATCACCACCATAGTACTTACTCTTACCATGAGCCAGCAGGACACTCATTGCTGTTTCTACACAGAGCCGAGGCTGAGAAGCTGAGGCATAGAGGACCTCACCAGCATGCTGATTCAGCCCGATGCAGCTAGCTTATGTCTCAGGGTTTCATATGGTATGTCTTCAGTATGGTATGCCTGCATGTGTCTGCTGGTCTTAAGACAGATGTGTAAGTCTGCTTGCCGTAATACAGCCGTGGGTGTCTGCCTGCTGTTCTGCAGATCTGTGTCTGAATGAATGTGTTTGCCTGCTGTAATGCCGACATGTGTTTCTGTATGCATGTGTCTGCCTGTTGTAATGCAGACGTGTCTGCCTGCATGTTTCTGTCTGCTGTAAT
>JAODKL010000081.1:20425320-20453018 GCA_026780765.1 Petrocephalus schoutedeni | reverse complement strand
TCCAACCCGCTTATCCTGTTCAGGGTCGCGGGGGGTCTGGAGCCTATCCCGGAAGCAATGGGCACGAGGCAGGGAACAACCCAGGATGGGGGGCCAGCCCATCGCAGTGATTAAAATATCATTCTTTTTAAATCTAATTAATCGCATTTCATTTTTCATGAGCAAACAGACTCAAGAAAAAAGGGAATATATATATGCACTTAACATGTTTATTGAACAAAATGCGCTTAGCGACAAATCTAGCAACACAACGTAACTATGGCCGCTGTTGTCACTGTACATGCCATGTCTTGCCAACTATGCGTGTCCATTAGTGTGTAAATGCGTGTTCTGACCATCCATGCCATTTGCCTTCCCACATGTCCGGATGGTGCCTGGGGTGGGCACCATCTCAGCTGGAGTCCTGGTCCAGTCCCAAGAATGGGGTGACACGGAGGATATGGTCTACGACCTAAAACATTGTCGGGGCTGCCTTCGAGGGCTGGCATAGAGGACAGATCGAGTCCTTGGCAGACTTTGGCTTGCTCCCAAGAACAGTTCTCAATCTGAACAAGCAAGCTCACTCTTTCCTTTTCTGTAATGTTAGCATGCCCATGGGGCTGGGCAGCCAGTTGACCTTGGACCCCTAGAGGTTTTTTTTTGGTTCCTCTCCTCCGTTGTCATTGGCTTTTTCCTTGTCTTTCTTTCATTCTGTGTATTTAATTTTCTCTGTTCCACTCAGTTTTGCCTTGCATATAGCAATGTATTCAAACACACCCATGTAAAGCTCCCTGGGACAACTCTGTTGTGAAAGGCGCTATATAAAAATGAATTGAATTACCCATTTAGTTAAATATTGTTTACAGCAGTGTGTGTGTGTGCGTTTGTGTGTGGGGAAACATGGCAGGCCAATAAAAGGGCACATTTATGTTTAAATTGTCCCTCCCTTCACACAGCTGGAATCTTACCATCCACCATCTGTCCATGTGTTCAGTCCTTGTTTCCCCTCATGGTATCCTGACCCTTATAAGCCACGGTACCACAATCTAACCCTAAGCCTCTTCACCTGCTAAAATAATGAGCTTGACCACGGCCGATTACAACAACAGAGATGCTGATGAAACTATTTACAATATTTCCTAATTGTTATTTATGGAAGCTTCATTGCTACATTTGGACTCTCAACCACCATGTTATGGAGACAGCATTGTATCCCCTATGCTACAGCACACCTAGAGACTCGCATCCTCTTACATGCATAAGGGACTTGGGGTTAGAAAATGTTTAAGGAAGCACTTTCATTCCTAGATTTGGGCCTTCAGCCCTGCCATAGAAGTCTGCGATAGGGCAGTGTCAATTTGGAAGTTTTATCTCATATGCATTTTCTTTTCATTTAAAGAAAAGATTAGTAAAGAACTCTTATTAAGTTTTATAGCCGCTGAGTCGGCCATATCACAAAGGAGAACCTGGGGGTCTCTCAGAAATTGGGAATGAGTTTAAGTGGTGAAAGAACTAAAGAAACTAAGCAATGTATGTTAAACTTTTGTACTAAACCCTCTGTAACAGCCAAGTTTACTACATTTTATAATTTGTCAATGCGTAATCAACACTGTTCTTTTACTGGAGTAATGACAATTATCAAACCAACCCCCAACTAAGACACACCATATGCAATGGGATATAACTTTGGTAAAACTCACCTAAAAGTGTCATAACTGTGAAATGTGCAACCTAACCCTGTATTCTATATGTTGACGGCAATAATAAGTATGCACATTATAAATGGAGATATAAAGTAATTAATGTAAATTAGCCAAGGTTTGAACCTAAAATGGGATGCCATGTTTGGTATCAAACTGATGGTAAAATCCGTCTGAATGTGAATCCGGTGACGAATTATTATACAATTGGATCTATTCCAAAGTTAAACTCAATTAGAATCAACACTAAAGTTGGCCTGAGACAAACCATAAATCCATAGGGCCACTCACGCAGACTGCCACCGGCCCCTTGGATTCTGGTACCATTCCTATAGGATATGTGTCAAACTTCGGGTCATCCATATTCATGGACCCGTGGGCCATAAAAACCCCGCACCCAGAGAATCGGACAGAAGAAGCCCCTCCAAGAAAGAAACTACGGGAGAAGCTACACGCAAAGAAGATAAATCTGCCATCGAAACTCCAAAGCCTCTTCACGGCGAGCTTCAAAGCAAGACAAAGCTTCATCCCTCATCACCGCTGCAACCACGTAAACTCACCTTCAATTCTTCCCCATTTAACTGGTGCGAAACCGCTACTAAGCTTCCTCAAGTATCGCAAGACTTTCTTCAGCTGAGAGCAGAGCCACTAGGTAACAGAGTGAAACTGTTTGCTGGAAGAATAGCCTCTCTCAGATACACTATGTCTCTTTGTAATACACTGTGAAGGACAGGATAACACAGGAGTCATGATCCTGGTATTGAGATGCCATACTGAGGTGATTAAAATTACTTGTTTAAGGGGTCACCTTATGGTAGGGTAGTATATCTGCTTAAAAATGCCCTTACACCAATGACACCCAGTGGAAACGCTTTAATCCATAGCAGTTTTGGCGTATGGCTCAATGCTTGGTGATACGCCAGAGCTGTCAGTTTCAGTGGGTTTAGTTATGTTTCTCATCTTCAAAATGTGTTTACACTGGTGTCTCTAAAAACATACAACGATCCAGCAGTAGCATTCGTCAGGCCACCAATTTGTTTGTCACAGTGGCATACGGATCATATAACAACACTGGAGTCTGAAAACAAGTGTTTATTAAACAAATGGTCTCCAGTCTGGAGATCGATTGTTTAATGTTCACTTGTTAGTATAAGAATATAAAAAAGAGTTTTTTACAAACTAATCAAACTGACTTAAACATGAAGCCCTGGGAAGTTCAGTGCTTGCGTGCCCAATCTACAGTTTCACTCATTGCGCATTTAAGCAGAGTTTAAATTGGTTTTGTTCAAAAGATTGAGAAAATTAGGAGTGAAGATAAATATGAACTTAAAACAGACGCCATATGGTCCACATTTGCCATGAAACACAGAATTTTACTGACTGAACTCCTCAACAATATGTATCAGAAGTAGAGAATGCCAGAGTCACAGCAGGAGAAGCAGTGACTTGGACACCCTCAAGGCACATAAAAGGACATAGGGAATGGAAACGGAGAATGGATTCCAGAACAATAGATCAGCTCCAGGACCGGGAGGACTGACTGGAGAAAACTGCCCAACACGTCTCTCATGGTGGCAGGTGTTCAAACATCAGTTCAAACTTTTACAGGATGTGCCGAGTGACTGAATGCCGCGGAGCTAGATCAGGTGGCACCCAGCAGAGGCCGGCACCCCTCCAACAGAACAGAAAGGTGACCATGTGCTGGCACAGGAGAGGCACAGTCATGTGACTAAAGAGGAATCCTTCAGGTTGTGATCTTAACAGAAGAAAATTCCACAACCTTCAGACAAGTTCAAGCTGAGTATCAGTGCTGTGAGTGCAAACTATCTACATCATATATGTGTCGTGATGCCAGGAATGGTGCTCTGATGAGCCCCCGGGCCCCTGGGGCCCCTCGCTGTCCCTGGGGAGGCGAGCGGCCCACACAGGCATGCAGGTGGCAGCATGGTCCGTGCCCGCTCCTCACACCTGGCCTTTGGTTTGCTGCTGGATCCACTCAGAAAACTTGATGACCTGTGTATAGACCCCTGGACGGTTCTGTCTGGCGCAGCCTTCACCCCAGCTCACGATTCCTGCCAGAAACCAGCGTCGGCCCTTTTCCATGCAAACCAGAGGCCCACCTGAGTCCCCCTGCAGAGACACAGCAAGACAGGCAGAAACATTCAGAAAACAGTTCAAGTGAAGTTCAAGAGTACATGGAGACAGACATAGACACTCACCTGGCAGGCATCCACGCCACCCTGAAGGTTCCCAGCACAAAGCATTCTGGGAGTGACGGCATCATCATACAGCTTGTTGCAGGTGTTATGGGTGATGATCTTCACTGGGGCCTCCTGCAGCAAAGTAGCTAATTCACCTGAAAAAGACAAAAGTTTTTAATTCATACACATGATTAAAAATGGTGGTGGGAGGACATGATGGGTGCCTGAAGATATTTGGGGATCCACCAGTAATGGCCATGTGTGAACTTCTACAGACCAAGGACGCGGTATGTGTGAGTGCAAACTGTGCATGATCTGCCCGGTAGAAGAATCACCATCCTCTGTGAGCACCCCCCATCCCGTGACGAAGCAGCTAGTTCCAGAGCCGAAGGTGTGCGTAGGGGCCGGCACACACACGGGCTGAACCATCTCACTGAAGACGATGGGGGTGGCAAGCTCCAGCAGGGCGATGTCGTAGTCTGATGTGAACTGGTCATACAGCGCATGGAGGACTATGCGGCGGATGGGCCTCATGGCCGCAGCAGAGCTCACCATGTTCATGCCACGCATGCCCATGATGGCCCTCCAGGCACGCGCATCCGAGTACCTGCCAAGAGAGGCTATGAGTGACGCAGCCAGCTTGGACACAGCAGCCATCTCAGATCACAGTGAGGGCGACAATGTTTAGTTGGAGATAATATTATTCAGCATCAGTTCATTCTGTGGGTATTTTTGTTCTGGGCCATTAAGTGATTGATAAACCAGCAGCTAGAGGTGGGTAGGTCCAGAGAATATATGTCCAGACCAAGATTTCTTTCAGCCAACCAGTTGACTACTCTGTGACTGTGACTCCATACTTAAACTGATTGGTTGAAAGCCTTGGTCTGGGCTTTTACTCTCTGGACCTAAATGACCCACCTATGCCAGGAGCAGCTCTTGAAAAATCAGCCCATGTGACGCTTTAAGGACAGGAGTGATGTGCCTATATTTCTTGGTCCAAGGAAGCATCCTAGCAGCAGGATCAGCAGAATAAGACTCATTTCTCTGACTTCTCTGAGTACTGGAACATACTACAACACTGATTTCAGTGCCACTTAAATGCTGTCGATTGAAATAATTGTGCTCTGGTTCTCAGGTGACAGAAGCATCACTCCTCACGTGCCATCGCAAATTAACGTTAAAATTGCTTTGATGTCAGCAGACGCTACTGCTAGCTTGTAGCCACTTGAAAAACATTTAAAAACTTAAACAGTTCAAAGCATGGCTGAATTTCACTCAAAATGATTCCAACTCAAAGACATTTTAATGTAAACTTAAGTGTTTGATATTTATCTTTAGTTATATATTTAAGGCGTTATTTTGTGTTAAATTATTGTAGTTGAGTTAAGTTTTATCTGAATTATCTGAAAGTGTTTTGTACACTATATTGCCAAAAGTATTGGGACACCCCTCCCAATCATTGGATTCAGGTGCTCCAATCACTTCCATGCCACCTGTGCAATCAGTCCAATGAAATTTCCTCACTACTAAATATTCCACGGTCAATTGTTAGCGGTATTATAACAAACTGGAAGCAATTGGGAACAGCAGGTCAGCCACAAAGTGGTAGGCCACATAAAATCACAGAGCAAGGATAGTTACAGACCTGCAAATTTTGTGTGGCCTTCAGATTAGCTGAAGAACAATGCGTAGAGAGCTTCATGGAATAGGTTTCCATGGCCAAGCAGCTGCATCCAAGCCTTACATCGCCAAGTGCAATGCAAAGCATCGGATGCAGTTGTGTAAAACACATCACCGCTGGACTCTAGAGCAGTGGAAATGTGTCCTCTAGAGTGATGAATCACAGTTCTCTGTCTGACAATGCGATGGACGAGTCTGGGTTTTCTCCAGTTGCCAGGAGAACGGTACTTGCCTGACTACACTGTGCCAAGCGCAAAGTTTGATGGAGGGGGGATTATGGTGTGGGGTTGTTTTTCAGGGGCTGGGTTTGGCCCGTTAAATGCAGTGAAAGGAACTCTTAATGCTTCTATGATTGCTAAGTGCAGAAACATCCAGGTGGATATTTTTTAGGAAAGGCTGAGTTATTTCTAACCAATAGTGGGGATAGCTTAGCTGGCTTCTGTATTTGACTACCCACTCATCTCATCCCTGTAATATGTTTGATTAAATAGTTGAAAAACCACACAGGTTTAACTAAAACACCAATAAACAGACGTGTGTGTGTGTGTGTGTATATATATATATATATATATATAATTAAGTGTTTGATATTTATATGCAAGTTAATTGCTTTTGCAAACAGAGAGGAGTTGGCTGGGGTCTATTAAAGCGTGGCTGTTGTGGATGTTCCTGTGTGTGACGTTTGAGGGGAAGGATTGTGATAGCCTTGTTGATTGAGTGCTTCTGTTGAGTATGGAGATGGTAGTGATTTCAGCCCTTACTTGATAGTCTCAGAATCCTGGAAGCAGTGAGCTGCAGAGAGTAGCCAGCGGCTCGACACCAGTGATGCACCGCACACATGCCCGTAGCGTTCCATTTGCAGGCTGACCTGCCAGGGCCAGGCCCCCATCTGGGCATTGGCCCCACCCACTATTTTAGTTTTCTTCTTTGGCCTTGTTCCACAACCTGCAGCAATATGATAGATTGTCTGGATATCAAGAACTGACTGTAAGAGGGTTATTGCATTCAGTTCCACACATGAATGATACATCAGAATGATACATCATTAGAAGCACAGTAAGCTGGAGCTTTGTTAGCATATTACCACAACGCATCTCATCTGAGCCGTCCACACAGTCCTTGACGCCATCGCACTCAGGGTTGGTCTTACTCACGCACTTGCCATTAGCACACTTGTAGGAATTCAAGGAGCAGCCTTTGTAGACTGGCAGACAGAGATCAGTCATTATTAGAGTGGAGTGACCACTGGCAGCCAGCTGATAACAATGGCAAGCAAGATCTCACTGATGAATCAGGGGGCCATAGTCAGAGAGAAATCAGGGGGTCGCAAGCCACGAGGGAAATCAGAAGATGGCTGGCTGTAAGAGAAATCAGGGGACAGCAGGCCGATAGTGAAATCCCAAGACCTTAGTTAATGTGTGAAATTAGGGTACTGCAGTGATCAAGTGAAATGAGGGAACCATAGTCAATGAATGAAATTACAACGGATATCAGAGCATTACAGGCCACAGGAAAATCAGGGGGTGGCAGGCCACGAGAGAAATCAGGGGTCACAAGGGAGATCAGAGAATGGCGGCCCATGAGGAAAATCGAGGGAGGCAGGCCACAAGGGACATCACAAGGGAAATCAGGGGGCAGCAGGCCATGAGGGAAATTAGGGAGTGGCAGGCCATGAGGGAAATCACAAGGGAGATCAGGGGATGGCGGTCCATGAGGAAAATCGAAGGGAGGCAGGCCACAAATGAAATCAGGGAACCACAAACCAGAGACGGTTGGCCACGAGGGAAATCAGGGGAGAGCAGGCCATGACAGTAAATCAGCAGATCACAGGCAATGCGGGAAATCAGGGGATCACAGGCAATGAGGGAAATAAGGGGATGGAAAAATGATTTAAAAACACTGAAAAGGAGATCTGCAGAAGACTCACAGTTTCTGGTACAATTAACTTCGTCACTGCGGTCTTTGCAGTCAACAACACCATCACACACTGAGGACTTGGTAAGGCACACCTTGTTAGGACACATGTGGTGACATTTCCCTGCTAAAGAGCAGAATATTCAATGAACTGTAACTGCCAAAGACCAAGACCAAGACAATTTAGATTCCAGATAAAAAAAAAAATGAAAACATAAAATACAATTAAGAATGACCACAAAAACAGAGGAAGTGGTGAAGCAGACAGAACAAAAACCACACAGTGTAAACTATAAAAACACATCCCTGCTGACCCACATAGAAATATCCTTACCAAAGCTATCCTCGCTGCTGTGAAAAAGTAAAACGGTGAGTTCAGCGGCATATCGAAGTACAGCTCTGCACAGGTGTACCAGCAGTTTTCACACACTACGTACCGCAGCCAGCTTCCTCACTGCTGTCTCCACAGCTGCTCTGTGTGCTACACTGACTGCTGTGTGGTTTGCACTGACCATTCCCACAATGTACTTCCCCTGGCCGGCAAGCTGCCAGACACGGGATAAACAGAACGTGAGTCAGAACAGACAATGTGTGAATTTGAGCAGATTTAACAGTATGACATGCTCCAACAGCAGCTATATATACAGGTCTGCACTCACAGCATTTACTCTCATCGCGGCCATCGGGACAATCCTTGACCCCATCACACACTTTGCGCAGCGGGACACATTGCCCACCTCCACAGCGGAACTGGCGAGGGCAAGCTGCAGGGAGAGGTAGGTGGGAAGGTACGTGGGACAGCACACAGCTTCACACGTCATCCCCAAAAGGAACCTTCACTATGGTCATGGGTCACAGTGCCTGATGCTGGAATCCTAACCTGAGATGTCCAAGTGTTTAAATGGATCGAAACATGAGAGATGTAATGTGACGTGATGAAATGGTGTTTCGCAGCTCTCCTGACTGAGGGGTTAAGGTTAGGGCTAGACTCACAGCTCTCTTGACTGAAGGCCCTGTACAGGATGTAGAAGCCTCTGTAAGTATGGGATTCATCAGAGTGGAAATGCAACACCACAGGGGAGGAATAGATCCTCTTTCGGCTGCCATCAGTGATGGGGTTACACAGCCTGGCAGGAAACACATTTGTGGGAATGAGCCCCCCTAGAGGGTGTGTTTCAGCTATACAGCCATGACAAAGCTAAAAGTAAAAAATGATAAAAATGATTTAATTTAATGATTTCTCCCTGCGATTAATAAATTAGATCTTATCTTCAACAGCAGTTAAATTCTTTAGTGCTATTTGCAATTCAGAGGCTGAGCTCTGACTCACTTTATGCTGTTAATGTCCAGCCAGTCTTTCTCACAGCCATCGGAAGAGGGTGAATCCTGAATATCCAGCATCACGATAGTCACAGACAGCAAGTAACCAGGCAATGGAGTCTGAGGGGAAAGAGGATGGTAGCTGCTAACAGACTGGAGTGAATAAGAGCGTCAGAGACAGGTCTGGAACATCTGATGAGAGGGATCCAACAGGTGTGACAGGGACACCCAACAACAGTGATCCAACAGGCACATCAGAGACAGGGCCAGGACATCTGAAGGAATGGATCTGGTATATGTGTCAGAAACAGGACTGGAACACCCAATGGGAGGGATCCAAAATGCACGTCAGAGTCTGGACAGGGGCACCCAAAGGGAGAGATCGAACATACACATCATAGTTGGGACCGGGACAACCAATGGGAGGGATCTAACATGCGCATCATAGTTGGGACCGGGACACCCAATGGGAGGGATCCAATATGCGCATCATAATTGGGACCGGGACACCCAATGGGAGGGATCCAACATGCACATTATAGTTGGGATCAGGACACCCAATGGGAGGGATCCAACATGCGCGTCATAGTTGGGGCCGGGACACCCAATGGGAGGGTATCCAACATGCGCATCATAGTTGGGACCAGGACAGCCAATGGGAGGGATCCAAAAGGCACATCAGAGACAGAACTGGGACACCCAATGAAAGGGATCTGATGGGTGCGTAATAGATGGGACTGGGACACCTAACAGGCCATTCAGCGCTCACCCGTAAGGTCCAGCTGCAGTCCATGTTGGGAGCGTAGTGGCTGGGGTAGTAAGGGGACACCAGTGTCCCGTTCCATGCAGTCAGGGAGCCACCACAGCCTGCCAGAAAGCAGAGACACCCTAGTGCTAGCTGGTCTTACCCTCAGAGTCAGAGTGTTAAAAGCACACAATATCTGTAAATGCTGAAAGCCCTGCTGATAAAAGGACCTTGAAACATACAACAGTTTGGCTAAATATCAAAGTGGTTGGGTGAAAGTGAAGGTATAACACTGTAAGCTTTGGAAGCCACACTTCAACAACATGTGGGCATCTTCCAGTTTCCCTGCAACAAGAGACAGATCTTCCTGAACTGGGCATGAGAAACACTAACCTATCTTTGGCACAGCCTGGAAGTAGGCTTTAAAAATGGCTCCATCTTTCTGTCTGTTGAATGAGAAGGTCACTAGCATGACATTTCCTGAGGATGTGAGTTTCATGATAGGAGAGGATCCAGAAACCGGGAGGCCACACCATCTAGAAGAGAAGGGCTTGTCAGACACTCCGCTTTACGATGCAGTTCCTTTGCTCATCTGGCGACACCAAGTGCAGTGTCATCAGGGTGACACACAGGACTCTACCTGGCAATGATCTTATTCTGTAGAGGTAATAGGAAGTCGTATGCAGAAAGCTTGTGGGCGGAGCAGCTGCCAGGTGTGGCCCCGTGCAGCGTGAGGATGACAAGGCGGACCACGTGACCAGATGGTACACGCAGCCGCCACTGGTAGTACGGCTTCTTGGGGCTCACCAGGCTCAGTGTGCGGTTGTATCCATATTTGGCATAAAGATCAAAGGACATCACTGTGAACATTAAACTGCTCATTACTGCTGGTTAATTAAACAGGTTCATTGCAGAATGAGAAGAGTAAGGCCCCACAAGGCCCCCTGGCTGGGGGGGGGCAGCTTCTCACCTTGGAATCCCACCTGCCACTTGATGTTCTGCAGAGCAGCAGGGTTTTTAATCTTTTCTGCTTTGTCTTCTAAGTCAGTGCTGTCAGAGTCCAAGCCTACAACAAAACTAAAGTCAAAGGGCAGAGCAGAAGCGGGAAATAGGGTACAGCAGAGTGCAGCCTGGGGAGCGAGGCACAGATCTGGAGAAGGCCATAGGGGAAAGTCACAGGAAACGGTTACAGGGTCAGGGAGAATGTTCACTGTGCCTGGGATAAGGTCACGTGGGATGGTCATGTGAAAAGGTCAGAGGGTCCAGGAGAAGATCCCACGGTCTGGGAGAAAGGTTAAAAGGCCTGGGGGCCTGGGAGCTCACCCAGCAGATGCAGTGTATCCTCATCCAGCCCCAGAGAGTAGAGCTCCCCGTTGTTACTGAATAGTGGGTTCTGCCCAATGGCCCCTGCCCGCTGCAAACGCCCCAATGCGGCGCTGAGGATCCCTGGAGCCACAGTGGCTGGAGCACTGAACTTGGCCCAGTAAAAGACACGCAGGCCGTCCACCCCTTCACTGCCAGCGGGTGAAAGGGACACACACTGGCTGATCCGTACAGTCATAAAGGTCACGATGACTCCATCGGGTACTGGCCTGTCGTCCACTTACCTGAAGGCTGTGATCCCTGAGTGCATGTAGTAGGAGCCCCAGGGAGAGGCGCTGTACAGCCCTGAGAGCTGCTCCCATGCCAACACCATCCCGGCATTCCCGAGGACAGGGGACAGAAGAGGATGTGAGCCGCATGGCAGCATTATAACCAGCAGAAGTGCTCATCTTAAGTGGCTCAGAGATGCAGGATTGTAAATCAGGAAGCGGCAGTTAGAGATTAGAGGGTGCACGACTAAGGCTCTGTGTGTGGCTTGAAATCGTGCTGTCAAATCAGTAAATATGATGATCTCAAATGCCAAAGTGAAAACTCTCGCTCGCTTAATTCTTCTGCTTAGAGTAACGGAAGTTTAATGGTCTCAGCCTCTACAAAAAAGTACTGAAGCACTGGGAGGTTGTTGAGACAGAAGATAACGGTGTCCTTGAGCTAAATGCACTTTATAGTTACATCTAAATTTATTCATTTAGCAAACACTTTTGTGCCCAGTTATAACATTTAAAGCATCATCGTCTTACTAGTGCCACTGCTAACCTTTCCTAGTCCACCATTACTGCTCATCAGTCATCTAGCTGTACAGCTGTGGCTGTTGTTGATAACCCCATCAAACTCTTAACTCTAACCCTAACCTTGAGCAAATCTCCCTGCTAACATAATCCTCACTAATCCCAGCCTTGGCCGTGTTACTGACCAAAAAGCCACTAACCCGGTGTCCATAAACTGGCCCGCCTGCCAGCCCGGCTCTGCTTAAACCCACCTGCCACCATCCCTGGCAAACAGGCTGCTGATCGTATGACAGATATGAAGACAATGTTTGTATTGAGGCTGATCTTCCTCGCGTTCCCTGCTGCCGTGCGATTGCATGACAACACCGGCTCTTGTCCACCGGCCTGAAAAGCTTGGGCCCCCGGGGAGGTCCGATCTGCACTACTGTGCAGAATGGGGAATCAGGGAGCCCAGGGTCTGGTTTCCACCGGCTTTGCATGTAAATGGATGGCCGGGCGACTCAGACACTCACATAACGTCCCAGCGCCAGGGCCTGCTGCCGGAACTGCGGCGAGGATGCATCCATCAAGTGCGGTGAGAAGCTGAGGTTCGCCAGCTCTAAGCTCCCACCCAAGTAGAGCACAGTGGGGCTGTGTGCTGCACAGCAAAGGTCATGTGATCACAGCAGCAGAAAAACACATATATATGTCAGGGATACACAGGCATGCTCTCTGGCTGCCAACGAACACGCAATTGCTGTACTTACACACAAAGAAGTAGACGGTCAGTGTGATGGCAGCTGTGAGGGGGAGGAGGGGTATTGCTCCCACACTCCACCTCCGCCAGGCAGAGCTGGGGGGGCGACAGCCTCCTTTGTGGCTGCTGTGTTTTGCCTGGGTGCACACGGTGGGGCTTGGAGATGAAGGGGGCTCTGTCACAGCAATCTAACACACAGGTAAAAACACCTACAATGCCTTTTCAGAAAACGTATGGTGGCTCAAGCCGGAAGCAAAGATAAATAACCGTAATCCTTACAATACAATTACCATGTGCCCCTGAAAACTACCGGCAACACTAACCACATTCAGGAAAAGACGTTTGAAAAGCATGGTTCAGGTAAACTGTGTTTTCCCACGACATTTTAACACGGCTGGCATCATCCTTGGCTTTTTAGAAACACAATCATGCTAACATTACACGGCAATCCTCACAGTGAACGCACCTTAAGAAAACTATTAGTTTCATTTGACTATTATTGGCGACATGATGCCACAATTCATTGCTTGTTCGATCGTTACAAAGAAATAAAAAAAACAAGTTTAACGACGAAGGACAAGTGAAACATACATCGGCGACCTCATATTTCAGCACAATATGCTTCTTTGTTTCCAGCCCTTTTCTCCTACCTGTGCAGGTAGACGGGCGGGGAGGCAGCGCCCGCAGCCCGACACACAGTAAACCTCGCAAGTCCGATCTCCGGGAGCCTTTCTCATGGCTCTGCGACTGTGGCAGGACGGCACACCGGCGCTGAAATTTCTCAAAGTCACTAGTGTCTTCTAGGAAAACGGGAAGGGCTTCAGATGTGCGGCTCTGCGCTGCAGGACGCAGGTGTCATATGGGGACCAGCATGCACCGCGCCTTTCAGAGCCGCTGCTGCGTTTTAACCGGCTGTACACAGACCAAAGTATGACTCTCAGGGGAGCCGAGGACCGTGCAGAGTCAGCGCGGCAGGGAGGAGCACAGCGAGAGCGAGAGCATGCCGCATGTGTCGCCCGCGGCGCTTTCTGTGCTCACTTCGATCAGGACCGTAGGTGGCTTTTGCGAAGGTGTCACCCAGAAATCGGCGTGTGCAGTCCCCGGCTCTGCCCATGCAGGCATGGTGTCAGACTTGATTGTACCAGTACAAACACTGACAGAGCACGATTTTTGCGGTCATGCGTGGGATTCAGACAGTACAACGCGGTCTTATAAATTGACAAAAGTCGTTTTTTCTAAAGCTTAGTGCAAAATTACTATATAATTTAGTGTAACCAGTCGTCAAGTTCTTCACAGTACATTTTTCAAAAGATAAACATAAAACTGAAAATAGTATGCTTCCCTAGTTTCATGATTTGTGAACATATATACTTACACCCATAAAAATTTATTTGGGGTGGGGGGTTCTGCTATCTGCTCTTGGGTACAAGCTAAAGTGCTTGTTTATATACAGTACCGTACAGAAGCCTTACGCAGTCAAAGAAAATGTTTATCCGTGTAGTAGGTGGATATTTGCTGGAAAAAAAGACAATTTAACAATGGAATATACGCAAATTAATAACAACACAATGGAAAGTAAAGAATTTCATGTATTTTCTAAAACGTTGCTGGTGTTGGATGGGTAGCAGAACAGCACTTCAGTTCCCAAACCTCTCCTTAGGAGCACCCCAGCCATTTAATGTATTAATTACATTTATTAACTTGATGTGGTATTGAATAACCTAACATACTAGTATACTAGTGGTCGAGTCATCAAACGTGGGAATTTTCGATGGGTACTGCAAATACTGGGATGACTTTAGGAGAGGTTTTCAGAGACAAAAAATATAGCTTTACACTAACATGAAATTCATTTAAACAATGTTCTTTTGAACAGTACTGCACGACCATGAATATGGTTAAAATGATTAATTCCAGATTAAATTACAGTTTATAAGCTAATTAGGAGGATGTTGTTTATAGTTATTTGTCCTTTTGTGCACTTGATGATAAATGCCTGTGTCTTTAGAGACCCACCAACAGAGACATTAATAGTGTGCAGGGCTGCTGACTGGATGCTATTCAACAGACCAGTCTTTCACACTATGCTGATGACCAAGCTATTTTTACAAAATCAGATCCAAGGTGCACAGAAACATTTAAAGACACATACATGTTATGAAACTGTGTGACAGAGACACCAGGCCAGGCCCAGGGGGTGTGAAGGCAGCAGCGTTTGTGTGGCATGAAGCTACTGCATTGGCCAATTTAACTCAGAGGGTGTAGCTCTGGATCCAGGCGCTGAACTTGGTCACGCGGGTATAAACCCCAGGCAGGTTGGGTCTCCCACAGCCAGCCCCCCAGCTCACAATGCCTGCGAGGAACCAGTGGCCCCCATCCTGCACCTGGCATGACAGCGGACCCCCAGAATCACCCTGAAAGAACATAGGATATACACAGCATGTCTGAGACTGGACCTACCACTAATCACTAATGCCTTCTAGCAGACATGCACAGAATGGGTCAGCCCGGTCGAAAGCCAGGCAGCCACCCACCCGACAGGCATCCTGCTCTCCTGAGGGCACCCCTGCACACAGCATGCGTGGAGACACAGGGCTGTAGGTGCGCTTGCACTCGCTCTGACTGAAGATTTGGACCTGGGCCTTCTGCAGAACCATGGGTAGAACTTTATCTATGGAGAGAAAGAGGCATGTTGAGTGTGCTGTCCAGGTGCTGCAGTGAGCAGTGTATGTGCCTCAATGCTGTGACATCATTGTGTTTGTATGTTAAAGAGATTGTCGGTGTGGTCATACACACTCACCCTCCTCAGACCTGTAGCCCCAGCCAGTCACCCAGCACCGAAGGCCACTGGGCAGAAGCTGGGAGGAAGGGGGCAGGCACACGGGCTGGATGTACACAGCTAGTGACGATGGCCACGTCCGCTGCAGATGCAGCAGCGCAATGTCATAGTCAAAGGTGCGAGCGTCATAGTACTGGTGCACCACAATCCTCTGGATCTCTGCTACGTGCTTTGCGCTGCCCTGTGTCAGCATCCCCAGGTAAGCAGTCCACTGCCTTGGGTCTGACAGCCTGCCGGCAAAACAGCAGTGATGTTTTTAAATATGATCATATATGTGTTACACTGTATACCCCTCACTGCAGGACACACTGTACTAATCAGCATGTATTACCCACAATGCATGGCACACTGCACACCCCACATTGTATGACACACCATACTGCAAGGCACACTGTACTCTACATATTGTAGGACACACTGCAATCACCACACTGTGGGTCACACTATATTAATGACACTGTACTCCTCACACTGCAGGGAAAAAGCACTGTGTGTGTGTGGCAGTCAGGAACACACTGACGTTACTGTACCTATCCTTGCTGAAGCAGTGTGCTGCTGACAGGAGCCACCGTGATGCGATGACTGCAGCGCCGCAATAAAGATGGCCAGCAAAGTGAAGGCTGACCTGCCATGGCCACTCCCCTTCTGAAGCAGCCACGCCCCCCACAATGCGCTCCAGCTTTGGGCCGTCCCACATTCCTGTGCCACGCTCCTGTCCTGTACTTAGTTGGCCACAGGCTGCAGGGAAGAAAATTCAGGAGTAAGTGGTGATTTGGAAAGGAGTAGATGTGGATGTACCAGTGATAGGATGGAACTACAGCTTAGTCCAGAGCTGCTATGACAAGGTTAAGAACATAAGAAATTTACAAACGAGAGGAGGCCATTCAGCCCATCAAGCTCATTTGGGAAGCCTCTCTCTTATTTGAACTAATGTTGAAGTGACTATTTAATTATACAGCATCCAGACCTGTTAGAATCTAATATACCTGGATCATGTCCCCCCTTAGTCTCCTTTGCCCAGGAATCATTTTTGTAGTCCTGCGTTGAACCCTTTCTAAGGCAGCAATGTCCTTTTTAAGGTAAGGTGACACAGACCTCAAAAATGCAGCTTCAGTTATACATATATCATTCAAAGATGAAGCTGGATTAGGAATGATAATTGGTAAGTTATCCATGTTTTCTACAGTGAATAACTGTGCAAAACGACCATTAAACTCATTTACTGTATCAATTTCATTTTTAATTTTAAGGCTCTCACAAACTTTCCATGTTATCCTTAGTCTCTAATGCCACCTTCCTTTCGGCCTTCCTCTTACAGAGTCTAATACTATTTTTTAGCTCAACCTGTAGATTCAGATACTGTTTTGTTTTGACATCATTAGTTATTTTCCATTTGCGGTGCAGAGCCCTTTTCCTCCTGACTTTATTCTTTATTTCAGTAGTAAACCACCTTGGTTGCAGTTTCCTAGATTTAGTTTTGCTGTATACTGGTTTGAAGTCCCCTTGCCCTTGGTTACGGCAATAGTGATCAACTGTCAGTGTAGCTGTATGTGTTACAAGTATGTTATGAACCCAGACTATAAATATGGTGAAGAAACGCTGACTCACACCCCTGTCCAAGCTGGGGGTCACCACGGTCTGTGCTATTTAATTAAAAGTCCCTCCAGCAAGGACCCATCTTTCCCAGTGATCAAAGGAAGATTTGAGAGGCCTAGAGTAACTCATCGTAAGCAGAGGGGATGAAGGTATTGAATGAGGTCTTCAGAGGCTGGGACAAACAGTGGGACTAGGGCCAGGCTTACTCAAATTGTGAAACATGCTGGGGTTTGAGCTCACCGCAGTCACTCTCATCACTACCGTCTAGACAGTCGCGGGTACCGTCGCACTTGGCATTCCTCTTCCGGATGCAGGCTCCGGTCTCACATCTGAAGCGGATGTCTAAGCAGGTCGTCTCTATCGGAAAGGTGTGTGTATGAAATACAGGATGTAAATTAACCTGCATGTTAAATCTTACAGACAAGCACGCATATACAGACCCATAACCAGAGAATGTTTTTCGCCAGCTGTCCACAGTTACTACAGGACCTGCTCTAATAATCACAGCGAAGTCCTGCTGACTTGTTTCATATATCCAGCTTGCTATGATGGTGTAGCAGTCAGAGGCGGATTAAGGTGGCCATGGGCCCCTAGGGTACCTTTTCTGTGGGGGCCCCCTTCATTTGTTTTACTAGTTTTACTGAGGCAAAAATCATACAGAGCAACAAGTCAACAAATACTCAAATAAAGCAGGATCTTTACAGTAACCGTAACTGCAAACTTTTATTGAAAACATCATTCCTGATCTCACAAAGAACAGTTTCTAAACAAACTGAACTTTTTACATTGTCATATATTCCTAGATTGTGGCACATACTCTACATCCGCAACAATTTACTATACATTTAAGCCAAAATGATCGTTTTATGATCATTTATTTGCCAAAAACATGCCGGGTCACTAGCGACCCAAACATGGTAAAGTGACTATATGATTACCATAGTGCACAAACTCAATGTACATGCTCTCGAAATGCTGGGATTTCTGTCAGCTTTGTCACACACCCAACATTTTGTACACATTGAGCATTAAGTGGACAAGGGACCTGTGCGCCTCAAACCACGACAGCCAGTCAAAAATCGTTTGACTTTTGTTTTGGGTATTATTGGCTGGGTTCGCTTGACTATCAGAATACTACTCCATTCAATACGCCCTCATGACAGAAAGAAATCGAAATACAGGGATTCTGTCCCTGTGTGTGCGCTTGTAATCCCAATTCATAGTTTTAACGTGGCTTCTGAAAATATGTGCAAATTGGAAGTTGCAAGTCTGAGACTTTGAAACTCCACGTGTGCAAGACATTATTGTAAATACAAACTTTGTAGCAAAGCCAAAAAGCAAGTGGGTAAATCTCTGCACAGGTGTACAAAACTAAATTAAAAGTACGCAAAACTATTTTACACAACCACAGAATTCTGTCATAATAATCACTCCATGAATAATAGGACCTTTCCCTAAACAATCTCTGACCATGAAATATGTAGGTAAATCACCTATTGATCAGTGGTGAAATCTTTATTTTTCACACTGCCAGTGCAGCGTTTTCCTTGGGTTTCATGCGTTTGTTGTTTGTAGGCATAAACGCAGTCACGTTGGGCCACTTTTGATTGGTGAGCATGACTGGCACGTGAGGAGCACGGCACTTCTGATTGATGAGAATCGCTGTCACACAAAGAGGCCGGCATGAATCTGAAAGATTATTCTCAGGACAATTTTTAACTCAGGGTCAGAGGCGCTGTGTAATGCATGTCTTGAATCGCAGCCTTTGTGATTCACTAATCACGTTGTTTCACATCTATACTTCAGCCCTACCAATAATCGAACCAACAAATATGTGCATAGAACAAATGGCATTACATATGCTAAACAGCAGCAGCTCATAATAATCGATGACAAATGCAATAATACAATAGCAGTCACAAATACATAATCCTGCCTTCAGAAGTTTTGCTTCCTTGTTTTCCTGACAGAGGAGTCCTTCATAAGGCACGCCCCCAGTTCGGGAACTTGGGGCTTAAAGAAAATCTCGAGTTTCCCCACTAATAAGTAAGACTTTGTAGAGGCGTTCATATGCGATCATCTCGTCCTATTTTTCTGATGGGACTTTAAGGCAGGGTATGTAACGGTGAATGACTTATCATTTGAAAACCAATTAACCTTATTAACATATCTACCCAATCAGCTGCTTAGTAATTTATGTCCTGGCACATGTGGGGCCCCTAGGCTGCAGCCTATTAAGTCTATTTGCTAATCCTCGCCTGATAATAGTACAGTAGAATTTTTTTACCCAGAGTGCAGTTTGTCTCATCCCGGCCATCCAGACAGTCCAGCTCTCCATTGCAGATGTAGATGGGGTGCAGGGGGGTGGGGCTTTCACAGTTTTTGGGAGGTTTCGCTAAAGAGAAAGCAATTAAAGAAAGAAATATACACAGACAATTATTCTTGAACTGATTGGTCTAAACACAGTCTTAAGAAGTCTAAGGAACTAATATGGACCAAGAACAATACATGATTCATAAGAAAACTACTGATAATAAAATTTTCCTATTCCCCTCATGGACCCAGATCATCTACACTCTACACCAGGAAAACTGTTGATCTTTGAATAAAGATATAGACACTTACTGCAGAAGATTTCATCACTCTCATCCAGGCAGTCATCCAGGCCATCACAGCGACGCCAGGATTCCACACAGAATCCCGTTCCACAGTGGAAGTGTCCTTCAGGACATGCTGTGACAGATAGGACATGCCCTTTAAAAGAGGTCACATACACGTAGGACAGAAAGCATTACCACACCACTGAGAGGGTGGAGTGATAGGAATTAAAATCGGAGAGGCACGTGCTTATGGAAGCGCTAAATAATAATTATATACCAAACAGATTCTATATGCACTACACTTGCCTCTCAGTGAGCATCCGTAATTTACCCTGAGCTCCACATTGAAAAGAAACATTTCCACATGTGAGGATCAAGATGCCCAAGCCCGACTGGCAGAGATACAGACAGACAGACACAGACAGCATGTTCTCCTAAAACTTGATAGCTGTCTTCCCAAAAAACGTTACACAGATTCACTCTATAGAAAGAACAGGGATTATCGGGAAAATAGGGTTAAGGGTGAAACACTCAAAAATGTCAAAAGTAACACACACACAAAGTTAGGAACTGGAATGGTAGATGAGAAACAGAAGGAAAATGTGCTTGTATCTGTTTAGAGAAATATCACCTAAAGGAATTCTTTTTCAAACTTTGTAGTCTAGTTTTAGGGAAGAAAAATAACAAATTATCCAAATTCCCAATCAAGTGAATGCAGGGTCTACTGGACCCCAATGGTCATTTGTGTCACAAAAAGCAGTAAAAAATTGCGTCATTGGACAATGTGTTTCATGAAGTTATAACTCGCTTTCGTGCAGTCTGACATATTTACTTCATTAATGGTTAAGATTTAGGGAGGATATTTCAGCTCACTTAGTCAAGGTGAGCAATAAACATATATGTACAGTGGCCATAGCACCCCCTATTGACAGACTGGGACCAAAGTTGGAGAGTCTATCTGTAGTCTAATAGAACATTACTGGACCATATTTGGTGAGGATTGGCTGATGAATGCCTGAGATATAGCTGTGTAATTGAAATGGGCATGGAACTGGTGTAGCTTGGGTGTGACTGGTTGGACACGACATATATTTTGATTTGGCATGCAGTACTGAGCCGAAAGTAAAATGGATTTCTCATTTTTCAAGGAGAAATGAGAAAAATGTCAGCTGCACTGGCTTTGCAGGTTTTGAGACACAATTGCTGTACCGCCCCCTATTGACCGATCGGCATGAAATTCAGAGGGTCTTTCTGCAGTACCTTCTTACAACAGAATCTGAAGTTTGGTGATGATTGGCTGAAGCATGCATGAGACATAGCTGTCCGACTGAAATGGGCATGGCACAGATATAGTTTTGGTGTGGCTGATGGCTGTAGGTTATAGACACCTTCTGATTGTTTTATAACTTTTGACTGGGACTGAATGACACCAGATGTATACAGGTTGGATGAGAATCCTAATGAAAATTCCTCAATTCAGACTCATACATAGTAGGCCAAAATGAAAAGAGTTAGAACCAAGTTCTATATGTTGTTTGATTTGTCATAAGGTAGTGAATTTGCTGCACAAAAGATTTTGACAGTAAGCTTGACAGATTAGGTGAAATAAGCAGAATTGCAAAAGATGTCACTGTAGCGCCCCCATCTGGCAGACTGGGGTGCCCTTTGCAGGGTGTGTCAAGGGTCTCTAGACAAATTGACAATCCAAGTTTGGGTTGGATTGGTGATTGTTAAGCCTGTCAAATGGCTGCTTGATTTTGATTGGCTGATTATGGCCACCATTTTATGACTTAGGACCGCCATAGTATGGTTATGACCTCAAGCTTGGCCATAGTAGACATTTGCTGAGCTTCAGTTGGACTGGCCAAGCGAGGTCAGGAGATATTGGCAGTCTTTAGTTGTAGTGCCCCCGATTGACGAAATGTGGCCAGCCTTGGACGGTGTCCCCAGAATAGTGTAGGGAGGTAGGATTTCAAGTTTGGTTAAGCGAGGCCAAGGCATGGCCAAGTTATATCAGTCTGATTAAAACGGGGGATCTGCCGGGTCAAAGAGTTTGGGCATGACTAGTGGCTGTACGATATAAAAAAATGTCTGACATTTGTCTAACTCTTGATCAGCTCAGAGGACTGAATGGTCAGACACCTCATATGTCTGACGGGTTAGGACTTTAAGGCAGAAGTAAGTTTTGCAAATTATGCAAATTAGCAAAAACATCTAAGTAAACAGAGCTTCATAGTCCAAATGGAAAGTTGGTAGGGCAAGGCTGTCTGTATCTGGAGACAAAAAAATTTCGACTGTAGGACTAACAGGCCAGGAGAGATCAGCCATAACGTGACTGACTGACTTGGTTAGGATTGTCTAATGAAGAGTAGTGGGTAGGAATTGATATCATCTCACCAAGTTTGGTTGGTCTAGCTTACGGATTAGGCTGCAGATTCAGTTTTAGGGAAGAAAATTAATAAGAAGAATAATCCTAACACTTCATGCTTTGGACCTCTAATAATAGTAATAATAATTATTATTAGTAGTAGTATTATTAGTATTACCATACCTCAAACCTAAGTTTGTTATTGGCAAGATACATTTACAGCTCATCTCTTGGCTTTTCGCATGCATGATCTGGTCACTGATCTTGACCATCAGTACATTCATGAGAGAAAGAGGAGGGCCAGAGGGCAGTGCATTATACAGTCAGAACATTTCTTACGCTGACTGATGGTGAAGCTGCCATAATCAGCTGTGAAAGGCAGGTCAGAGTGCTGGGAACTGCAGAGGAACACCACCTCAGGATTCGGCAACTCAATATGGAAGATGGTAGGATGATCAATGTAGCTGCCACAGTATCTACCAAGAAGATGAAGAATAAATAAAGATATTAAAGCCATTCTAGGCAGTCTAACTTTATCATTGGTAGACGAGTGGACAGCAACAATATGACCTCCTTAACATGCCACACAGAGATCACAGAAAAGCCAGAAATTAATTAGCAGTAGTCTGGCAGTCTCTAAGCCTAGCATTCTCTCAACATGTTTCATAATCCTGCTGTGTTTAGCATATCTTTCCACTGCAAAGAGATCTTAAAGTGCCTCAATAAAATATGGCATAAACTGCTTAGTTACAAATGAGCAAAAATTTCCCAACATGCTGAAGATCAGTTAAAATGTTTTAGCACCATATACAATTCCAGCTGGATCAGGGCTACTGTCTACATCACACCAACCCCATATTATCCACTATTTACTCTGATCATACCTCTGATCAGTACCTAAGATCTCTCCCTAACCCTAACATACCCAAACACACCTACATGATCTCATTCACCTTCCACCAGCCATGGTCACAAGCCTTCAAGTCCTTCAGCTTTAGAACATAGTTGTGGAACTTCAAGGCCACACCTAAACTGTCATGTGGAGTCTACAAAAAAAAAGAAGTCACAGTCTTTACCCATTTGTGTGATACCTAAACCTCCTAGGTCAATGGCCTCTAGATGATGATGCGTGAGATACCTGGACCTGCTGGGTCAATGGCCTCTAGATGATGATGATGTGTGTGATATCTGGACCTGCCAAGTCAATGGCCCCTAGATGATGGTGCGTGTGATATCTGGACCTGCCAAGTCAATGGCCCCTAGATGATGATGCGTGTGATATCTGAACCTGCCGGGTCAATGGGCCTAGATGATGATGCGTGAGATACCTGGACCTGCCGGGTCTATGGCCCCTAGATGATGATGCGTGTGATATCTGGACCTGCCGGGTCAATGGCCTCTAGATGATGATGCGTGTGATACCTGGAAGTGCCATGTGCACATGCAGGATGGAGGGAGCAGGCTGGGGTAGAAAGGGCTGCTTATTGCCCCAGTAAAAGCAGCATCTCTCTGCATCTCTATCGTAGCAAAGCACGCTAGGAGGAAAGATCAGCAGCCATAAGGCACATCATGAGGGAAGAGTTATATACTCAATAAGCAATAAAGGGCAGGAAGAAATGAGCCATTACGCTCTTCAGGAATGGCCTGGAAGGTTCCGCGAAAAATCTTACTGCCCTGGGTCATTCTGAAGGACAGCAGCATGACGTTCCCCGTGGAGACGAGTAGGACAGCTTCAGACACGGGCTCACAGAGCCTGGTGGCACCAGAGCAAACACGCAATGTATAACATGCATTTTTATAAATAAATAATAAATCTGACAATATGAAGGAGGCACCTGTACAGCATGCGGCTCCGGATTGGCAGCAGTGCATCATACACGGTCACGCTGTCCCCTGTGCAGCCACTGGGCTCGATGTGGAAGGCCACCATACTGAGGCGGATGAGGCTGCCGGCAGCTGCTGTGAGCTTCACATGACAGCTTAGGCCCCCCCAGGACGAGAAGACATTCAGGGGCACGGAGACCCCTGGCAGGCCAGCATACAGCTTGTCTACACACTTAGAGTCTGGAGTGAAAAAAACTGATGAGCGACACATCCTAACTGACGAGGAGCTGGGCCATCACTTGCTCCCAGCGAAATGCCTCTAAGGAGGGACAGCTTACCAGTCGCAGTGCCGGAATAGTCTGAGCGCACAGCAGCTGAACCCAGGCAGAGAAGCAAAGGAGGGTCAGGGCACCTCACATGGCACAACTCAAGTTCAGAGAACCATAAATGACACCTGCAACTGCCTATAGCCACACCTGTGTGTACATTTACCAAGCACACACAGGCAACGAGATTTTCATTATGATTCCTGTACCATTGATGAGGATGGAGTCAATGTCCACTGGCAAACTGAGCAGGAACCCAATGGAAGAGCGGTTCTTGAGGGTGGTGAGCACGGAGTCGCGTAGGATGGCGCCCACGCACTCCTCACACATGGCTGGGCTCCTCTGCTGTGGTGCCGCAAACACCAGCCAAAAGTAGACCAGAAGACCACCCTTATTGGTGTTGCTGTGAGGGCAAACACATAAACAGACATAAACCCACAAGCAGAGGATTGATTCTCTGTCTTTAAGTGTTGTGTATTTACAGCGCCCTCAGCAATTGTTGGCACCCCTGGTAACGATGTGTAAAAAGCCTTAAAATAAAATTTATGAAGAATCTAACCTCTTAATTGAGTACATTTAGTCAGTGGAAAAACAATCCCACATTAAGAAATAATTGTTTATAACAAAATCACAATTACTGGCACCCCTGCTGTTAATACTTTGTACAACCCCCTTTTGCCAATAGGACAGCACGTAATTGTCTCCTATAACATTCCACAAGGTTGGAGAAGACAGAGAGAGATCTTTCACCGTTCCTCTTTGCACAATCTCTCAAGATCGTCCAGAGTTCTGGGCCCTCTCTTATGCACTTTCCATGGGACTTTAGGGCTGGGGACTGAGATGGCGATGGAAGAAGGTCGATCATTGTGTCTGATGAACCATTTCCATGTTGATTTGGCCATATGTTTTGGAAAATGATGACCCATTTTCAGTTTTCTAGTAGAGGCCATCAGATTTTTATTTAAAACGTCCTGGTATTTTAAAGTGTTCATGATGCCATGCACTCTAACAAGGTTGCAAGGGTCACTGGAAGGGAAACAGGCCCACAGCATCACACCATACTGTACTTAATAACGAGCATGAGGTGCTTTTCCACATATTCATCCTTTGTTTTACACAAGACCTACCTGCAGTGTTTGCTGCTAAAAAGATCAATCTTAGTCTCATATGACCAAAGCACATGGTTTCAGTTAAAATTTCAGCAGCGTTTAGCAAACTCCATATGTTTACATTTGTAACAGAAAGGAAAGGCTTTTTTCTGGCATGCCTCCCAAACAACCTGTTGGCATGTAGATAGTGTCTAATGGTTGTTGTGGAGACTTGGTGACCCCAAGATGCCACTCTTTGCTGCAGTTCTCTAGCAGTGAGCTTTGGAGATTTTTTTTACCTCCCTTACCATCCTTCTCACTATGAGTGGTGGTGAGATAAACTTGGGTCCTCGTCCAGCTTTGCTTGTCACAGTACCAGTTGTTTTAAACTTTTAAATTATTGCTCTGACTGCAGATATCGGCAAGTTCAGGCGAGTAGCTATTCTCTTGTAGCCATTTCCTGACTTATGAAGATCAACACACCTCTGCCTTACTTGAATGGCATGTTCTCTTGTCTTTCCCATTTTGAAGAGTGGCTAAAAGAAATGGGCCTCTGTGTCATGTCACATTTATACTCCAGGGAAACAGCAAGTCATGGATTACTAATTAAAAGTTCCTTTAAGTAAGGAATAAATTACAAAAATGCTTCAGTTACATTTATTTTATAGGACTTGTTAGGGGTACCAATAATTGTGGCACTGGCAATTTTGTTATAAACAATTGTTTCTTAATGTGTGATTTATTTTCCAATGAATAAATTTACTCAAGAGGTTTGATTATTCAAAATTTTGCTACTATGAATGACAGCAAATGAATGCAAAAAGCACGAGTACAGGTCAGGCCAGGTTGGGGAGTATGCACTGGTACAGCGCGTTGCCACATCCACCACACAACAAAACACCTTGGGATCTGGGTTGGCGACCCCCCAGGCTGACATGCAGTCTAGTCGCACCCTCCAGAAATGGCCGTCTATCTGCTGCTGCCAGATGTTACATGGGTGTCCCCTTGGCCTAGACCTATTGAGGATGACCATAGCAAGAACCTTACCTGGTACTGAGAACAGTGTTATGTAGTTGCAGTAATCCAGGTGATCACCATTCCCAGTTAGAGTATGGAATAGTCTTCCTGATAGCATAGTGCAAGCTAAATCCTTGGGTTCCTTTAAAGCAGAGCTAGAAAAGATTTTAACATCTCTGAGCTACTAGTGGAAGGCTCCCCAAATGAGCTTGATGGGTCGAATGGCCTCCTCTCGATTGTAAATTTCTTATGTTCTTATTCCAGAAAGGGACAACAATCCCATTTTCCAGTCAGTTGGGATGACCCCAGTCTCCAAAATGGAAGCAAAGATTACTTGCAATGCCAGGAGGACAGCCTTAGCACCAGCCTGGAGAAATTCACACTGGATCCCTGTAGCCTTCCCTACCCTCAGCTGGTCCACCACCTGTGGAATCTCAGTGAGACTGGGCAGTTCACAGCTAACTGAAGAAACAACTTCAAAGACTGTGGACCCAGACTTATCCAACATTGTAGCCGGAGGATAAGCTTAAAACACCTGTTTGTACCAGCCGGCCCAGTGGGTCACAACTACAGTGTCATCTGTGAGGACCATTTCATCACCCACCCTGACTGCGACTCTCTAAGGAACAGATTCATATGAGCGTAATGCTTTGATTCCTCTGCAAGCAGGACATGGGCTGGTAAGCCACAGATGGGGTGTCACTTGCTCCCAGATCACTCAAACAAACACGTCCTATCAGTCTTCAAACCCCTTGCAGTTACCATCAAGCTGTACGCTGTAACTCTTCTCAATAATATCCAGGGTCCCTGTGAGGGAAATACCTCCTTCTGAGAACACCCACAACACCAACACAACCCTTAGAAACCTTCAGGGTCTTGTCACGGAAGGTCTTCCACATCACATTAGGATCGGCAGTCACATCCAAGACTGCAAGTTGCTTCCGCAACAGCCATCAGAGTGACGAGGACAACAATAGGTGTACCCAACTGCAGAGATCTGGCCTGGAGTTTACAAAGCTTCTGCGAATGCAGAGGAAGATGGTCATCATGCCAGGTCATCATGCTCCACGCACCTACGTGGATGGGCTGCCTCAGATTAGGACCTGAGTGCTGCTGTGCAACTGACAATGCCTCAGCACCACACCAGTTTCTAATCCCAACAGGTCTGACCCCACTGGCTCTCCAATGGTTCCATCCCCTTCGTGATGCGTGCAGCTTTCCTGTGGCTGGAGTGTCAATCCCACCACCAAACCCCAAATTATTTCCTACAAGTTGGAGGATTGCTTGCAGGGCCGGATGTAATTTAAAGTCATACCCAGGACAGAATGAAAGCAAATGAATGACAAAAGCACGAGTACCTCAGGTCTGATATGACAGAATGCCTGTAAATTTTGGCCACAGGAGAGGCTCTGTACACACTGCTCACCTAAAAGCCAAAAGAAGAAAGACATTTCTGAGGTTTATCCATCTCTAACACAATTGCCTTATCCATTTTGAATCAAGAGACAATGCATGTATTCATCCATCCATCCATCCATTTTCCAACCCGCTTTTTCCCGATCGGGGTCGCGGAGGGTCCGGAGCCTATCCCGGAAGCTACGGGCACGAGGCGGGAAACAACCCAGGATGGGGGACCAGCCCATCGCAGGGCACACTC
>JAODKL010000081.1:20408466-20420471 GCA_026780765.1 Petrocephalus schoutedeni | reverse complement strand
GAACTAATGCTGAAGTAACTATTTGGTTGAACAGCATCCAAACCTGTTAGAATCTTATAGACCTGGATCATATCCCCACTCAGTCTCCTTTGCTCGAGGCTGAACAGATTTAGTTCAGCTAGCCTTTCCTCGTATGATATTCCTCTAAGACCAGGAATTATTCTTGTAGCCCCACGCTGCACCTTTTCTAAGGCTGCAACGTCCTTTTTAAGTTAACATCCTATTGGCCTTTTTAATTGCTTCCCCACACCAAGGTCTCATAAGGTCTCATTTCTCATAATCAGCTACCTTTATTTCAGTAGGACCCATAAAATATCTGTACTTTATATTTCTGCTCTCTGCATGGATTACCTTACATTTGTCTACGCTAAATTTCAGGTATCCGTCCAGTCAAGATCCCACTATAGCTGCTGAGCCGCTAGTTCAGTATCTGCTACACCACGCACCTTGGTGTCATCTGCAAATCATCCAGTTTACTGTATATATTGGTGTCTAAATTCATGTAAATTAGGAACATTAGTGGCCTAAAATTGAACCCTGCAGTACTCCTGGAAGAAATTTAACTTGAACTGCAAATGCCTCAAAAACGCTTAAAACAACATGTACTAATGAGGCGGAACAGCACATTGTGTGTGTTTCTAGTTAACTAGCTAATTAACAAAACTTTTTTGGCATACATTGTTTTCATTTGTATTTACTAGTTTAAAAATAGAGATCTGGTATTGAATCAGTACTCATATCGCAATTGTGCATCAGAATCAGATCGGAACTGGAAAAATGCAGATCGGCCCATCCCTCTTTGGTATGCATGTCTGCAATGGGTGCAGAATCCCACCCCAGGCAGGGGAGAGTCCTCACCTCCCAGTGCAGAATGGCCGCCTGCCACTGGGCAATGGTGTTGATGCTCTCCAGCCGCCTCTTCCTCTCATTGATGAGACATGCCACCTTCTTCATTGCTTTCAGAGCATCACTGACGCTCTCATAGTCCCTACAAGAGACCAAAAAACCGGACACACACATGCAGCTATTGTGGCGTGTCTCTGCCTGCATTGATGCATAGATGTATTTATACACATATCCACTGATAAATGCTAAATTTGCATAAATACGTTTAGCCCCTGTCTTTTAAAGAATGTTAATATGAACATTGTAATGGGCCTCTAAATAGTACAGTATAATATTTCATATCTGCATATTTTAGGACAATTTATTTTATACCCCATATGGGGCTGTCATGATAACTGTTATCGACCTACCACACGATATACGGACTTAACCTCGTTAACTTTTTCCGACCTTGATATTGGCGAGTTGTGTTTACATAAGAATGAATGGCACCAGCGTTTTGGCCAGTCGCACTGCTTCTGCCCTCCCATCTCCTTCCTCCTGCAGGGCTGGCTGACTGTTACTCCATAGCAACACATGTGCTGTAGCGCCAGATTGCATGCAATACTCAGTGTTCATACTTCTAACTCCAACTCTCCCGTTTCCACCAAAACTGTTTGTCGGGAGCTCCATGGGGCTTGGGCTGCTATAACTAAACCTTTGGTCAATCATGCCAATGTGAAACATCTGTTTCAATGGTGACAGCAGCATAAATCTTGGGCTGTGGCCAATAGGAAACATGTATTGTTCTCTGATGAGTCCACCTTCACTATCTTTCCCATATCCAGAAGACTTACGATATGGAGAAGTCCCAGATACTACCCAGACTGTTGCATACCCAGAGTACAGCACTGCAGTGGAGCAGTGATGGTTTGGGCTGCAATATCATGGCATTCCCTAGGTCCACTATTTGTTCTAGATGGGCACGTCACTGCCAAGGACTACTAAACCATTCCGGAGGACCACATCCACCCGATGTTTCAAACATTGTCCCCTACCGGTGGTGCCATGTATCAGGATGATAACGCACTAAAGCAAAAGAGACTGGTGACAGAATGAAGCTGAATTGAAGTGAAGCTGAACATCTCCCATGGCCTGCACAGTCACCAGAACTGAATATTAATGAGCCACTTTGGGATAGGGAGGAATGAGTCAAGAAACATTTTTCTCCACCAGAATCACAGTAATCTGGCCACTGCTCTACAACAGGAATGGCTTAAAATCCCTCTGGCCACTGTGCAGTTTCATTGCCCATCCCCTGTATGTGCACTATGTACTTACAGTCCACAAGGCAGGGTTATAGTATAAGACCAATATATACATCTACCACCTTGGAAGTAAATCTACTGTGTAACTGTTTCGGTAGATTAAATTACATTCATGTGTTGTATGATTGCACTGAATTACTTTGAACTGAAATGGGTTAAATTAGTCCTACTGACATTTCAATTCAACATCTTACAGTCGATTCAAAATCCAATTGATGAATGGAATTGGGCGTAATTCAGGAATTCTGACCAGCCCTGGTATGCTACATAATGAAGAAATCAATCAAAATTGCTATTTGTTCAGTTACATCTTTTGATCTGGGAAAGTGAATCACGCCTCACGACCAGCAACAACAGAATTGTGCAAGTCAACCAAAGACAGTGTTTGAGACAATGCCGTCAGGAAGCGAGTTGCTTGGACCATCTCACTAATGAACAATTCATAAAGAAATACAGGATGGCCTGGGATTAAATGATAAGCCTCCTTGGTCTGGTGCAGGATAAACTGAAAAGAGGAACACATTGGAATTTTGCCCTCAATGCACCGCGTAGCTTCTAACAGCTCTCTGCTTCTATGCCACCGGTGGGTTCCGGCAGACCTATGGATGCACATGTGTCCTACATCTGTCCATGCATTGATCACATTTCTGTTGCACCGTGCACACAACTGCATATTATGTCCAGTGGGAGGGGGGGGATGCCTTGCATGACACTTGGTTTTTGTGCAATTGCAAGCATACCCAGCATTGTAGGTGCAGTGGTTCTAACCCTCAACCCTATTGATAATTCATAATTCATACATACAGCCCCTTGAATCACACCCTGCACCTGTCAAAAAGGGTTCTTGGCACTAGGCAACCTAAATGTCCAGATAATATGCAACTATCAAGGACATTTTACAGACATTGTCACCAAGCGGCTGGGGAGAACACATGATGCTTATATTTAGTCCAGCTTTGGAGTAAGTCAGATGGCAAAGGATGGTGTGTTTGCTAGTGGCGGGTTATTGGGGGACATCAGGCATCCTCTTAGCAAATGCCTGCTGATTCCAGTGTTGAATCTCCAAGCCGTGGCTGAGGAGAGGTATAAGACCACACACCAAAGAACAGACACTGCTGTAAGCTGAGTATGCTTTGGGCGTGTGAAAGATGTGATTCTGTTGCCTACACAAGTCCTTGAATATCTTAGATCTCCTCCTGAATGATGCTGTGCTGTTCTTGTTATGTGCATTATGCTGAATTTTTACAAGGAAGCGACATCACACTTAGAACACATTTTTATATTTTCAACAAGTCAGTGAATTTACTTTGGTCTTAATTTTGGTTGCTCTGGTGCGTTTTTATTAATTTTCTGATTAGTTTATATTATTTTTCACATTTGCCCATGTCTGATGTGAATATCATATAACATATTTCCCCATTGGAATATGAGGGACCGATGTTCCTGTTATTGACAGTCTGGGATTTTCTCACAGAAGTTGGGGAGGAGCTAACAAAGTACTACTTAACGTTTGTTTGTTGATTCTGGCATAATTAAGGTATTTTGGAAATGCACATGGACCTTGATCGTTCTTTACCTATGACGTTCTTTATCTTGTTTGTTATTCGCCAAGATAGATCGGAAAAGCCAGCCCTGAGGAATACCTGTGCTCCCAGGAGGGTTATGCTTAAGAGTTGATCACATGGGCTACCTGTGCTCCTCAGAGGTGTACTTCAGCAGCTCCCCCAGCTGAAGAGGGTACTTGCAGATCTTCTGGACAGGTGTAAGGAGAAATCCACCCAGTGAGATGTCAATCATCTGCTGCAGCAGACGGCAGGCCTCGAAGAAGTGCCGATAGCGACTTAGGCTCATGAGCCTGTGCAGCTCAGCGGAAGCGTGTGGGTGGTTGTTGCAGTACTCTGAGTAGATGGAGAATCCTTCACCCTGAGGGAACGAGGGAAGGACTCACAGCCAGAAATAGACCATGGAATCTGGCACAACCAGATTCTACCATGCAAACCTGTGCTGCAGACTAATAACACCTAATAGCTACATCACTTACCTGCAGGAGAAAACAGGACCCTATCTCACTCAAGTGAGGCTGGGTTTGGTTATATTTCTTTTCCAGGTCCTTCAGGAATTTGCGATGGAACTTGTAGATATCTTCAATGTTGCTGAAGATGGTGACCAGCTGCTGTGGGCTGAACATGGCTGCATGTTTGCGGCACTGACGGATATAACCCTGAACAGGTAAACCCAGAAACACTGCATATACACACAAAGCACCAAACACCATGTGCTCTTAGTCTAGCTGGTTTTGACAGAATCAGGCTAACCTCACAGATGTCCTTAAGATGTTTCAGGTAGATTCGCTCAGTGCTCATGATCTCCTTCACCACATTTGCCCTCATCTGTCCCCTGAGCTCCAGGCTCCTCAGAGATGTGTCACTGGACAGTGGATTGTCCTGTGCTTGCACGCTTGCCATACTGCCCACCACAGGATCCTGGTTTACTCGCACCTGTTAAATGTGGTCATGCCAGAATCCTTCAGGACCTCCATGGTAACCTCAGATCCTTTGCGGATCACCTTTAAACAGGGACTGATTTTACAGCCAGGGAAGCACACAAATATTCATCCTGTCAGGATTAGGGATGGGTATCGTTAAGATTTTAACGGTACTACTGCTCTTACCGGTACTGCTTATCGGTCCGGTACTTTAACGGTATTGTTATCTGTTCTTTTTGAAGAAAAAAATCTAATTAACAGCATAATTAATATTGCTCTATTTAACAAATCACTAATATTATTATTCAACAAATTGTCAGTATACAAATCACACACAGACACAAGCGGAACAGAACTTTTTGCATGCGCATGCGGATCGGACAGCGGCACCAGCTTCTGCGCGCGTGTGTGGGGGCGCGTGCCAGTTTCCCCATGCATTGCGCACGCGAGAGAACGCTCCAGATTAGCGTCTTAATCAGTAACGGAGCTGGTCAGATAACCTGGGAAAGATTACGTTTATGTAGAAACAAAAAATCGAATTTATTAATTTCTCAAGTGCCGAAAGCAATACCGTTAACGTCAGAGCTTATCGATCTGTCTTTAACAAGGTAGCCCCAGTGCCCCTTTAGTACCGGGTTTCAGTACCCATCCCTAGTCAGGATATGTGTAATTAAGCGGCCTCTAACAGTCAGCTCAGTTCACTTAGCCAATATCCTTTAGAACTCAGTATAAACTAAGAATGAATTTCAATTCATTTACAATTAATAGATTAATATGATTAATCATGATTATGCAATCCTTTTACTAAACCTTTTACTGAAGCCTCTTTACATGCACTGTTGGTTTTTTTTCTTCTGGGGGGGAGGGGGGGGGGGGGACTTACTCTGACGAAGTTGGAGGGGAACCAGCCTCCCTGGTCAGCCATCGTGCCCCACCACCAGTCAGTGTCAGACACATCAATGACACGAAGGACATCGCCAGCTTTGAAAGCCAGGCATTGCTCCTCCATCGTGACGTGGTCCCAGAGAGCTTCCGCATGCACAACAAGCCCCAAACAAATATCCTGCAATGGGGGAAAGTGCCACATGCATTCAGTGATGGAGCACAAGAGAGAGAGAGATGGGCTCCCACCATGCTGTGGAAGACAGAAGTGCAGTAAACCGAGAAACCAACAAAAACAAGATGGGTCAGGCTTTATCAAATACCATGGCAATATCAGCTGGTTACCATGGTAATATCAGCTGAGATCATTACTGATAATGTGTGTCCTCCACCCACAGGAGCACAGAGATCAACGTGTCAGGATCAGAGCTGCTTCTCACCTTGCTGAGTTGAGCGAAAACCATTGTGGGCTTCAAGTGTGACTGGCTGTCAGGTAGCTCCAGGATGCTGCAATCTTCCTCAGTCACAACCTCCTCCAGAGTCAATGAGCCTTGAGCCGGTGCACCAGCTAAACCAGGAAACAGCACCACATTGCTCCAGTGAAATCAGTATGGACAACCAGCTCACCAACTGAAACTCAACTCCAGGAAAAACTGGACTGCTTTACATTCCAGCTGATTCATCAGCACACCAGGATCATGTGATCTCTCTGGATACCACTCACTCTGTTCTTCGGTCACTGCATACAACCACAGGGTTACCATGGACAATCTCCTGTCTTTTTCCTCTCAAGACCAAGTTGGGATGTCGAATTGGTCTCAGTCTTTAAATCTCGGCTGAAGACCTGTTACTTCAGTTTAGCCTACCCGCACAATGTAACTATTCAATTCAGTTTATTTTTATATAGCGGCCTTCACAACAGAGTTGTCCCAGGGCACTTTACATGGGTGTGTTGCAATATATTGCTATATGCAAGACAAAACAGAGTGGAACAGAGAAAATGAAATACATAGAATGAAAGAAAGACAGAAGAGGAAAAAAAAAAAAAAAACTATGGCTGCTGGTGCCGCTGCACTGTGCCATGGTTTTACCTACTACGCTTGTCCATTAGTGTGTCAATGCATGTTCTAACCATCCATGCTATCTGCATGGACGGGGTGGGCACCATCTGAGCTGGAGTCCTGGTCCAGTCCGACGGATGAAGTGACGGCGTGGATATGGCCTACGACCTACAACATAGTGGGGGCAACCACCTGCCACCGTAAAAGGACTGCCATGGAGAACTGATTCATTAATGGACTTTGCCCTCAAACACAGTTCTCACTTTGAGTGAGCAAGCTCACTCTGTCTGTTTCAGTGATGTTAGCATGCCCAGGGGGGTTGGGCAGCCTGTTGACTTTGGATCCCCAGATTATTTTTTTTTCTCCCTACTTGGGAGTTTTTGGTTCCTCTCCTGCTTTGTCAATTGCCTTTTTCCTTTCATTTCTTTGCATTTCATTTTCCCTGTTCTACTGTTCTGCTGCATATATGGTAATGTATCACAATGCGCCCCTGTAAAGCACCATGTGACAACTCTGTTGTGAAGGGCGCTATATAAAAATAAACTGAATTGAAGTTGATATTCTTTTCTGCTCGTGTCATCACACCCCGCACTGCACCACGTGCTCTCCGATCCTCCAGCACTGCTCAAGTGGTCCCACCATCTTTCAAACCACAAGGAAGATGTGCATCTAGGCTCTCCTCTGTTTTGACTTCTGGTGGAATGAACTCACCACTGTGGACTCTGTGGAGGACTTGCCCACGACCCATGCGGTCCAGGCCAGTAGGGGTACTCTGGGACAGGGCTGCAGGCCGTAGACGGGATGAGACCTTTCTGTAAGGGGAAAGCGGGTACGATGGCCTGGAAGGGCAGGGCTCTGGATGTAACTGAGGAGCGAAACACATGACTTCAGATAGACGGCACATTGCTAAAGCAATTTAGTGAAAATGATCAGTGATGTGACGAGCAATCCGTCTCAGGAGTAGGTCTGAACGATTTTAAGAAAATATCGATTTGCGATTTATCTGACAAATATTGTTTATTTTTTTTTTACTCGGTTCAGTATTCACTATGACATATACACTATCAGCATTTTCTAAACAATTTGAACTTTTTACCGATCATCAGTGTGATTGCTGTTACCAGATTATGCAGTATTCCTTTCAGCCCAATTTACTATAAATTTAAGGCAAAACAGCTTAAAATTGTTTTATAGTCATTTATTTGCCAAAAATGATTGCAAAGTGATTGTATTTTTACAAGCACATTTTATGTGTTGCGTTTGCAAACAGGTCTCGACCACTTTTTTTTACCCATATTAAAGTAAGTGTTTTCGGAAAGTCCTGGAAAGACAAGAGTCAAATTAGCAGAGAACAATGACGCATAAAACTACTATCACTAAAGCTGTGACTGTGTTCAGTTGATTCCAGTAAAAAAACAATATAAATCTTGCAGCTAACGCTGCTTGGACCTCGAATAATAGGACCTTTCTGTAAATAATCTCTGACCATTAAATATGTAGGCAATTCACTTACAGCTCAGCAGCAGAACCTATATTTTTCTGCACTGTGAATGTAACTTTTTCCTTGGGAATCACGCGTCTGTTTTTGCGGGCGTATACGCAGTCACTTTGGACCACTTCAGATCGGTGAGTAGGACTGGCACGTGAGGAGCACGACACTTCTGATTGGTTAGACTGACTGTCACACAAGCAGGACGGCATGAATTTGTAAAACTGTTCAGTTTTAAACCCTGGGTCAGACGTGCTGTATAATGTACATCCTAAATCGCAGCCTTTGCGATAGGTTAATTTCGTTGTTTCAAACCATGATTATGATTTGAAATCGATAAATCGTTCAGGCCTACTCAGCGGTGGATTCAACGGCAAGAAATCCATCATATATAACAAACATTATCACTAGGGATGCACAATATTTATCAGACAGATAAACTATTGGCCGATATGAGGTAAAATGAGATCATTTTTATTTCTCCGATAAATAGATCAGCTAATAGAATTTGTGAAATTGCTTGCTGGCAGGTAGCGCCTTTTAAAACAGGCAGTGACTGGAGATGAGCGCCAGCACACTCTCCACATGTCTTTGCCAGTCTGGATGTTTTTCTCGGTGGCAGCGGACCAATGGGAATGCAGAAATGGTTGGTGTTCCAGATGAGGTGGTGAACTGCATAATATATTGTAGTGAAAAAGAAATAAATCACATACTAATTTTGGCACCATAGCATGCAAAACTATGCGAATCATTGGTAACTTTACCGTTATTTATTTATAATAGGACTGTTTGTCTTAATATAATTTCATGTGCTTTACAAATGAAATCCTACCGATAGTCGGCACAAAGATATAAACTACACCCGTATTTGCTTTGCAGCCACTTTACAAAGGATTCAATTATCAGTTATCAGTATTGGTTTAAATTTTTCATATCGTGCATCCCTAATTATCACACATCATGTATAAAAAATTTCGGGCACCCCCAGTTTGAAGCGTTAATTAGCAGTGGGAGGAAGCTTACTAAAAGCTCTGCACTTGATGGAGAGTAAAGGTCAACGCCTTCGATCACAGAGACGGGACGTCTCCTGCCAGGGTCCATTTCCGTGTCTTGATGGCAATATCTCGCATTTTTGTACTTCCTGTGGCTGATGCTGTGATCCTTCAGGCCAGGCCTGCTGATGATCTCCTCACTTTGTGACCCCACTTCCTCCTCAGGAACTCTTAGCTGCCCATAGTCAGACAGCGGCTGAGGTCTCGCCCAATCCCTCTTGTGCCCGACCATGTCTGATGAGTACACTGTGAGGTCTGTGGAAGACAGGGGCGTGTCTGGTGCTGTAGAATGTGGAGCAGATGGGGGCATGTCCAGTGCCGTAGAAGGCAGGGCAGATGGGGGTGTGTCTGGTACAACTGAAGGCGGAACAGAAGGGGGTGTGTCTGGTGCAGTTGAAGACTGGGCAGATGAGGGAATATCAGGTGCAGCCCCCAGATTTTTTGATACGTTAATCAAGTCCTGGGGCGGGATACGCTCCTGTTTGATCTCCTCCCTGGAACTGGAAAGCGATGGCCGGCGATGCCATTCCCCCCTGGCCACACAGGGCATCCTGCGGGAGTAGGCATCATGAAGCGTGCTGAGTGGCGTCATGGTGGTCTGCGAGCAAGGGGCAGCCCTTCTCCGAAGTGACAGGTCTGTCATGCTGCTTAGTAGCCTCTGTGCCTGGACTCTCCACTGAGCCAGGCCCGGGGCCGTCAGCTCCAAAGATGTGCTGCTTGTGGCTCTGTGGATATTCTGGAGGCCTGCATCCTTAGGTGCACCACTGCTGTGTCGGAGGTGCAGGCTGTCAGTGCTCCTGCTCAGTCTGTGAAGCACAACCTGGCCCTTGGCCAGCTCACGTTGGCCCAGCTGGGACCCGCCCTGCTGACCTGACCCACCAGACTCTGGCCCAAAACTCTGCAGTGCCATGCGTCCAGCACTTAAGGACATGTGCTCCTCTTCTTCCTCACCATTGCTGCATGCCTCCTCACTCTGTCGACTTGCTCTTAGCTTTTGCCCGTGATTCAGTAAAGTGGTTTCCATTTCACTGCCTTCAAGCACCACAGCATCGCTCTGACTCCGATTTGCTGCCATGGTGTGTTCCTGCTTCTGACCGGAGGCCGCAACATCTCCTCGGCTCTGAATGCCCTGAAAAACAGAGGAACGCAGCTTCCTGAAGGAGCCAATGACTCGCAGGCCAGAGAGAGCCGGCCAGGCTGCAGAGCCCCGGAGTGGTAGCTTCTGGAGGCTGCTCTGCCTGTGCTTGGCGGACGGGGCACAGACTTTGGAAGGGCTGGGAGAACAGACCCATGACTGCCCATTCAGGCCTGAATTCAGCCTGAATTCCTCAACATTGCTATGTTCATGCACCTGCCTCTCTCCTTCTTCTTCTGAGCTCCTGTTCTCAACAGAGAGGGCTGTCTGTTCACACTGAGAGGGCTCCTGCTCCTTGGCAAATACTGATGGCAGACAGGTTGCAGACAGACGGTCACTGGAAGGGAAGATACCACAGGTGGGAGGAGTTTTATGAGGTAAAGAATCTCCAGCTTCCTGAGCCTATGATAGGGAAACACAAGTGCAATTAAATTCATGAGGAAAATAATGGATTATGCAATGCGACCAGCGCAGTCAGGTACATGCCTCTCTGTGCTTTCTCATTATTTTTGTATATTTCAAGGAGATTTTCAAATATATGCTTACCGTGCTTTTAGGCATGACTGAGCAATGAAGCTTGAAATCCTCTGTGATTAATTTAAGTAATTGTTGCTTTTCCCTCCTGCTGTCAGGAAGGGCAAATCACTGATGCTGTGCCGTAATGTCTATCGCTCTACAACAAGACTTGTAAGCAGGATTATCAGTATTGATTATCAGTAATTTAATCTACTGATTAATCTGATGATTCATCAGGTAATAACATATAATATAATCAGCCAGGTCAGGTTGGGGAGCATGCGGCCGTGCAGTGCGTCGCCACACCCACCACATGAGGAAACATCTCGGGATCCCGGATGGCGATCGGTTTGTGAAAGCCAAGAGAAAAATTAAAGAATGACGCGGGGGCAGTGAAGTGGGACCACCGTCGATTTGGACGCTCTGAGCTGGCTCTCTGAATTCATCAAACACAGAGAAATGCGTTTCCTCCAGGACACGTTGCGTGCATGTGCAAAGTGTGAAGCTTGACTGGAGAAGTATGAACATTTCCGTGTATGCATACGCGTTGTAAATGCACAAATGTTGCATGTGTGCAGAAAAGTATGAACCAGACATTGGGCATAAATCCACACTGCTTCTGTCACTGGTAGTGTATGATTAGAGAAGGAAAATTTGCTCTTTAGTAACAGAGTAAACCAGTTTAATCGCGTAATCATGACAGCTATACTTGTAACCAGAACAAGAAAAAAAATTCCTTGAACATCTCTTCATGGGATTTTTGTCAAGTTCAGGGAAGCGTTTAAAATTCCCCTTTTGACTTTAAAGGTCACTAGAAATCAGGCCACTCTAAGTGAACAGATTGATGTATACAATCTGGAACATCCTCCAGGATCTCAGGACATTGGTCTTCTTGCAATTCTTGGGAAAAAAAATAAAGACATAAAACTGATCATCTAAGAACATAAATTTACAAATGAGAGGATGCCATTCGGCCCATCAAGCTTGTTTGGAGGGAACTCAGCTAATAGGTCAGAGATTTTAAAACCTTATCTAGCTCTACTTTAAAGGAATTGGCTTGCACTACGCTATCAGGAAGACTGTTCCATATTCTAGCTACACGCTGTGTAAAGAAGTTTTTTCTCAACTCCAGTTTGAAATGTTCTCCCAGTAATATCCAACTATGGCCACGAGTTCTCTTATTTGAACTAATGTTGAAGTAACTATTTAACTGGACAGCATCCAGACCTGTT
>JAODKL010000081.1:20347185-20363365 GCA_026780765.1 Petrocephalus schoutedeni | reverse complement strand
GTTCTGAAGGCGAAAGGGGGTCAAACACCGTATTAGTATGGTGTTCCTAATAATCCTTTAGGTGAGTGTATATTAGGCTATTACTTCATACCTGCAATTCTGTGGAATTCTTCCTTGGTTATTCTACTACCTGTTTCAATCTCACAGTACATTTAAAGAGGAGAAACTCAGAGTTACAGTGACTAAACCTGCCAGCGAGCAGGTTAGCTTCACAGGGTATGTTACCGTGGTGACTGACTCAGAATTGGGCTCAACTGGCTTTTTGAAACCGAAAACTGCGGTCGGCTTTTTGCTTCGGAAGACGGAGGTGAGGAATGTCACATACAGAGACATTTGTCAAGAATAAACCGTATACTTACAAACCAGGCTCGGCTCCAGCTCTCGGTAACAGTGTGGGCCAGGAAGAATTTTTACATATAAAAAAGTACACTTTACACTCTCTTGGCTGGGTGGGCCAGCCTTGTGATGGGCCTGGACCCCACGTTATAAACTATATAAAGTATACTGCAAGAATAAAATGGGATGATTCGCTAGCTCAGACTGAAATAACATCCTATTATAAGCCTTGCACCTCATAAATATTATGTAGTTTGTATGTGTACACGTACATAATTACTGTACTGTTCATGTTCTGGGCATTTCTTACTTACAGGCACCCATTGGTCCCATTCTTGACTCATTCTTGATTCTCGATTCATAAGGGAGGTTTGACTGTACAATTATTAATATACAATAGAATACTTTATTACAGACTCAAAGTTCAGCAAAGACAACACCATGCACATTAAATACACCACAAAGATTAAAAAAACTGTTAAAAAACACAATTATACCAGTGTTGCCATAACTGAGACTGATAGCGAACAACACTGAATTGTACGTTGGACAGGATCATAATGATCTTATTTTCAGAGCTATCCAACCGACCAATACATTTGAACATAAAATTCCTCAAAACTGCTTGTAAGGTATTGACTCGTGCACAAGCAAACATTTCACTAGCACTACACCATCTTGGCCTCTTGAGTAGCATTCTCAAAGCATCATTGTATGCCACCTGCAGTCTCTGCATACTAGCTTTCGTATAGTGAATCCACAAATGTGCAGTATACATAGGTGTACAAAATGTTCCGAACAGGTATGTCTTAACATTATTAGAGCACATACCAAGTCTGCACACTAGGGTGTTTGCTTGTGCATACAACCTGCAGCACTGTCTATAGATGTCATCATCATCAGTCAAATTCTCAGTAATAATATACCCAAGATATTTTACCTTGCTACTAACATCCAGTACATTACCTGCTAATATAAAAACTGGGAATTTCAGTGCCTGATCATCCTTGGAGTGACCCATATTACAGGCTTTCAGCTGCCTGGACAGATCATCAATGTACAGGTTAAAAAGAACAAGGGATAGAACACCACCTTGTCTTACACTGTTACTAACACCAAACGGGGATGAGACTCTCTCACCCCATTTTACCTGCATCATTTGGTGGGCATACCATACCAGGGTTCACTTAAACCTGACAATTAACTGGTGTGGTGAACCACGTGATTCTGTGCAGGGAAATCACCAAAACCTGCTGAACCACGGCCCTCCAGGACCAGAATTGCCCACCCCTGCCATAGAGGATTTTCATGCATTGTAATGACGCATGTGCATCAGCAGTTGAAATACAGTGATCTAACCATGAGGTCGTATGCCAGGCTTCACTTATATAAGTATAACTGCCAGCAGGCAGAAGCATTTTGCTAGACAGTATAAAATTATTGTCCTGACGGAATTGACACAATTAGCAAATATAGATGTCTTATCAGAAATGTCTGCATTCATATCCCCCACCACATAAACACTGGTAACATTATTTTCTTGAATAAACGAAGCAATGATCTCAAGCTTATTTATATAACGAAGCAATGATCTCGAGCTTATTTATATAATCATCCTCGTTCTGATGGAATGCATATGGTGCATTCATTATGATAAATTCCTTGTGTTGACTATACGGGACCTCCTAACCATAAGGTGTCGCTGTTGTGAAACGAAACCGACTGGCAGGAGGAGAGAGGATTCGGGCAGTGTGGTGTGGGAGCAGCGCTGCTTCGGATTCCAGTTGTGAAGTTCTTATTAGTTTTACTATATATTTTTGTGTTAGCTCGTTGCGTCGTTACGAGTGGGAAGCTTGCGTCGAGCAGAATGAGCTGCCTGTGGATGGGCAATGTAAGCTAACTTTAATAGCGATCGTGTTTGCGCGTGTGCTAACAGGCTAACTATCTAAACATGGGTAAATGGCTTCGGTCTCGGCCTTCTTTCGCCATAAGCTGTTGGGTTTGGCGTTCGCCGCTGGATACACGTGTTTTTATAATGCTGAGTTTGTTGAGGGGCCGTTCATATAATAAAACTGAGGTTTTTCTAGAGTAAATAGTCCAAGGCTAACCGGCTTTGCTCGTAGGGCTGCACTGTTTCTGTGCGGTAATAGTAGTTTAATCTGTTGTTTGCATCTACTGTGGAATTGTGAAACATGGATTTAATAAAGAGCTACTTGGGGTGACAAAACAGGCTGTAATTTACCACGGTGCTGAGAGTCATTTATCATGTGGAGACCCCCGGCGTGGGAGGCAAACGGGCGTGCTGGGTGTGCTTACGCTTTCAGACCGATCTCCATCTCTTCGCAGCTGGAGCCCTACATGGATGAGAAGTTCATCTCCCGGGCCTTTGCCACTATGGGGGAGCTGGTGGTTGGAGTGCGGATCATTCGCAACCGGGGCACATGGTAAGACCTGGGGTTTCTTCGCTTCGAGACTCCTTATGATCCGTCATTGATGGGCAGTCTTCTTTCAGGGATCTGTCATAACAGCTGGATATGTATTAAAAGAACCAGGGGCACTCTTTAAAATATTTTTAAAAATACAGTGTAAAGCAAGTACTAAACCCTATCAACAAAAAAGCTCTTGCTCTGCTGGGGGAATAGAATTGCACCCATGCTTTCGCCATTTAAGACAGCCGATCACAGACTTGCTGATCATAGTTTCGAGTATCAATATGTAGCCTAGTCAGCATCCAGTCCAGTGCAATCGGATGGTTTAAAACACCTTTTCTAATCCAGTTCTCTTGTAGCTTTGGAGAACCGAAATAGCCAAATAAGTGTATCCATGATTAAAAGATCCGGGATAAGTCCTCTGATCTTGAATGTCTTAAGTGACATATAGAGAACACCTCCGGTTTTCATACTTCTGTACCTGTCTGACCCATGTTTAATCTGACCTACCAACCTCGTGTTCATGATGCTCTCTCCTGCCCACTCTAGGGGCGCTGCAGGTTACTGCTTCGTGGAGCTGGCCGACGAGGCGACAGCGGAACGGTGTCTTCGGAAGATCAACGGGAAGCCCCTTCCAGGGGCCACTCCGGTACTGCATGTTCTCTTGAAGGAGATGCTCATGACATGCTAGCCAATGCAGTTATTGTTTTATTTGCACTCAAAGCTGATTCTCTCTCCTCTTTCCACCACAGCCGAAAAGGTTCAAGTTAAACAGGGCTACATATGGCCGCCAAGGAGACAGCAGGTATGGGAGTTTGTTCATGTCTGCCGTACCCCCTCCAGATGGTCCAAGGCAGAGACTTCCTGTTTTCTTCATGGTCTCCCCCTATCATATAGAGCAGCTTCTGCCAGGAAACCCACTCTTTACTCAGCCTGTTTAGCATTGTCTGCAGGGCACTTAGTATCAGTAAATGTACTGTAAAATGTAACGTGAATCCGTAGGTCACCCATTGGGTATTGACCATTGTCGAACATGTTGTCAGTTTTTTTATGTCTCGAAACAGAGGCGGTTACCCAGACAACAGATATTCCCAGCCCTACCCGTACAGCCATAACCAGTATTACCAACAATATCCCAACTACTACTCAAACTGGGGCTATGACCAGAATTCACCCAACTATGGCTACAATTACAACCAATACGACTATTCCTCACAGGTAAGTTAGTAGATCATCAACCAGCAGAAGTTTTCCTCTGTCTAGTTTTGCATCTGAAAGGAAGTAATTTTAATCTTGTATGTTGCAGCCGTATGACGAGATCGAAGATGATGGGCTGGAAGGTGAGTCCCAATGGCCCCATCCTTAGATTTTGCCGGCGTTTAATAAAGTGTGAATTATGGAGACTTTCCTGGCAAGTTTAGATATTTCTGTTAAGCATGCTTAATGGAGCATAAGGGAAGAAGTCCATCCCTTGCTGTGGATTGTGACTTTTGACCCTGATTTACAGATCCCAATGTCGAAATAGATGTGGTAGAAGCCAACCAGCAGTTCATGGAGGAAAGTGAGGAGCTTTACGACGCGCTGATGGACTGCCATTGGCCGTCACAAGGATCTCCAGGCCTTCCTGTGTCTGCTTAGGGCCACACACAGACTTGGGGGTGACTTTACAAGCGTGGGACTGACCCACTTGCCCACATGACCAGTTCTGACAGCAGGTTCGTTGCACCTGGGGCTTGAAGGTGAACTTTGCATCAGTGCAGACGAGAGCTTTCTGCGCATTTCTGCCTCTCTCCAAAGATTCCTGGGAATCTTTTATTTTTCTTTTCCAGCAGACTTTACTTCCGCGATCCTTGATCTATGCTGTTAGCTTTTGAACTGTGGTATCATTGAAACTTTGCTCCTTTCTTGTGTATAGATCTGCTGATAAATTGTCCTAATACACCAGTATACTTTTTAGTCATGTTAAAAGGTGCAGTGTATAGAGTAGTTTGAGCTGTAGGTCTTTGAGGATCGAGGGCCCTTGAACCCATAAGTACATGGTTTTCAGTAGTTACCCCATATTTTTGAGCAGTTGTTAAATCTGTGTAACTGTTGTATGTTCAGTGCATTTTCTTATTGACTTTTAATAAATTGCACTGGACCCCTCTGTCTTCTACAGGGAATTCCTTACATAGGAAAATTAGACAACTTGGGTTTCAATATTTTAAAAGTAAATCATACCATGATACTTGCCATTCAAAGGTAATATTTTCAAAAAGAAATAAAGTATATTTCTGATCCAAGTGATTGTGTTCATGATGTTTGTTAGTTGACAGCAGATACCCTGCACAAAAGCAACTGATTGTAGTGTATGTATTGTGTTTATGATTCTGTTCTCTAAAACAATGGCTTAACTCATTTCACTGCACGCCAAGCCTACAAGAGGGATTAGACTGAGTGTGTGTGTGTGTGTGTGTGTGTGTGTGTGGGGGGGGGGGGGGTTAGTGAAATTGAGGACCTCATTCACTTTCCCACGTGGTCATGTGAGTGGCATACCATGTGCTTGGAATCTCTTTCCAGAGCCATGTGATAGTCATGGGTTAGTGCTGCTGCAGGGAATGAGGCTCCATAGGGTGCAACGGCAACTACACTGAAGTACCCTAAACGATAATAATAGTGAAACTGACAAACAAATGCCATACTGTTCAAATTAATGCATCTATATGTATATAGGTACACAATGGGGCAATTAATGACGTATTAGTTTATTCAGCACAGTCCTAGTCGATTATGTGGACCAGCAAATGTGCAGTGACGCTCTACGTCGGCGCGTTGTTCCAGGACGTCTGACGTCTTGACGTAGGTGCGCGTCATTGGCTGCCTTCGGTGGAGCCCCACCCATCGACCTGGACGAGCGGTGGGAAAATAACGGAAGGCTGCCGTGTCGCTCGTACCCGACTCTCCCGGAAAAAGTAAGGCTTTCCCTCGCCGCGCAGCCGTCCGCAGCGATGGGGTTTACGCCGAATACGCCCGGTGGTCAGGCTGTGCGTAGCGCGTAAGGTCGTATCTAGAAACACCTGGTGTCTGTTACGGTAAATATGTGACATGCCTGAAAATAAATTAGCAAAATAAAACCTTCGGCTTGCCTGCGTACGCTGCCGTGTTTCGGTCTTAAAAGGGCGATGGCCGCGCTTTGTGGCGTGGTCCTGTTCCAGCCGGGCCAGCCCGTTGCCATTCGGGCGTGTTTATTCGCGAACCGTTCGCTTTCCGGACGACGGCTATCCCCGGCGGGGACCCGGCTCTGCGCTGCTTACTTTGCCCGCTTTCCCCCGTTTTTAACACCCGGTGTGGCAGAAGGACGCGAAACAGCGCTCCTTACCTGCTGATTTAGGTATTCGCGCGATTCTCTGTATTTAAGGCGCAGTGCACGGGCAGGGGAGGCCTGGCGTGATGGGGAACCGTGGGACGGCCTGTAGGATGGGGCATGAGCGACTGAAGGTTTCCACGTCCGGGATGCGTTACACAAGGCTTGTACGTCAGTGCAGAAGGCTCACCGAAAGACGGGCTGCTTTATGGCTCCGTATCGTGTATAAGTGCTAATGGCCCAGTAAGCGGGTCTGTACACTTCCTGTACAGGCCTCGTAGAGTAGTTCTTAAAAGGATGGAAATACTGTCGATGGTCTCAAATGTGCTGTGTTGTCTGCAGTATCCCGTCACGTGACGCTTTGGGTGTCACGTGACGGATGTCCATGCGAGTTGAGTGACTCTTTCTGTTCTTGTTGTTGTAAGGGAGGGGACTATATTCCTGTCTGCCTGAAAAACTGAGGTGTGGGCCATCGAGTGGCTCAGCCAGAAAGAATAGGGTTAAAATACGCTGTCGCTGATTTGCCATTTTCTGTAGGCATGTAGGGCATCTGTGAGTTTGAGTTGCTCCTCTGCCCAGTGATTGTGTACATGTGTGAATACTGGAAGTGTTGTACGGAATACGGTGACCAGTGATGTGAGTGAATAGTCTTATTTAGCAATCAGAGCATTTTCAAAGCCTGTTCCAAGAAAAAAAATGTTGTCAGGAAAACCAGAACTGAAACGAGCAGCTTTTGGTTTCTGGATCTTTCGCCTTGAATGTCTGTTTTAAAGCCAGAAGCTGTACAGTTAAAATTGGAGCAGAGCAGGTAGTGTGTCAGGTGTGGGCATGAAGGCTGCCTGTCAGGTCACAGGGGATCTCTGCTGGTGTAGCTGTGTCTGAGGTACTTGACCTAAATTGCTAAAATATCCAGCTCTTCAAGTCAGTTTCTGTGGAGGAAATTGTGTAATAAGGCCCAAGTTAAATGCTGATAAAAGATTTACTATGAAGCTGGCAGTCTTTTGGTTCCAGATTTCCCAATTCTCTGGTTTATGCAATTGGTAAACTGTTGTTCTGTAGCAGTTTAGGAATTTCTCATATACCCGCTACTTCTCTGCGAGTGCTTGTGACTTATCTGTGCCTCCTCTCGCGTTCCCATAGGCCACCCCTGAGTAGCCCCGCCCTCCTCCCGCCCAGGCCCATCTTCCCTGCTCTGCTGGAGGGCTCCTGACGACAGATCCACCATGTCTTACGGGAAGACGGACCCCTATCACTCGCAGCCACGGGACTTTGGCTCCCTCATTCAGACATGCAGTGTGAACATCCAGAAGATCACGCAGAACAGTGAGTTTTGTCCGTTTGATGTAATTGGTTGGTCGGGGTTGAATGCCAACCTGAAACAAGATCAGGCAGGTAGTTGATAATTATACAGAGCTTACACTTAGTATTTCGGGTAATGTTCAACCCCTCTGTCTTTTTGCTTTACAGCTGCCCAGATTAAGAGCATGTTGTACCAGCTTGGGACAAAGCAGGACACCACTGAGCTGCACGACAAGCTGTGAGTACAGAGAACTTCTCTTTGCTATGCATCACCATCCAGTGTCACCTAGAGAAACTCCTTCCTGTTACCAACACCTGTTGCCTGTGTACCATGCATGGTTGCTTTTGGTTACAGACAGCAGGCACAGCACCACACCAACCAGCTGGCCAAGGACACCAACCGGTACCTGAAGGACCTGGGCTCGCTGCCACAGCCACTGTCCCCATCAGAGCAGGTGAGCACAACCTTGGTAGCAGAGTTGCTTACGGTGCCTGTCCATGTACCAGGGCCTGTTTATACTTAATACTTTAATAATACTACTCTAATAATTAGCTATCTCTTGGTGAAGCTTGTCAGTCATGTATGTATTTAAAAAGACAAACACTTTGTCCATTTTTGTTTAGTCTATTACACTGCTCTTAGACTTTGTATGGATGCTGCTTGAACTTAGTCTTGACCTTGAGAAGTGATCCAAAGATATCTGAGATGTCTAATATTGCCGATACCAATAACTGTGTAATCTTTGAGTATCAGCAGTGAAACTTGCTGGGGGGGGGTGGGCATGCTATCAGTAAAAACAGCTGACAGTATGGGCCAAGGTTGATATACAGGACTGATATCCTTATTTTTTTATTTATTTTTAACAGTTGTTGGCCAGTACTGGTATGTTACCCCATATATTGTGCGTCTCACGCTGTTTCCAAAGGCATGCAGCTGAGGGCGTCTCTAACCTCTGTGTCCTTCTTTCAGCGTCAGCAGAGGATCCAGAAGGATCGCCTGATGAACGATTTCTCAGCTGCGCTCAACAACTTTCAAGTGGTGCAGCGACGGGCAGCAGAGAAGGAGAAGGAGTCTGTCGCCCGTGCCCGGGCCGGGTCCCGCCTCTCTGTAAGGGTCTCCTCTAATTGGACCCCTTTCTTGTCAGTCACTAACCAGCCTGTTACATGCTACTAATGTTATACCCCATTCCTTATTTCAGTGGATTAGATATGGTCAGAGTATATACATATTCATTTAATACTACAAATGTGTGTTTTTCTGCAGTAAATCTTTATATAAGTAGCTGTGAAACTTTTTTTTTTTCCTCCCACAGACAGAAGACAGCCGTGATGAACAGCTTGTGTCATTTGAGAAGTGAGTTCTTTAATAATTTCAATTGACACTTAATGGTCTACATGTCACCCCTCAAAGAGGGTTGGAGTGTTCCTACAGCTCTTTGTGAAATGTTGTTCTACTGGAGTGTGTACTAGAGGGCAGCACTTCTATGACCCTCATGTCATGGCGTGGCTGTGTTGTCGTCCGCAGTGATGACTGGGGCCAGCAGGGCCAGGCCCAGACAGACGAGCCCCCTATTACTGAGGAAGACTTGGAGCTCATCAAAGAGCGGGAGACCAGCCTTCGACAGCTAGAGGTGAAGAGTGACCGCACTGGACTGGTCAAAGCCATACTGTTTTATACATACTAGACCTATACATATAAGTACCTGTTTAATTAAAGGAGATTCAAATGTCCACGGGTACACATAACTGGTTCACATTCATATGACATGTATAAAGTGATACGTGCAGCAATTTCTTGTCGTAGCAGTGCAAATGCGTATTTATATTTTGTGTGTTTCTGTACCAGTTATGTGCACCTGTGCAAAAGTCAAAGATCCTTGAAAGAATTGCTAGCAACACACTGACAAAATGGAGATGAGTCCTTTAATATGTAGGCTGTTTTATATTGTTCTGGTGTCTTTGTGTGATTATTTTTTATTTTTTTAAGATCCGTTCCAACTGTGTCTAACTCCCATTTCTGTTTTCACTGTAGTCAGACATAATGGATGTGAACCAGATCTTCAAGGATTTAGCCGTGATGATCCACGACCAGGGTGAAATGATCGGTGAGTACGGCCCATCCCTCTTCTGTTGCACCATTCCATGAGGCTGTGCAGTGTGTACGGAGAAGCTTTTCACGCAGCCACACCCATGTGGGGCTTGAGTGGGTGCTGGGTACAGAGCCAAACATCTGATGTCTAGTTGCACTTGTGTTTTGTGTGACCTGCAGACAGCATTGAGGCCAATGTGGAGAGTGCAGAGGTTCACGTGGAGCGGGGTACGGAACAGCTGCAAAGGGCAGCTTACTATCAGGTGAGAGCTCTGGGAGCCTGCTGGTGCTGATGGGGGTTTTTAATTTTAGTGATGCTTGAAATGGTACCCAGTGGGGTCTGGATTTATAATTCTGTAGAAGACCATAGGGTCTTTGACAGTCTTCAGTCTACACCCTTTTTTATTTATTTAGTTTTATTTGGGAGATGATGCAGTGGTTAGCACTGTATCACTGTTACAGCTCTGGGACCAGAGTGCACGTCTCTAGGGAGGCAGTGGAGTATGCATGTTCCCCTGAGTGTCCTTTGGGGTGTCCTTTGGGTGTCCTGGTTTCCCCCCACAATCTGAGCATACCGAGGTCGATTGAAGTTACCAAAGTGCCTGTAGGCGTGCGTGAGAGTGTTTGGTGTATGAGTGTGTGCTGCGATGGGTTGGTGCCCCATCCTGGGATGTTCCCTGTCATGCACCCGTAGCCTTCAGGATAGACTCCAGATCCCCTTTGACCCTACGTAGGACAAGCGTTTCGGGAAATGGATGGATGGATGAATGAATTTGGGCGGGTGATTGACCTCCTGACTACGTCCCCTGTCATTCTACAGAAAAAGTCCCGCAAGAAGATGTGCATCCTAGCCCTGGTGCTGTCCGTGGTCGTCACCATCCTGGCTCTCATTATCTGGCAGGCCACCAAATGAGCCAAACGCTGCCACCTCTGTCTTCAGAGAGGGTCTGGTGGGGTGGGAGTGACTTCCCCTCCTGACGGTGTCCCATTAGAACTACAGTGACTCTCTGTATTTATACCGCGGTCAAGGAGATGGTGGTAAAAATGAGCTTCGGGCCGTAATGAAACATTTTCCCTCTCCCTCCCCCACTGAGTCCCACCTACTCACTGCACTAACACTAAGCTGTATTTATTTCACTTTGGAAAACGCAGTTGTCTTTTATTGATGGTGCAGGTATATGCGTATTGTGCAGGAGAACATTTGTTTGTGACTGTCTGGTTCTCATGTGTGTTGGAGCCCTGCATCCCTCGGTTTGGGCCCTATATCAGCCCTATATGTTATACATTTGAACTTAATTTGAGTTCAAATGACTGACACATTTCAGTTATGACCAACATTTTGATTGTATTGTCAAATGTTATGACTATAGGACGCACTCCAGTGATATAATTGGGCGCAATGCTTTTAAATCTATTTAATAGTGGTAAATATGAGTTCTAGAACAAAGCTGGCTGTTGCTTTGATATTTTAACTTAATTTATGTTATCATACATTTTAGGAAAAAAACTATATAATGTAAACATAAAGATATGCTTCTTCTGTTTAACCCATTAATATAATAAAATGTAATGTACTGAAAAGCAGGTCTGGGAGCAAGATTGAAATTATATTTCCTGTACCTAGCCGCTGGTTGGAGCATGGGATGGTGTTTGCCCTTTGCTGTCAGGCTGTTAAAAAAGGGTTTTTAATAAAATGTTCTTCATTGTGGAGTTTTGTTCTTTTCGTCATTCTCTTAAATGGGTTTTGTGGATTAGCGTTGGCTTCCTTTTAAGGAGCCTGTGCATGAATTATTACTGCTTTGGCCCATGTGACTGCTATCCAGAAAAATTCCGGACAGGGAAGTCCCATAGCAGGTGTCTGTAATGCCGGCAAATGACCAGCGGGTGTCAGTGTTGGGTAGGAAATGACCAAATGAGGAAACTCCTTATTCAACTCTCGAAGCAGGCTCAGTGCAGTTGACCATACCTCCCCGAGCAACATCAACCCAATGAACAAATGCTCCATGTGTTCTGCTGCAGGGTGCTACTGCTTCCTTCAGTATGGAGTGGCTTTGTGACCTATGCTGCTTAACTCCAGTACGTTGCTTACGAGAGGGTTCAGGTTATGCAATCAGATGCTGTTGGATCAACTGAACCCTGGACTGACAGTTCCTCATGGTCCTCCCTGAAGGTCCTGTTTTGATGGTGCTTTTTCCATGGAACACTGGCTGTTGCATTGAAAATATGCCCATTTATCCTGTCTTGGAATGATCAGGAAGACCAGTACAGGCACTCCCTGATACTTGCTAGCTTCTCTTCATTGCCCTATCCCTAATATCCAGTCCCTGCCACCTGTGACCAACCAACCGCACCATTCTCCTGCAGATCAGCACTGGACTTTCTCACGGCACTTTTTCACACAGTACTATTGACTAAAACCCGGTCCTCGGGGATCCCCAGACAGTCTGCTTTTGTCCTGGTAAGCAGTTTGGAGGGAGCAAAAGCGTGGACTGTCTGGGGGTCCCCGAGGACTGGGTCAGGAAACGCTGGACCAAATCAGCTAGGTCTTGCCGCATCATCCTTTGTCAATTCAGTAGTTCTTTTGGGGAAGGATTTCTTTGGCTTTGCCAAGTCTCAGGCTGCCACCGAAGCTTCCTCTGTCATGGTGAAGATTTTGGGGATGAAGCCAAACCAAAACTCACTCTTGGGAATGGATAAGAGCCGATAGCCCCAGGCTAAAGCACGCGTGCACCCCTGTGCTTGCTCAGGCTGCTTTCTGCTGCCCCCAGGAGTCAGAGATACCCCATTGCTTTTGCCCCCGTGGTGCAAAAGGGCTCCAGTACTGGCAGCAGAGGATGTGGATCTCCTGAAATGCTGCGCCTCACCTTCCCTGTCACCAGCACTGCGGTTTCTGCAGGCTTTTCTGAACATGCTTGTATTTATGTTCCAGCATCTCCAGCACATATGCTTTTGTTACCTCAGATCTACTTGCATCTGCCACCCCTGAATGGAATATCCAGTACTAGATGATGGAAACCGCAGACGAGCGGCGTTTCGCACTTCGCGACAGCTGTGCTTTGAGTCGCCGCACCAAGACAAACCTGCAGATGAGAGCATACCAGAGCACATTGTGTTTCAAATCTTCCTGCCCCTCATCTGGGCACACCAGCCACCCTGCTCCTCAGCTCGCCGCATCTAGTCAGCTATCCAATGGTTACCTACAGCAGAAGGAATGTTGTGCTGGAAGCGTGCGAGACGGCCTCCCACAGAGATAGAAACCTGCACCTTCATCACCTGTCTGAAGTTTACCCCAAATGGAGCCAACTGTATCTGTGTATGTGCTGCTTCTCGTAATGAGGTTGATAAAACAGCCCAGCTGAATGTAAATGGAATATAAGCACAACCCAATAACTTCTGTAGGGACTGGGAGATGCACCACACTGAGGCTGGGTTCTCCTGCTGAACCTTCACAATAACACCCACATTTGCACCACATAACAATGACTGCACATTCTCTGCATTGTCTGGAAGTTCCCATAGATCTACATGTGCTGCATAAACCTCAGCCACTGGCCAAATGGGGGTACGGCACTGTTTTAATTTGCCCATGTGCTCCTGCCTGGTGAGGCTGGTTACATAGGTGGTTGTATGGTTAACCTTTGCCCTTACTTAAGGTACATTGCAGATTTGACAAATGTCTTCCATATCTACCAAAACTCATTCATAATTTCAGTGATTTTATTTTTATGCATTCAACAGAGGAATTTTTAACTATCAAAAATATTTAAGGCATGCAGGATACTTCTGTTGTGTGACTATTTTTCACAGGTTATGACAAATAGAGAATGAACTGTCATCCAGTCACTAAAAATAGGAACAAATGGTGAATCTGGAGGTAAGAGAGTGGACGGTATGGGATCAGGGGGAGAGGAGGCAGTCCTTTATGTTTTTTTTCTTCTCCTGGAATGCAGAAAATTGGGAGTGAGGCTGGGGCCTGGCTGTCAGACCCGCCTCTCAGACACGGTACATCCCCCATTCTCCGTCACCTGTCTGAAGGCCCGTCTCCGGGGAATCGTCGCTCGCCTGCGTGCCTTCACCTCCGGATGCAGACAGGAATGCGTGGCATCCTTACAGGAAAGAACAGTGCTATTTTAATCAAGTGCATAAAAAGAAGTGGTTTGGGCGTACCTGAATGGCGGGGTGAGTGAGCGTGTGAGGTGGAGCTGAGATGTGTGGGGGAGGGGTCTATTACTGCACGGTGGTCTTGGGATGGGCTGGGGGATATATTAATATCAGATGGCCAGATCTCTCTGCTACATTGTGCTGTTACAGTTCTACACACTGCTGGTCTGCACTCATGACTAGCATCCTCCGTGCAGACTGCTGTTAAGAGATTGTCTTACCACAATGCAAATCCATCCCAATGCAACAGCCATCAGATGCTTTGAAGACCTCATCCTACTGCTGTTGTTTTTGGCCTTCGACAAGAGGGTGGAGAAGAAGAATGTAAAATGAGGAAAGGAGGATGTGAGATGACGAAGGGTGTAGCACCTTCAAGCTTTAATGGCCTAGAAACGGACAGCTTGTGTTTGTGGCAGAAGGCATAGGCATCTCAGCCCACATGGCCTCGCCTTCTGATTGTGCTTGTCTAGTGTCTGTAAGCATCACAACCACAGCCCCCACCACAAATAACACTCAGAGAAAAAAACAGCATGTAAATGCTGGCAGTCATGAACCTCTTGGTGGGAGCATGGCCGTGGTGTATGTATGAGATTAGGGGTTAGTCTGGGGTGTGGCCCAAAATTCTTGGGTGTGTCTCCACTACTGTTGGGAAAATCAGCCTAACTGCTTTCATCCATCACACTCCCTTTCTGAACCTTCCTAGAAATGTGATATATACTGAGCTTGGAGGGGCCTCATAGTGTGCACTCCTTGGAAGTCGTCAGCTTGTCTCAGGGAAATTGTCAATAGCCTGTGCCGAATGTCAGTTTTTACTATTTCATCTGGACAACAAGGTACTTTAACACCCAGAACAAAACAGGATAATGCAGGAAACAAAGATTCAAAAATGCTTTGAAAACAATATCATAATGACCTAGCCCCTCCTACTCCCAGCATCTGTGTCTTACATCATCAGTTATCAGTCTGCTTAAAAGGTACAATTACCTATAGCCAGGTGCACAATTGGCAGACCCTTCAGGGAACAGCCCCGGCAACAAGCAAAGGTACATATTGGTACCCTTTCTTCTGAGAATGAACCTAAGGCTCCACAACCAGCATCTCTGCATCTGAGCGTTCCCCATTCAGCGAGAATCTCAGCTGTGTCAGCTCCAGCCCCTAATTCTCCTCACCGATTGCCAGTAAGGTCCAAGGTACATGCCATTCCTCTCTACTCACATTGTCAGAAAAAAGAGCACAACCCTGGTACAGTTTGGCTCCCAAGGTACAAACAACATCAATGTACGTCCAGTGATACAAAAGTCTTCTTCAGAGTCCATTTCTGAGCCTTAAAAGGTACATTTACCTAAGGTACAAGTATCAGACCTGACAGTACACGGTAGAATGCCGTTTGCTTGTTTTTGGCCTTTTCCAGCTCAGTTCTGAACGAACTTGAGAAATACATGCCGCTTGGTGTATGCAGTGCATGTTTCACCTTTTCCGCACAAAACCTTTTTGCTGAAATAGTTTAAAATTAGTGCAAATTTATGCCACGATTCCTCGTTTTAAATGCACCTTGCAGAAAGTCCTTATTGAGACCCTCCTGTCTGTCACGTTAACCTTGACCATCTTGCTCTCTCTCCCACTGTTCTTCTCCATCGTTTCTCCGTATGATGCTTTCTGGTCCTTTCCCATTCGCACAAGTACAGCTACACTGGAATGTGTTTGTTTTCCCAGAGCACATCCTGCTCTCTTTTTTAAAAAAATATGTACATACACATATATATACAGCTGAGAGTGGTCACTTAGCTGGGCCCCATGGAGCACATTTGGGAGTTAAGGGCCTTACTCGAGTGCCTATTGGAGATGTGGCTGTTCAGCTGAGGCTAGGGCTCTACCCGGTGCCCTTCCCAGCACAGGCCCTCACCCCCAGAGCCCCACTCCGCCCCCTGCACCCCCGCCATATGCCTCTCCCCCATCTCCCCGGCATTCTCTTTCCTCCTCTGGATTTCTCCAGTGGAAAACAGGCGCTGCAGTAATTCGCATTCCTGCGGTCCCCCTTGGCACCCCCCCCCACCAGCGCGACGCGCAGCCAAACTGAAGAACATTCCAGGCAGCTGAAACCTTTATTTTCTTCCCCTTTTCTATTTTCGTCCTGGTAATTTGTCTCTGTTGGGTCAAAAGAGCACAGAGTGGGTCGCTGGTGACAGGCGCTGCTGTATCTGCTCTGACACTCTTCTGACACATGCCTGACCTCAATTAACTAGTTATAACAGATTACTACACATTTACTGACTGGCATGGTTCATTATAGGGAGCCATCATGTACAATCAGTAGAATTTCAATTAAAAAGTTAAAACTTGTCATTGTGCAGCTTCTGACAGTATTTTGGTGTAGATGCTCCTAAAACAGGGGTGGGCAATCTTATCCGCAAAGGGCCGGTGTGCATGCAGGTTTTCGCTGCAACTTCCTAATTAGATCACTAATTAGAGAGCTGATTGGCTGAAGAATTCTCACACCTGGGTTTGAACAGCTGACCTAAAGGT
>JAODKL010000081.1:20297108-20313993 GCA_026780765.1 Petrocephalus schoutedeni | reverse complement strand
CTACACCGGCCACTCAGACCTGACCACGCCCCCCGCCTACACAGGCCACTCAGACCTGACCACGCCCCCCGCCTACACAGGCCACTCAGACCTGACCATGCCCCCCACCTACACAGGCCACTCAGACCTGACCATGCCCCCCACCTACACAGGCCACTCAGACCTGACCACACCCCCCACCTACACAGGCCACTCAGGCCTCACCAGGCCCCCTACCTCCACAGGCCACTCAGGCCTCACCACGCCCCCTACCTCCACAGGCCACTGAGGCCTGACATACCCCCCCCACCTACACAGGCCACTCAGGCCTGATCACAACCCCCTACCTCCACAGGCCGTACCTGATCTCCCCAAAGACGCATCCAGCCTTGAGCGTGACGAACACCGTCTTGTTGTCCGGCCCCCCCACCACCTGCACGGCCCCGGCCTTGATGATGTACATCTCCTTCCCGATGTCCCCCTGAGGACAGGCAGTGGTGGGAAAAGGGTGTCAGAGTAAGATGTAGATGTAACTGAGGCAGTGCGATCAAAATCAGTGACATATTGACACACCTTCTTACACACAAAATCTCCAGGCAGATATATGATGGACTTCAGTCGAAGTAACATGTCCACAAGCATTTGGTTATCGCAGCCCTGTGACGAGCAAAGATGGGATTAGGCATCGAGCAATCGTGTGAGGCTTCTGCCTGGGGGCGGGGCGCTCGGCATTGCTCACCTTGAAGAGCTCGATCTTCTGGAAGGTGCTGAGGTTGATGTCCACAGCGATGGCCGTCCTCATGACCAGGGGCAGCTGCTCCAGCAGTACCGACTCGTCTGGGGGAGACATTCATGTTCATGTGCACGAGGCCTGCCTCTCCAGTAGATTCCATCGGAATCAGAATCAGTATGCCTTATTAATCCAGGGGGAAAACAAGTTGATTAAAGTATTCTGATTCTGGAACTGTGGATTCAGGAAGATCATCAGCCAAACCAGTAGCCCGCTGGAGAGAATTACTGATTTGCATGGATTACTGGATTTGCCAGATGTTTACTGAACAGCTTCAATCAGGAAGTTACAGGTAAAAGTCGATGCCACTTACTGCATTTGGCTTATGTACCCAAACTGCTGCTCCACAAGCATACTGTGCATTCTGGCATCACTGATGTTCATGATTGAGCAAAAAGGCAATCGGCTGAATTAGGGACAAATCAATTTGCATCTTTCATCCCCTTACCCAGCATGCCCTGTGAGGCCCAGGTATAGTTATACCAGGTGCGCACTCTGTTCTGGACCAGTTTGGGGATCTTATTGGTATTCATGTAGCCCACCGTGTTATCCATGGATGTGCGGAAGTACGTCTGGCCAGCAGTGGCGGCACCGATGACGTCCCGCATCTGCGGAGTGCGAGTTGCCATGACAGCAATCAATCAATCAGATTGCCAGTGACTCATCAACTGGTATATTTCACATAGACATGGAGGCAACAGGCACTGCTAACAGGGTTAGCGTTAGCATGGTTTGCACCGTAGCTACCTGTCCGATAAGGCTGGAGAACACGAAGACGCCGACAAAATAATTTAACATCTGGAACGTGATCTCAAAGACGGTCTGTGGGTCCGGCAAGCCTCCGATGTTGATGAGGGTGCGCACGGCAAAGTAGTAGCACCGCAGGTACCTACAGGGGGCAGACTTACTAAGCTATGGCTTTGAGATATAGGTAGAACAACTGGGTAACACATGAGAGCAATCGTGCTACATCTATCCATTGAAAAAAGGTAGCAGAGAGGACGGAAGTTGACGTACGCGCTGCCCTCCCCGTCATAGACCCACTTGGTTGAGCCGATGCCCTCGTAGTTTGATGCGACATAGTACAGACAGGCGTTGATGTGCAACAGATACAGCAGGTAGCCAGTGGTGCGGGCCACTCTGCAACAGGAAGGGCAGCACCAATCAGAAATGTGAGCCTGGTCATGTGGGTTGCAGCTAATGGCCTGATTGGACAGCATAGTCATTGGATGGGTATTATGATTTGTACAGTAGATGTACAACACCAAAAATGGGCTCCTTCATCTGCTGGCAGTCTTCGCCTGGATGTTTTCCCATTTCCTACCTCCAGATGTAAGCCTTGCTCATGATGCTCTCTAAACGGTCGCTGAACTCGAAGAACGACTGGTGCTGGAATTGCAGAGAGACCTCCCATGTCGTTTGAGCCAAATCGATACGATGCTCAAGGTTTACGGCTAGCATGATGACATCTGGGTCTGTCATGCTTCATGAGGTCGCGAAATCCAAGTGCCCATCACTTACCCGCAGTATCCGGTTGGCTCTGAACAATGACGTGAACCCAAAATAGAAATACAGCAGATCGAAGGGGAAGATTGAGAATATGTCCACCTGTCCACAAACAGGGAAAACATTACAACTATATATCAAAATAATCACCCCAATATACTGTCACTGGCCACATTATTGGGTACACCTTGCTGGTACCAGGTTGGACCCCCTTTTGCCATCAGAACTGCCTTAATTCTTTGTGCCTTAGATTAAACAAGACTTCAGTCAATGTTGACATGATAGCAACACACACAAACGCGCGCACACACACACGCGAGACTTGGCATACCTATCTAAATGGGGACCTTCCATTCATTTCTATGGGAAAAAACCTAATCCCAATCACGACACCCTTAACCCCAACCCAGCCCTAACCTTAACCATAAGTAACCAACCCAAATACAAGACTTTTGGCATTTTTATAGTTTTTTGATTACATTGACAGGTTTTTATAAAATTGAGGTTAAATGGGGACCTGAAAAAATGTCCACAAAAGTAGGGAAATTTCAGGTTTTACCGCACTTTGGGGACATTTTGGTCCTCAAATGTGATCTATGCAAACCCACACACACATACACTTGCCTATGCATCCATACATCTATTTGTTGATTTGACCGGGGTTAAACAGAAAAAGTAACTGTCAGTTATTTTTCATCCTCCATTAAAAATAATCCCTCAGATCTATTTATTGGGTGGAAAAATGTCCCAGAGCTCACATGCAGTTCAAAGCAAAAGAACTTAAAGATAAAAAAAATAATAATAGAATTGTGAAAAGATGCATGTCCCCTACCCAGAGTCTCGCAGACTTTCTGTAGTTAATCTTTGATAACTTTCTGTTTTTCTGTCAAGGAGAAAAAGAACTCGTTAAAGCCGGCTAATGTTTAATGAGGAGTTAATACCAGTCGGCAGCCCTTAAAGCATCCCATAGTGTGTGGGCATTGACCTGTGAGGCATTTATCTTGATCGGCGGACCGTGTCTGTGTGTTTGTCTGCACTAACTGACTGCTGAGGCTACAGAGTAATATGGAGGATCCAGCGCGGGCCGGGCGTACGATGATGTCCCCGCCTTGGACGAACTGCAGGCGGGTCTGGAATGCCACCATGTCTAGGAGGTAGATGATGTCAGCCAGGATATCAAAGAAGCTCCAGAAGGGGATGGCCCTCGGCGTGTGGAAGGGGAAAGCCAGGCGTACGGGGACGAACCACACGTTGTAGTTGTAGGCCAGAGTCACCAAGCTCAGCCAGGTGATGTACCTGCGATCTGCGAGGAGGGACTCATTTCACTGGAAGCCATCGGCACAAGGAGGACGTGAAATCGGGGGCAGGGTTAGGGAAGTTGACTGCTGTCACATCTATACACTTATAGGTTTCTGTAATGCTGTAGACCAGTGCTACAAGGTGCTAGAGGGTCTCACAGGTCTAGAGCAGCTGTAGGATGGTTGGACTCCCACCTGTGAAGGGATCCATGGTCTCATCCATCCACACGTCCAACTTTTCCTCCAACGGTCTGAAGAGGACGTCGGCCATGGAGAAGAGGTGGGCCATGGTGACCTTGAGCCAGATGGAGCTCTCAGCCTTGGCCTCTGCTTCTCCATCCTTCTTCTCCTCCTTCTTCTTTTCCTCTTTCTTGTCCTCCTTCTTCTTGTCATCCTTTTTCTCCTCGTCCTTCTTCTCCTCCTTCTTCTCTGTCGCCCTCCTGGCCTCCTCCTCCCTTTTCGCCCTCTCCTCTTCCTCTTTCCGAGTCTGCTCCTCTGCCTCTCTCTTCAGGAAGTCCCGCTTCCTCATAACCGGGGCTAGATTGTCAACAGTGAACAGTGACCCACTGCAAGTTAAGCCGGCGTCCTGCTCTGCATCTGTGTGGCGTGTCATACACTGCTGTCGCCCCCAAACCCCCCCACAAGCTGCATTCCTCCCCCTTGTGGCCATATTATCCCATTCCACCTACTGACAGGGGGGCTGTGCTCCGGGGACGAGGCATAGGGGTCGATGACCTTCTCCTTGTAGCTGGTGGTCCGATCCCTCAGCTGCCTAATCATGTCTCGCAGCTGGTCATCGATATACTTATTCACTACTAGAGGGGGTGGAGACGGAGGGGGCGGCTCCTGACTGAGGAGTAAAATTAAATCATTAGTTCTATGACACCACCAGAGCACTAGAGGGAGCTCTTGTCCAAGCTGTTAAACAATACTTTCAGTGCTGTTGACCTATTTTCCAAACAGTACAACAACCATACAATATCCTATGGTCTCCACACTGCCGCACAGGACACGCTTCAAAAAGACTGCATTGGAGTTCTCTCTCTGTCTGTGTTTGTCCTGCAACATCACATATCAGCCCTAACTAAGCATAACTCAAACATCCACTTAGTAAACAAAGTAGTAAGCATGGTATGCATGCTGCTTGTAGTGGAGCTGGGCTGTCAGCAGAGGGCACTCTTACGCCATGACTATGCATACATGATATTACAGCACACTGACGTGTATGACTCCATTTCTAAATGAAAGAACCCCAGTGGACCCCAGCAGGAGGCCTGGCTTAGTGCTGCCCTCCCTCCCCCCACTGGAGTCCTGGCGAAGGACCTGAGGCGCAGGACTGCGGGAGTAATCTGGGTGTCTTGGATGACGTCCTAATCTGCCTGCCTCCCCCTGGACAGTTCTTCAGAGCAGCAAGACCCTCAACAAAACCCACTATGGCAATAATAAGATAAAAATACTCACCCTAACTCACACTGCACATGTGATATCTCACTATTGTGCCCATGTGCAGTCCCCACGACCACCGAATGGTTATGAGGTATGAAGGGTAAAAACCAGGTAAAGCACTTGAGCAATGGGAACCCTTCCTTATGTCTCTGCTAAACTAAAATCATGTAGAATAAAAGGACGTCTCTTCAAGATCCCAGATGCCTTTTTCCATCTCTTATAAGATGGTTGATCTAAAGTAGGTGCCACAGCCTGTTTGCAGCCTTCATATTGCAGTATATAACACGAAGCTTTCAAATGGTATCTGCAATTTTTAAATATAAGACGGAGGATATTTTGACTCTGGCAACAAGCTTCTGATTGGTCAACCAAGCTCAGCCAGCACATGATACGCATGAGTTGGCCCCATTCCAAACCCGAAGGTATGAGAAATGGGTAGCTCTGAAACTGACAAAGGGACAGTTTCTAATAGGCCTGTACATCTGCTCCATACGGAAGGGCAGTAAGCCTGATCGCCTTAAGCTGGAAGCGTTGGCAATCCTGTAATCTCCTTTCCTCTTCGCTTGGAATTACTGTCCACAAATCAGAGGCTAAAAGGCAAAACTTTGACATCCAAGACCCTCCACAGCTCAATCTGCAGCTCCCTTTCCTACAAATAGGCACCACCACACCCATACAAAAAAAAAACAATTCACATGTATGTCTCTTACCCGTCGTCAGGATCAGCTGGCTTCTCCTCAAGCTTGGGGGGGTCCGGGCCAGTGGCTGGGGCCTCAGGTGTGGGGTCCGGGCCAGTGGCTGGACAGACCAAAACAGCACAGGCAGTGTGGGTACCAGAGGTCTCCAGTAACAAATTGAAAGCTCTAGACTCGGAGGAAGGTGACACCGGCCGTGACTCGCCCCCAAAATCTCCTGTCACCTGAAAGTGCCCCTGCAGGCCCCCACTGCCAGACAGATCCATTACCTGCTGGTTCGGCCTCTCCATCCTTCTGCTTCTCACCCATCCCTTCAGGTGGCTTCTCTTCCTGAGGCAGGAAAGTCAATCAGCCAGAAAATCCCACCTTGGCATCACATATGGTTTGTAGGTGACCTTGGCCAGGTAGCCCTCGCTCATGAAGATAACGCTGTACACCGCTCAGCGTTTGACCAGTTCCACAGCAATGGAGGCCAGCAAGGATCTACTCATCTGCTCAACTCGCAGGCCAAAAACCCCATTTCAGACCTGCCCTTAAATTTGATCACTGATCAAATCAATGTTCCTGCTTCTTTAAGCCAACAGAAGGCACTGGATGACCTGCATGACAGACTCTACAAGCCAACGGAGAGCATATCCTACCCGGGCAGGTGGAGGTGTAGCTGGTGCGGGGGCCGGTGTCGGGGTCGGAATGGCCGGGGCGAAGAGTCTCCACAGCCTGCTGAGCATGGCTGCCGCGCGGAGGGCGAGTGCGAGGATGGGACGCCGCCCAGGGCTCTATCTGCCTCACTCCTCATGTGACCCCCAGCCTTTATCCCGCTAATCCCGCTGCGGAGGCCCTCCCCTTCCACTAAGACATCCGTCACCCACTCAGTTCCAGGGCTCCTCACACACGTGGAGCTGTTTTGTTAACACAAACCACCATCAAGCAGCTTTTCCCAGAAAGGTTCTAATGAGAACATAACATCTTCGTATTCATATTAATCTGTTTTGTACCATTTAATAAGGTGCCTCGCTTTTCTATATAGCGCCCTTTACAAATTAAACATTACACATATTTACATTTAGTTATTTACATCTATTCATTTATTTACCCAAAGAGACTTCCAGTAGACAGTAGGGGCACAATTCAAGTCTCATCCCTGGGATTTGACCCAACAACCTTGGTTCAATGTGTTGTTACCTCAGTGAACTACTTGTTCAAAATAAATAAAATAAACCAATAAAATATAAAAAATTGCACAACTGTCTTTCCCAAGGGCGATTCTAGACCAAGATACAGATATCCAAGCAGAATTAGGCCTTCCGTATAGAATAAAAGAACAGAACAAAGTCACAAACCCGATCCCTTATCCTGCAGAACAGAAAACCAAACCCAAAAAATATAACTTAAGCATCCAGCAGAAGTGCATAAAAGCATGTTTGTGCCGTTTTCAGTGGCACAGACTGTACAGAGCCATACATCTTTCGGCGTTTACTTTGGTCTGTCGGCCCTCACTTGCTGAGAAGGGATTAGCCGCTAGGTTCCGGCAGAATAAGGTGACAAACTTACTTCATCAGACCTCACTCTCTCTCAGCCTGGCTTATGTCTCACTTTACTGTATAAGGACCGACCAGGAAGAACTGCGTAACTAAAATTAAATCATTGAAAGCGATGCATATTACATCACAAATCAGACAATGGTCAGACTACCAGCTGGCTTTACATAACAGAATATCCAGAACACTGCAAACTAGCTTTTGGAGTTCTGCATGCTGAGCCACCGTCATGCTGCAGCGTTTAAACTGGCCTAAACACACCAATAAACAGCCAGGTCGGGAGCAGGGCAGTCTCTCATGGATCAAAGCATGACAAAGTGCCAGACCGAGTTTTCCAGCCACCATCCCAGGGCTCCTTCTGGAGACTTCTGAAGCTCTATGCCTCAGCACACGCAGGAAATCTGATGATCCTGGCAAAGCTTGATGTACCGGTGCTATAAATGTCAGTGTCACAAAGCGGCTTCCTCCAGCTGCCCAGCCTGTGCTGTGGGAGGCCTCTCACCTGGCAGACGAATATCTCGCCTGGCAAAGTGGCCACTGACTGGCAGCTCCGTAAATACATATTAAAAATGACCCTAAATGCAAAACAAGCATTTCAAATTAAGCAAAATAAGCAAAAAGAGTGGGGGTGCAGTGAAAGGGTCCAAAATTATGGATGCAACTTTCAAAGGCAAAAGCAAAGGAAATTAAGCATCCTTCCATCTTCCATAACCAGGCGCGGGATTAGCATAAATCTGAGGGATGGCCACTAGAGGGTGCCCTTCTAGTCATCGTCGTCAGAGGTCACAACCTGAAAAATACAAAATAAATAACACTATCTTTTTACCTTTTTACCTTTTACCTACCTAAGATGGCTGAAGACTGAAGCTAAATTAAACATTCAAAAGTTTTACAATAAACATCAAGGCTACCGTGTGTCACACTGATTACGGACATTAAAGGTGATGCCACGGCTACTTTCCACAGCGATAAGAGCGACAGGTCAGACCATTTGACCTGATGTCAGCACTACAGGGGCCGCTTTACACAGTGTACATCAGAATAGGGCACCAGAAAAAATCCCCAGTTCTGAACCTCTTTCATTGACATTCTGGACCTCTTTGTGGAGCCAAACTGGTTCTGACCTGATCCGAATGCCTTCTGCAGTAGTACCTGGACTCTCTGCACTAGGCACCGGGCGTGCAGGCCGTAGGTGTGACCTACCCCTTTAACTGACCCCTCCCTGCCAGATCCTTGGCCATCAGCAGCTTCCTGGGGAGGAGAATACCATACAGTTAAAGGGGCGTGCTTCCCCTTGCATTCAGTGCCACATTACCTCCGACACACACCTCTAAGGCAGTGGTGGCCTGACATTTAGGGAAGAGCACTTGTGATTAAAAGGTCGCTGGTTCGTTGCTGGCGAGCAAGGTACCACCCCAGAACACTGCTCCCCAGGTGCTGAATTAGCTGCCCACTGCTAAGTCACAATTTGACATTGGGTTAAATGCTGAGGACACGTGGTTGTTGTGTGCTGTGGGGTGTCAACAATGACAAACACTTTACTTTTTTTTTTTTTTAGATTAAGTATTCCCCTGTATTCACCCTGCAATTACTGCCCTCTGATCACACATAAGTTATGCTAGATGCATGCATAGCAAAATGGATATCATCATCTTTGTAGTCCATTGTATATTGCACAAAGAAACCGCATTTTAGCGTCTGCCACATCATCCCATGAATTCCCCATAATGCTGGAAACACAGCAGTGCATTCTGGGAATGCCGATCCCCATACTGGGTGACCAGTTGGTTGATTCTATAAATGAACCATTTTGCTTTCCTTAAACTGTTGATTGAATGAGTGACCTCAGTCACAAACTGCATGGAGAGACGCATCATGCACATTACTTTTTTAGCAATACTACTTACAAACTGTTTAGCGACATTTCCATCATCTCATTCATTAAGACAATTAAACCCGAAAAGATTTATCTTCAGATCAGTAATTTATTGCTTATTTAATCGTTCACAGACTAAGAGCAGCTAAGTAGCCCAAACGTTAACCGAAATGACACAGAGCATATTATTTATTCAGACGGTGAATAAAATCACTTAGGCGACTTGTCACCATCAGTTCATTAGATTCAGCCGAGTAACCATTACACCTCAGTTCATGTCGTCTGCGTCACGTGACTCACAGGCACTGGCTCAAGCGGAGGAAGAAAAGGGATGTGTACAGGTTACAGCAGCAGAAGAGCTTATGATGGCATCAATGTATCGCTCCACTAAAATGTAAGATTCTCTGAAACCACCTCACACCAGCCACAGTCCGCAAACTAGGTCAATAAGAGTCTACAGCAAACAAGCAGGCAACCGGGCCTCGTTGGATAGCCGCCACCCACCTGCCCTTCCTGCCCAGGACCTTCTGCGATTTCGGATAGTGCATCAGGATGTCATTGAGGTCCTTCTTGTCCAGCACAAAGAGGTTGGCGAAGCCATGGGCGATGACATTGGCCGTCCGCCGGTTTGCGCCACTGGCTGAGGACTGCAGCAGGCTGAACGACAGGCCATCAGAGCAGAACATTGATTTTTTTTTGATACTTTATTGATCCCCGTTGTCTTCTCACCTCCCCCAACCATGCTCTCTATGAGAGTAAGCTTGACCGTGAAGGGCAGCCACCTTGCGCGGCGCCCAGGGAGCTGGGGGTTAAATGCCTTGCTCAAGGGCAGCAGAGGCTGGGCTTGAACCGGCGATTGGTGATCACAGGCACAGAGGCTTAACCCACTGAGCTGCACTCTGCCCCCATCTCAGCCAGGCTGAGCAACCTAATAGATATATATATAACCTGATACATAGATCCATACATACTTTATTAATCCCAAAGGGAAATTCACATAATAGGGTCTGGATGCCACCTATCTGCATGAACTGGGCCACAAGCCACAAGCTGGGCTTGACCACACACCCCACCTCCACAGGCCACTCAGGCCTGACCACACACCCCACCTCCACAGGCCGCACCTGATCTCCCCGAAGACGCATCCGGCCTTGAGCGTCACGAGGACGGTCTTGTTGTCTGGCCCCCCCACCACCTGCACGGCCCCGGCCTTGATGATGTACATCTCCTTCCCGATGTCCCCCTGAGGAGAGGTGGTGGTGGGCGGCACCAGGGGACAAGGTCGTCACTGCACTTTTTTGGACCAGACTGGCTCAAACAATGTGGTGTCCACTAAACTACCAGGACACAACTTAATATGTAGCCAAGTTCTCTTGAAGCTCCTCCCACTTCAAGTCGAGTCAAGTGGGCTTTACTCACTGACGTTTCTGCAGGACCATGGTGCAACATACAGACAGTAAGTGACAGGGGGAGGGTGTTCATAGGAGCTATAGTGCAAAACACAGGAAGAGAGAAGCAGAGGGGCTGAACACTGGGGTTTATACTGTATACATACATCAGGGTTTATATACATAACACAATGCACATGTACACAACAGATACAGCGGCATGAATGGGTGGAATATATAGTGGAACTGAAGAGAGTAAAATTAAAAAACAGCTTCCAGTTCAGTCTCCTTTGAAGGAATTTGAACAGATTCCCCTTTGCCGTTTCCTACCATACATAACAGCCAGTCCCATTCTTTGACCCCAGATGTCTCATGGTCACCTTCTTGCACACAAAGTCTCCAGGGAGATATACGACAGGCTTCAACCGCAGCAGCACGTCCACCAGCATCTGCCTCTCACAGCCCTGTCAGCGGAAAAGAGCACATGGTGCACTATTGGGAGCTGTCCCTTTAAGAGGGTCCGGCCACATGGTGCACTATTGGGAGCTGGCCCTTTAAGAGGGTCCGGCCACATGGTGCACTATTGGGAGCTGGCCCTTTAAGAGGGTCCGGTCACATGGTGCACTATTGGGAGCTGGCCCTTTAAGAGGTAAAATAATTTTCCTTCACTTGTAGATGGTGAAAGACTGAAAAAAAACCCATTATCTTGTGCAGAATAGCATGCATCATAATTGTATCCCTTTGTTTGGGGCATCTGTCATTTTAAAAATTCTGCACAATTATTAATAAAGAAATTCTTAAAATCACCTTCGGAAAACTTTCAGCCAACTGTTTTGATTAAATGGAAAACAGAAATTATTGAGTTTGTGGAGCAATGTGATTTCTTATTCATATTGTGAGTGGAAGATGCGGCCACTAGAGGGCAGCAAAGAATAAGCAACAGGATAAGTAAATGTGCCTCTGCCATGATTCCAGTCTAAATTTCAAACTTGATGCACATTAAACCTCACAATGGAGCTGATTCCAACAGCAATTTCTCACAGAGCTTTTGCAAGCCACCACGTGGTTGTTTCAGAAGCTGAGCTCTGCCAAGGATCAGTACCACTCACCTTGAAGAGCTCAATCTTCTGGAAGGTGCTGAGGTTTATGTCCACAGCGATGGCCGTCCTCATGACCAGTGGCATCTGCTCCAGCAGCTGTGACTCGTCTAGGGTGAGAGGAATGCTTTAACTCTGCTGCACACGTATCTCAGTGCCTATAAAAGGACAGCTGTCACCACCAATATTCTACCTTGAAGCCAATTCTAGCTGTAGGCATGCAGAGCCATAATTAAACCAAACTTGCCCATGTTTGTAATATTTCATGTTAGTTTTTGATGTACATGTGTCACTTCTGAGTGAGGGGCGGCTTACCCAGCATGCCCTGGGAGTCCCAGGTGAACATGTACCAGGTGCGCACTCTGTCCTGCACCAGCTTGGGGATCTTGTTGGTGTTCATGTAGGCCACTGTATTGTCCATGGATTTGCGGAAGTAGGTCTGGTCAGCTGTGGCAGCACTGATAACAATCCTCATCTGGAGGGATGAAGGCAAAGGGTGGATTGGTGGAGAGAGCCAACCTTCACATGATGTTGGACTGGCAGAGAGAGGGAGCCTGGATTGCACTGGATTGGAGAGAGACAGCCTTTACATGGCACTGGACTGGGTGGAGAGAGACTGCCTTTACATGGCACTGGACTGGGTGGAGAGAGACTGCCTTTACATGGCACTGGATTGGGTGGAGAGAGACTACCTGCATGTGGCGTTAAACTGGTGGAGCCAGCTTTCACATGGCATTGGGCTGGCAGAGAGCCGGCTTTCATATGCCATTGGATTGGCAGAGAGCCAGCCGTTACGCGGCATGGGGTGTACGTTTTGTGCTCCATACACTAGATTGTGTCTTTCAGCATCGCCTTTGGAAAAGGCTTTTTCCAAACAGCCCAAATAGCCCCAGCTTTGTGAATCTCATATTATGCCATTTTCCCCAGGATGGGGGATTCATTTCTGTGCTCATTTGTGAGGCTGTTCATCTATCCCTTGAGGGAAATTCTCTCTCTGCTGAGGCAATTTGTCCCCTTTTGGCAATATTCTGTCGTGATTTTTCAAACTGCTTCCCTTTGACGCATGAAGTACTTCTGTAGTCTGTGACCGATATACATGGCTCCTCTTTGTAGCTTTGCTTGTTATTGTGATCAGTCATTTCAAAATTTAAGTCCCCTTTCCTCTGCTGCTTGCATTACTTTGTCCATCCCATGTCCGGTATCTTCCCATAGATAAAACGATAATCCACGCAAACCAGAAGGGGCAGTGCGCCGATTACCTGGGCCAGAAAGGTGGACAGGAAGGCGGCTCCTATGAAGTAATTGGTCATCTGAAAGATCAGCCCAAATAGCGTGTCGGGTGAGGGCAGCTCTGCAATCATGAGGAGGGACTTCTCCGCGTAGAGGAAGCTCCGCAGGTAGCTGAAGAACCAGGCAGGAGAGCTTGATGAAACACTCACCACCGAGGGCACACAATTAGCACATAATTAATTAACATCTACGACAGGCAAATACACATTAGGGATCTAGCAGAAGTATTTTGCAGCTTGCATTTCCTCGAACTCTGGGGTTACCGTGCTAATCCCTCACTACGACATCGCACGCTGGGAAACGGAGGCGGGGGGCGCCGGAGGTGATGCTTGCGTAGAGCGCCATGTGAGCATGGACCGTCCAGGACCCCAGACATGGCCAGGAGCACGTGGGTGATTATGCTGCCCCTTGGTTGGGTTGGGATGAGTTGGGTCGTGTCACTTACGCGCTACCCTCGCCGTCGTAGACCCAGCGGGTGGAGCCCACGCCCTCGTACTCTGACGCCGCGTAGTACAGGCAAGCGTCCAGGTGCAGGACGAGGAGTAGGTATCCGACGGTCCGGATGACTCTGCCCCAATACACGACATTCCCAACATCTCACAATGCGATGGCAGCCGGAACAGAACGCCACTACAGGAAGCGATGCAGCCCTACAGTCATGATTCGGGACCCCAAAGAAGGTTTTGTAGAAGATCAGTTAGTGAATATGAATTGTGTCTTTGGCCATGGGGTGGAGGAACGGCAGTGGGGTCAGTAGGTCGAAGGTGCAGCCACACTGTACTCTGCTCTTCTGCATACCTCCAAACGTAAGCCTTCGTCATCGTGCTCTCCAGAAGGTCGCTGAACTCGAAGAACGATCTGAGCTACGGGGTAGAAAAGGGGCCATTCTGAGCGATGCGATACGCACGACAGTCACCCACGGAGCCATTGGGCCCTGCCTGAGGTTCGGGAACTTACCCGCAGCACGCGATTGGCCCTGAAGATGGACCTGAAGCCGAAGCGAAGATAGAGCAGGTCAAAGGGGACGATGGCCGCGAGGTCGGTCTGCGGGGAGGAGGAGAGCAGAGAGACACCCGCGTGAGGGGAGCTTGCAGTGCTGGGCCCCCAGGAGGGGAAGGGCCGTCTTCACAAAGAGCGCTGACGAACAAGGTACCACTCGGGGCGGTCAAGACAAGCCGCAGACAGACCTTTGCCTAGTCTTCACGACTTGTTCATTTTAAAACGCTTCGGTAATTTAAATATTATTTGGGGAATTTCGGGCCACAAGACTCCAGTAGACCATGAATGCCAAGAACATAAAATACCGCGGCGAGGACATTGCCGTCTTCGATTAACGTCCCCTACCTTGAATCTCATGGAGCATCGATAGTTCCTCGCTGTTAAAGTCCTCTCCACCTTAATTTAAAGAGAGAAGATGACTGTCTCACACATGCACACACATATTACTCTTTAATTCTCCGGCTTCGTAATGACACGGCTGTCCCGTTGCTGATTACCCATGGTGCTGCTGGATTATAATAAGAATGTGGGATAAGTGGATTATAATAACAGTGGTGCGTGCAGCAGATTTTAATAACAAAGGCCCACAGGGCGCCAGTGCTTGGGTCTTTTGAACATTAAAAATTAAAATTATAAATCTGCTTTACATTTCATAAATCTGAAAATAATCCCAGCTACCACAGGTGATGCTTCAAACCTACATTTTGAAGCAAATCCCCGAAAAGGAGGAGGAGGAACTCCCAGTGAAACATTAGGTTCTGGCTCCTATCCCTCCAAAACCAGGAGACCAGTGAGCGACACTCACCCCTCCCGAACCTGGAGGTCAGTCTAAAAAGCAGGTCCCTGCAGACCCTTAGGAAAGGCGCACTTTACCGCCAGGGCACGCGTCCCAGAACACCACGAAATGAGACTCCGAAAAGGCCACAGACCTACATCTCCTCCTGACTCCAACCGATATGCATCCAAGTGTAAAAACCTCACACTGTTACAGGTCTACCCGGCCACAAGAGACCTACTGCTGCTCCAAAACCAGGACACATCTGCTAATTCAGCTCCCCTGTTTAAGCAGAACACAGTGATGAGGGCCAGCATTTGAGTCAAAACATTATCATCACTCTAATTGTACACCCGTTCCCAGAAGGCTTTCCGACCATCCCCAGTGCATTCTCCTGCTCAGCCCGCCTGTCCAGGGACACCCCACTTCCTGATCTCCTTCATCCCCCGACTCCCTGCTAGTCTGACAGCTTCAGTCCCATCTCTATGGGGAGCTGCGGGTCACAGGCCCATGATTCCAGCTCTGCTCTCACAACCGTTAGTTCTGGTGGTGGGACGGTGCCGGACCCTCAACAGAAACTACAGGACGCTACTTTAGCTAGAAGGCGGCGCACCTTGGTCCTGGCTGGTGCAGCCCATTGGACCCACGTGGAATACGCATAATACTTAATGTGCAAGTCACTCACGATGATGTCGCCGCCTCTGACGAAGCGCAGCCGGGGCTGGATGACAAACATGTCGATGACATAGACGGCGTCGGCCAGCAGGTCGCAGCAGAACCAGAAGGGGGCGCTGTGCTGGGTGTGGCATGGGAAGACCGCGCGCGCCGGGATCAGCCAGACGTTGTAGCCCAGGGCGACCGTCACCACGGCGAGCCAGAAGAGATACCTGCGGTCTGGGTCGTGGGCGAGGGGGACAGCTGGCCGTTAGAGGTAAATTAACTCATTAACATTACGTATTAAATAAGTTTGCATTCAACCGTTTCATCATTGTGCTGAGTGCAGGTAGAGGCAATTAGCATCTCACCAGGTGAAAATACATGCAAATAAAAAAATACAATAGGTTACAGATAAATTATGGTTCTGCCCAAAAACATGCATGAGGCAGAGCGTAGCATAAAGGGCAGACTGGTGAGGAGGATCGTCGGGATGCAGTGAAACGTGCGCTCAGTGCAAACGAGAAGTGTCCAGTCGGGGTGTCAAGTATGAATGGGCTTTTCAGGCAGAGTTATTAGTCCGATTTTGACAGTCATTGTTCAAATAATATTGTATTAACCCTGCCCCTACCCCACCACCACCATAAAGGCGGGAAGTATTTCATTAGCTACAAAACGAGAAATGAATCATTGTCGCAAATGTCTATGATTGGCTATCATAGACACAGCCGAGGCAAACTCAAGATCAAATAAACCACAGAACTAGTAATAAATCAAAGTAAATAATATTTAAAAGAGCTCATTATTCGATTTCACTTTTTATTTTATAGACATTCTTGAATCTTCAAACATTTGGCAATGATGACTCTTGCTTAGTTGTGGCACTGCAATATAGCAAACACACAGGCGGGGCTTTACACTGCACACCGCACGCACAGTGCGGCACTGCAATGCAGCAAACATAGAGGCAGGGCTTTACACTGCACACACAGTGCGACACAGTGATACAGCAAACACACAGGCGGGGCTTTATACTGCACACTGCATGCACAGTGTGGCACTGCAATAAAGAGAACACACAGGCGGGGCTTTACTCTGCACACAGAGTGTGACACTGCAATGTCAGCTTTTTTACTTCATTGTGTGTGTGTGTGTTTGTGGGGGGGGGGTCGCTATGGTTGCGGGTGGACAGGCAGCTCTGGCCCAACCTGAGAAGGGATCCAGGGTCTCGCCCAGCCAAGCCTCCAGCTTCTCCTCCAGTCGGCCTACAGCTCTGGACCCCGACCCACCCTCCATGTCCTCCTCCATCACCTTCCCATCCGCCTCCGTTCCTGCTCCCTTGACCTTCTGCTTGCCCTCCTGGGTGCTCACCCCCTCATCCCCTCCTTCCTCCTCTTCCTCGTCTCTCTCTGGGACATGCCGCTTTCCCCGAGGTGGTGCTGCAGCACATGGGGAGGTTAACCCGCCCCCTGTGAGGATGAGGAAAGCTGGATACCGGATTCCGTAAGAACAAGCCCCCCCCCCCCCCCCCAACCCCCCCCCCCCCCCCCAACG
>JAODKL010000081.1:20252739-20275344 GCA_026780765.1 Petrocephalus schoutedeni | reverse complement strand
TGAATGCTGTCAGCCCAGTTACAGTTTCGGATTGGCACACAAAGTGAATGCTGTCCATCCTGTTACAGTTTCGGATCAGTGCACATAGCGAATGCTCTCAGCCTAGTTACAGTTTCACATTGCGCATGCTGTTCAACCTGTTACAGTTTTGAATCAGCGAACAAAGTGAATGCTGTCAGCCCAATTATAGTTTCGGATCAGCTCATGTTGCGTATGTTGGTCCCCCCGTTACAGTTTTGACTCAGCGCACAAAGCAAATGCTGTCTGGCCCGTTTACAGTTTCAGTCTAACATGGGGTGAGCCAGCAGTTCAGTGATTGTTTCAGTAAAGTGCTGCTTATCAAGTGCATTAATACTCGAGACAGCTGTGTTCCCTATCTCCGTGTAAGAGTTAAGCGAGACGGCGGCAAGAGGGAGCACAGCTGTCTCAAGTATTAATGCTCTTACTAAGCAGCACTTTACTGAAACGATCACTGAACTGCTGGCTGCAGAAGATGGCTGAGGAGGACGGCATGGAAACAGGGAAAAGGACGGCGCGGCATCTTTGCATCCTTATGGAATGTCAGATTCTCGTGGAGCTGGGTTGTGAAATCCACGTGGGGAGACCGTGGGTTTGGGAGGCGGGGCCTCACACTGCGAGGCACGGCTGGCGAGCTGCTCAGTGCGCGCTGGCTCACGCCGCTCTGCATATGCCGTGGACATTACGGCGCCAGCAGGAGGCGCCATGCGCACTTCCTCCAGGAAAGCTTCCAGGAAGTGGGGTGGTGGTGGCTGTGCTTCCTGGTGATTCTTGACCCCCTGTTCTTCGCTTTGCTCTTCTCCCTCATATTGGGGGGGGGGTTCTGGAGTGAATATCCATAAAGCAAGAACAGAACAAAAGCCACCCGCAGGATGGCCTGACCTGGTTACTCACCCCAGGACCTATGTGGGTTGTGACCCCACAGCCACTTGTCTTCCTCTTGCTGTGAATCCAGTAGGGTGATGATTAGCATAAATAAGCCAGCTCTGGGTTTACCAACGCAGTCCAATTTTTTTCAGATTTTTGAGATGAGATCGCCAGTGACCTAAAGTCCAGCTTCCACATCATATTGTTACAGTGTCAGTACCTCAAACCTCACTCAGTCCTCACGCAATCCAACGAGGACCATCTATTAGCTTGGACAAAGCTCACTTTCACATGCTTTCTTTAAGGTGTATCTGATGGATTGTGTGAGTTGTGAAAATCTGCTCTTTAATCCAGCCATACGTTCTGGAAGCATATTGCAACCATCAACTATGATATGCAACAGAGCATCTTCTCCTTCCCATGGTCCATCCAGCAGCTGGCTGGCTGCATCCCAGTGCCCTCCAGCCAATCACAATAAGACCTCCCCACCAGCAGTGGGCGTGGTTTGGTGCTTTCCTGTGTCGTTGTGGTAGCACCCAGTAAAATGTGAAAGTGAATGAACACAAATCTCCACATCAAGCGAACAGTGTTTATTGCTCCACGTCTCTGGCTGTGGTGGAACCTGAGTTATCTGTCCATAAACTGTCATTATGGATATGAGCTGCTCCGCATCAGTATTCCACTCTGATCCATTTTGTGTTTTTCCACGTCTGCATCTGAAGCACGGAGAGTGACATCTGGAGCAGTAATTCTCCATTTGTGGGCGTGTCCCCAGAGCACTCTTACAGTGCCACCCACAGGCCGGAGGCGGCAGAGCGCCCCAGCAAAACTCATGATGGTGCGATCCAGATGGGCTCAGTTCCCAGAGGAGCTTGGCGCAGACTGAGCGGGTACGCTCAGAATTTCAACTTCCCGTCCTGCCTCGACCATAGCCACGCTTTCAGAGTGCGAGGTGGGAGAGCCAAGCCCTGGGTGGTACGGAGAGACCTGAAATGCCGATCAGACCTGCACCTCAAACAGCACCTGGTGGCACAGATCTCTATGCAAACTGGAATGTCAAAGAGGCACAGTCTCCATTTACATTAATATGAGAAACAGTTGTTCTCCGTTTGGACGCCTTCCAGGTGAGTTTGTGTATGGATTAATATCACAAGCACGGTATTTCTATTCTATCCAGCGATTGTTTGAGCGAATGGGGAGGAGCTTGAAGACACGTCCCCCGGGAGGGTTTGAAATGACATGTTCTCCATCAATATGCTCCTGTTCTCCATCAGATTTAACAGCCTGAAGGAGAGAGAGAGAGTGAAGAATCATAAAATCTTGTCAGGTACTTTTGCACACATTGTGAAGGCAAATGTCGCATGGGTTTGTTTGAGGGGTAGTGGGATGGTGATATCTGTGTATCCAACGTGTATTACACATTAAAACAGCAGGATAAATATGGCAAGGTGTCACATGACAATGTCAAATATATTGTATAAGATGGACGGACATTTGAGCCATGATCCCTTCATATGGCTTCACAGATATAAATCTTTGGTGTGAATCTCAATCAGTCGGAGAAGGGTTTCCATTTGTTTGCGAAGCTGTTGTTCAATCTGGTTCAATTTGGTGTGCTGCAATTTGATTCAGCCACAAAGAGACAAACGTGTGTGAGTATAATGCCTGGGACAGTAAAACAGTTACAGGTAATAAACCTCAATCGAATGTGTATATAGCTATGACAAAGTGCTTTAAAGATTGCGATACACGAGGTAACTTTGGAGGCAAATAGCCCATTTCAAGGGAAATAAGCTCTTACTGGAACAAGTTTCAGAAAAACTATTAGATTAGAAAAATATCCAGTGCAGCAGATCTGATTTTAAAGGACATAAAGATCAGTCTGGGATTTTCTCCGTTTTGTCTCGCATATACATGGCTGCAGAATGACGACAGACAAGCAGAGCGAGGCCAGGAGCTCGCAATCGGAGGCCTTTACCAGATGCATTACATTTAAAGCTCGGTGTGACAGTGATATGAAGGCTTTATAGATGACCCAAACACACATGTTCACAAGCGCTCAGGCTTGCAGTGAACGCCCGCGGAAGCCAAGCCCTGCTTCTTTCATTTAGCCATTAACCAATGAACTGGCAGCGAGGCCGGCGCCGCTGAAAGCCGTCCCTGGCGTGCTCGTTCGCTGTCCTCACATCCCTAATGAATCCTCCTGATTGGACAGCATATGGAATCGGTAGACGGGGGCTTGATGAACTCTCCTGGTTTGCTCAACTAAGCCTCAAATAACCCCTGGCTCTCTCGGCACGCCTGGATCCACCTCGAAAGCGAAAGCTGACGGGCGACCTCTGTACGACACAGTTTTGCTCGTGGATGCCTTCTCCGGCATTTTCACCACCACAGCGGCCAGGACCTCGTCCACCCAACGACATCTTCAGTCGATGCTTATTCACCCTTTGAGGACCGGGAACTATGATTCCAGAAGGTTCTACTTCTTCTTAGCCCAATTGATGTCAAAATCTGCTGTCCATTTTCTGCTGCAGAGCACCTGTCCATACGTTCTCGGCCATAGGAGATGCCGTAGATGTTGAGGTCATTTTCTGCTGACCCTTAGATAAATGGATGAAGAAGATGAGCTCGTAGGGCTCCTCAGAGCCTGAAGATGGCAGCATCATGGACCTATGAAGCAGGTAGCTGTCCAGCAGTTGTCCTTGGTTCCATTGGCACATGACTCCTCTGCCTGCCTTGCTCGATGACATGACCCGCCAGCTGCTCCCAGATGCCCGGGCTCGGTCCGATTCATGGCTGGAGGCCTTCCTAGGCGGCAGGGGCGGAGGGGACAGCACCACCTGCCTTGTGCCTTGGCAATAACAGAATCTGCAGGAAGAACCCGACATTGGAATTCCTCGCTACATCTGGTATGTCTGGTATCAGATAAGCTGGCATGGCTTTCGGGGATCAGATGGCTGTTTTAGCTGATTTTGATTATGCCGTTTCCCCATTAAATTGATTGAAAGGAGCCCCTCAGCCCACACAGTTGAGAAGGGGACACTGGAGAAGTGAGTCTCGTGTTACAGCTCAGACAGTCAGTGTGGGTCAAGCCAGCTGGGGGGTCCAGCATCCCAGAAACAGGCCTGCTCTTGCTGGCACCCTCCCCAAACACATTTCCCTCGTTACATTGCTCAGTGGCCCGGTCCATTTCCATGCAGATGTTTCTGGAACCAGCTCCTGTCACACATCACAATGCTGTCTCACCGTCAACATGTTCTGCAGTGAGCGGCCAAAGTGCTGCTAGATGGCTGAATTTCCCATAATCCCGAGCTGCGCCCAGACCCGTCTAAGCAGCCAGCCGCAATGTACACTTGCCCAGATAGGGGCTGAAAAATGCAAAGCATCTTAAGCTGGCTGGTTATGGGTCATGAGCTTAGTGCAGACTGACAGGGAGGGTCAACGATAGTTTATTTTGGAAAGACCAGGGGTCACGCAAAGTCATTTTTTAAGGCACGGCCAAGATGGCCGCTCCTCTGCAAAAGTGAAGCTCGGGAGAAAGTGTATTTCTTAAAGTCAGATTGTGGGGTAAGATGGCCAGTTTTCTTCCCGCTTCCCAGAATGTCATAGGGTGGTATTAGGCCAGTGCATGCAATGTCTCCATGGCAACCAGGATAAAAACCCAGGATGCCGGGGGCAATGGGGGGGCTGTGCGCAATCCCTATCCTGTTGAGTGGGGGCAGGGGGGCTTTAAGGGAAAGTTACAGTCTCTGAAATGGGATTTAGGATCGCTCCCCGGGGGTGATCGGCAGCCGTCATCTCGTCATTAAGGATAAATAATGTCCATGTTCACCTTCCTGGCCTCCGGTTCCTGGGATAATCCCATGATTCCTTGGGCCGCTGCCAAGGCGGAGATTACCACGTATTAAAAGCGGCGCACCTCGTCATTTATTTATGACTCCTTTCTTGTGAACCTTTCCTGCTGGATGGCTTGCAGGACGCCTCCATCTGGCGTGAAAAGCTGATAAGTCATTGCAGACATGAGGCCTGTCAAATATACAACAGCCGGGGGTGTGTACAAGGGCGGAGCCACAGAGCCACTGGCCCCCTCTGAAAGCTGATTGGCCATCCCCGCTGTCACTCATTTGGTTGATGTTAAGGATATCTCCTCTGTAAGAATTATGGCCCCTTTTATGCCCTCCGTCTCCACTGATATAGAACATTCCTCCAAATGTTCCTCACTGTGCCGGTCAGGGGAGGGAAAGTGTGCCCTTCTGTGGCCTCATCCAGCCCAATGTCAGGGCCCTGCAGGAATATTTGCATGAAGGAGCTTCAGTCAGCTGAGGTATGGCGACAGGTGGCAGGACCAGTGAGGCATGAAGATAGCTCAAAGAATCACTCCTCCTCATTCCCACGTCTCGTTCCCTTTGTGGAGCAGGTAAGGCAAGGGCTATAATTCATACAGAGGGGGCAACCTTATCATTAGCCAATGATATGTTTTGATTCAATGAGTGACAGATCAGGGGACACACTGAGAGCCAATCAGCTATCAGCTGGGGTGAATATCCCTGTGGCCCCGCCCCCAAATATGCACGTGGGCGTATAGGTATGGAAGTAGCTGAGCATACTTCTGGACCGGGCCTCTCTCTAGAACGTCGTCATAGCGATGGATGAGGAAGCTGGTGTCTTACAACACGATAAGCGTGTATCCTCAGCGTTGGTTCGATCCGTGCAGGCTTCCCACCGGCCTTGGCTCTGCAGTGGGGCCCATGAGCCCGGCCCGGCCCGGATCCACCACGCTGAGCGAGGCTGGCCGCTTTCCTCACCCCCTTCCCCATCCCCCTGGGTCCCTCCCGCACCCGCTCCGCGGCAGCCGCTGCTCATTAGGGGCTTTCCGGCATCATTAAGGCCTCTCCACCATCATGGCGAGATAACGGAGCGTAATCCCTAGGGAGGGAGCCGCAGCGATGTCCCCCCACCCCCCGGGACACGCAGCCCGCAGTCTGTCAGCTGATCACACGCTAATCCGAGCCACTGTGCCCCCGCGTATGCCCGGCCCAGTCCGCCACCTGGCAAAAACGGGAGTAAAAATAGTAAATAAATCACCCAGAGTCGGCCGCATGTGTCCCACCATCGCCTGAGAGGAGATAAGCGAAGGAGACACCTGAGGTGGGGGAGAGAGGAGAGGAGAGGGAAGGGGGGATATTTAAAGGTACGGATCTGTCACCGGGCCGCTGCTGATCCGGCAGAAGGAGGATGCACCCGGCTAGGTGCTGGAGGCAGGCGGCCAGCTGCGTGGGGCGTCCAGGTGGGAGTATTAGGGAGCTCTCTCCCTGCCTGTGTCCTGCACAGCGCATTTCCAGGCCTTAGGGGAGACGCATCACCAGTCCCCCGGTGCCAGGGGGACCACACCAGTGAGATGCTGCAGGTCTTTTTGGGCCTCACTGAAGCTAGAACTGTTCTCCGCGCTACTCATGGTGATTTACAGCACTGGAGATGAAGCCCTCGGGCCCGGCGGGCCTCAGTTGGGCCTCCTTGCTCTGTCCTTCAGAGACATCGTGGTTGTGGGGTGTAGACACACACACACAGAGGGGCTCTGATGGAGAGCCTGGGAAGAGACTCCCTTTGTTCTCTCTGCCTTTGATCAGCAGGATTTTACACCGGTTTACCAAAGGCGATTACGGCCCTCGGCATGTTTATTATCACGGTAAAATGTAAATTCATTATAAACAGCGACAGGTCCGGCTGAGCCACCTGAGAATGCTGTGCTGGGAGTAACGATGACCTCTGATCCGACCTCTTCAAGTTTATTATCATTGTACCCATTCCCGGGAGTATTGCCTTTCACTGAGCCTCTTTCTCGGAGAATGGCAGGAACGGCCTTCCTCCGATTGGGAAGGCATCCCTGCGATTTGATGCAGCGTACAGCTGCTGGACTCTGTCACGTTGAGTCGGGCTATCCTGACCCCACACATACCCCTCCCACAGCGCTCCTCGGGTCATTTGAGGGTAAGGGCTCGTCAGATGGCGGACAGAACCCGATTCCCATGCTGTGACTTTACATTAGTGACCAGCGGCTACACACGGAGGTCCCAGCGGAACACGATCACTCAGAACCGTCTAGAAACATGCCATTGCTCAGTTTTTTTTTGTTTTTCTGTCTTCTATACACTCCAGGTATCTGTCTTTCCATGTCTGCACCAGGGGATTCTGGGTATCCCCGATTTCATCATAGAAGCAGCATGAAACCACCGCAAAACAGCATTTTCCGCCGTCAAGCTTCCATCCACAGGCCCCTTATTCATCTCCCGTCCTCTTTGAAACAACAACAGAGGCACGACTTTTCAGTCGTCACCTCCGACTGACTGGACTCTGCCGTCTGTGATTTATGCCTAAATATATCGGTAGCCAAAACACAGCTTGCTGGTGTTGATGCTAGACAGGGTTCTGCAAATACATAATTGTGGGGAGATCTGGCGGGTGACCCTGGACTGACCCAACAGCAAGGTAGGGGCTGGGGGTGACCGTGGAAGAGGCCAAGTCGAGGTGGACCTGGAGTCATCCAGCACATACACACACAGGCATGCTGGGAAAAAGCAGGCCATCTTCATCCACAAATGGATTTGGCAAGGGGGTTTATGCAGCTTTGTTTGACCAGCAGGTGGGGCACCAGTTAACAATCTTGTAGAGATTGATGTAGCAGAAGAGAAGGCGCTGTTGCACCAGTGAATGCTGACGCTATGATCCTGTAATGTTTGCTGTGGGTAATAACGGAATAATTATACTAATAATAATGTAATTGGGCTATGCAATGTTTTCATCCGTGATTCTGAAAAATGTCAAGTCTTAAGTCAACACGTCACAGCCCGTGACAAATGAGATGGGTCCGACCAGCACGGGGTCTCACCCGTGTTTGTTTTTGGGCTCAGGAGGAATACGAATGAGCGCCCCCCCAAGGGTGGAATGGGGAAATCGATATCTCCCAAGTACACAAGGCAGAGGCGTGCCCTAACCGGTCAGAGAATCCAACTTCCAAGCCATTCATCATGTCCGATCTCCACCGCGCCCACATCTCTGCTCTCTGCTATGTCAAGTATTCCCAAAGAGTAATTATTGACTTTTTACCAAACGAACGCAGACCCCCATAACTTAAGTAAGTCTTAGAGATCTGAGAGTGCAGGCCAAAGTTATGAGTGTCCGTAAACACTGGACATATCGATGCCGGCGATGGATCTATTTCAGTTTAACTGGGAGTTTTATTGTCACCGTGAGTTGATTGTGTCACCGTAAATCACATTCAGTGACGGCTGTATCAGCCTTGGTCGCCGTGGTGATGATGGCGCCTGAGTATGAGCATTATGTATTCCCGCCGTGTTGCAACGTAGGTAATGGGACCCTGGCATCTGTTTTCTGTCTGCCGTTACCCATGAGCACCTCTGGGCTGCTTCAGTACAGCTGGGATTCTGTTGATTTATTGACCGGATTTCTGGAGCTCAGGCCGTCCTCAGACAGCAGCTGACGGTGTGAATGCGGGCAGAAATAGCACTCCCCCTGACACTGTCTGTTCAGAATATCTTGAGTTGTATTTCCCCGTGGCCCCCGTATTCAGCGGGCACCCGGGTCCCAGGCAGAGGCTTCTGCGAAAGCTCGCTCAAGTCCTCTCTCGCAGTCAGAAATCACAGTGATGAAAGCGCAGAAGCGCGTGGCGGCTGGTGAGAAACGTCCACCCCGGAGCTGTCGGCTCAAGCCTGGAGTAACTCCACTGACAGCAGAACCCAGCTACCTCCCAATATCTGTCTCTGGTCTGTCTGGTGTGGACTGGAAGCTGCCTACACTGTGGATCTTATAGCCTATGGACCAGGTAAACAGGCTCACTCAGGGACCTGCTGACTGGAGAACAAAAACTCCAAGCTAGTTGAGCAGGCAGCTCACTTGCAGACTTTGTTTGGGATTACTCTGTGAGAGTGTGGTTAGTTGACTGCCCCATATCCGGCTGTCTGTCATTCTCTGGTCTTCTGACTGACTTGTTATTGCAGAACAACAAGGATGTCCATCAGTCAAATGACAATTTCTTCAGTTTGGCGGCAACTTGCTCTTGTTTTGTTGACCTCCTTCACTTGGAATAACCCCAGCCCTCAGTCTGACTGCCTCCCCGCACTCAAATCTGGACCCAGAGTCCTCGTGGCAGTCTGCTCTTTGCATCAGAAAGCCTGGCTTTTGGTGCTGACAGCTTCCTCGTGTTATTGGGAAGTCGCCTCCGTGGAGCTATGCTACTGAGAAAATTATTAGGGACTTTATTCATGTGGGTTTGTGTTGGAGAGGAGCCCCCCTTAAAGGCTGCTGAGAGATACGCTTCAGATGGCAGCCAATGAGAAGACAGTAGGAGGAAAGTTAAAGCCACAATGCCCCTCTGACGCCCGCCCCCCCGCCCCCCCCCCAGCAGGAACCCACATAAAAATGAGCGACTGGCAACAGGAGTCGGGTGTAATGGCAGAAACAGTCGTGACTATGTATTATTGTACCTGTTCGCAGCACTTCTACATGATTAATACGCATATTCAGTACAAATTTGGTGTCATAAATACACCCTGGATAAGTCATGTTGGCACCAGTTAAAAGTGTCCCTGAGCATTTATTTGCTGGCTGTCGATTTGATTCTGCCTCGCAGTGTGTTTGGGGCTGATGGTTAGGATGCTGTGCTTGGGATCAGAAGGTTGCTTGTTCGAACCCCAGGGTCAGCAGAGTGATGTCGCCGTTGGGCCCCACAGCACGGCGCTTAACCTCCAATCGCCCCAGGGTCTGTCGGACCCTGCTCTCTAAAATGTACATCACTTTGGGTAAAGGCGTCTGCTAAATAAATAAATGTAAATGCAGAGTTGCGTGGAGAGGATGCTGCCAGTGGGAGTTCAGGAGCACGGTGGCCTGCAGAGGGCCAGGCTGCATTCGAAAGGTACAGTCAGCTAAACCTTAATGTCTGGATATTCCTCGTCAGGAACCGCTGGCCGCCCCAGCGGAGTCCACATGCCTCAGCCACACTGACAGCGGCCTTGGCGTGTCACAGAAACACGCAGCTGGAGGCTGTGACCCTCCCCCCCTCCCCTGCGACCCTGGGGGCCAGATGACTGGCTGGAGGTCTCAGATCCCCCTTTCCTGTCTGCGAGATGCCTATCTGGCCGTGTCTCGCCAGGCCCTATGCTTTGGGGTCACGGCTCTCCATCTCTGCTTTATGTAAGGCCCCCCGCCCCGGCGCGACCCGCCAACATGCCGTCCCAGCATTCGCCTGAGAACCGGCAGCCGCTGTTTAGTCTTTGAGCCTGTTTCTCCTTTTAATGTCGCGTTACCCATACCTCCAGGGCTGGGCCGAGGTTCGGCTCCTCGCCCATATATGGGCACGATTATAGAGCCTGAGAGAATATACCGAAATAACTGATGCCGGCCTGTAATCTATACCCACTCTAAAGGCCTGTGCTTCTGTATGCTAAATGCAAGCCTGTGCTGCTGTTACTATTCTGTCCTACATTTGCTGGGAACGTCATACAGCAAAATGCGTAAGGCAGTTAAAAGTCTGCAAAAGTCTTAGGCAGTCAAAGAAGATGATGCTGAAATGATCTTCATGCTGGTGTAAATCTACATTACTTCTGTCAAAGTGTGTCGGCTCAGCCATGTCAAACCCTCTAGAAAGTCACCCCAGTGTTTGCAGCAGCCATCCAATAAGCCACGTTTATTGATTTGACCACTTGCAAGCCATTGGTTGGCTCATTGATACCTCAAGTCCTTAATGAATTAAGCTAATGAATTAATCTGGTGGCGAAATGTAACAAAATCCTGGAATGGCTGCAGTACCTCTGAGGAGAGGTTTGGGAAGATATCAGCGTCTTTTTTGAGAACAGTAGAAATTCTTGTTTATTTTTTATTGTTTTACTCTTAATTTGTGTATGATGTAATGTTAAATTGCAAATATACTCTTACTACATATATGACTTTTTTTGCACAGTGTTGTAATGTAATGGATGTGTCTGTACTGCTTATTTTGCTCATAAACATGCTTTGTTTCCTTTATACTTTTGATTTGAATGTGTTTTGAGTACCTGCCACTGGGCTGCCAGAGCTACCTAATGGTGTGAAGACGCTGGTCTATGGGGTGGGAATCCTTTTTAAAAACGATATCAAGATCATCTGATTCAACCAGACTCGACCAGACAGCTCTGGCAGTCGTGAGGGAGACCTTCTGCACATGGTAGCGTCCTCCTTCCTCGGGCGATCCTCCCCCCCCCCCAGCTGCATAGGGAGCAGATCTGGTCCAGACAGACCGTCAGGGTACTATACCCGGGAACGGAAGGTTGCTGGTTCAAATCCCTGGATCGGCAGAGCGGTGTGGCCACTAGGCCCCCGAGTGAGGCACATAAGCCCCATTTGCTCCCGGGCCTGTCTGATCCCGCTCTCTCTCAGAAACATGCACCGCTTTGCATGGAAGCGTCTGCTATATGACCCGTTAGGATTTGGTTCCGAGGTTGTGAGGGTGCCTCCCCTGCGGGGCGGTCTAAGACCCCGGTACCTCCTGTAGTAATGTGACGAGTAACAAACAAAATGATGGAGGTTTTCATTTAAGGAAGTAGACCTCTGAATGGAGAGCGCCCCTTGTGTGAATGTTATTACCCCCCCGGGAAGGGCACTTACCCTGAATCGCAGCCAAGACGACAAATGGGTTCGAGCAGGAAGTTACAGGCTGGTGCCGATACGAGAGTCGCTTTCAGGAAGAGTGGCTCGGGAACGACTCGATGGGACTCCTCTATCTGCCAGCCATCGCCGCGGAGAGCCGCCATTACGGACGAGCCTTTGGCGGAAGACATTAATTAGCGGTGTGCCGCCGTTTCCTGTCGCCGTGGCGATCATCGGGAACGATATCCCATCGCTTAAGTGAATAACACGTTGGGGGGTGATGCTTTTAAGAGACCAGCATGTTTCACTTTACTACAAGGGGAGGAAAGAGGTTTTATCAAAATCCTGGTAGTCGCTTCCTCCCACTGAGCGCGTGCAAAGAGGGGGAGGGCCGCGATTCGCTAGCGGTGTATTTACCAGTGCCAGCTGAACATAATCCACCCGTCAAGATTAGGGCTCCTCGCAGGCATCTGTTCTTCCAGATTCTTCTTAAGGGAGATGCAAAGGAAGAGATGGAGAGCACCGGAGGAGCGATAGAGTGGGGGATGAGATGGAGAGAGAGCAGCCAGAGGGCGGTGTGAAGGCGGGACCATGAAGCTGTCAGGGTGCGAGTGATGATGGTGCGTGGGGCTCACATCTGCACTCCGTGACGGCCTCAGCATCTCGGCCAGAGCCGGCTCCTGCGGGCACCTCGCAAACGCCCAGCCGGGGGAGACCAGCGCCCCCGCAAAACGCCCATGTAAATGCGCAGCTCTCCGCAGCCAGAAGGGAGTCAGATCCATCCATACATCTTCTTTTTCGACTTGTCCTGGCAATGCAGGGAACAACCCAATCAGTCTTTGGCGCGGACTGGTAGATTTGGCTCCAAAGGTCCCCTCAGCCTTCTGACCTTTGCTGTCTGAGAGGGTCCAGGGTTCCTGTGACCCTGTGCTGGTTAATGACTGTTAGATGGATGGAAGGATGGATGGATGGATTCCTCAAAGGAAGTTGTTAGGAAGGGAGCTTTAAACCCTCCTAGGAGGGGATCTAACCGGGAGACATTCTCGTTTTTCTTCACTTTTAATTGTACCTGTGATACTTGCAAAAGCAAGCAGATTCCTGACCACAGCGAACATGGCAACAAAACAGGGCTCCGATTTCCTAAAAGGACACAATGGGAAAGAAAAGAAGAACTCCCCCGCGGACCCAGTGCCCAACGCTGCTCCCACTGAGAGGGCGAGGAGGACGGAACACAGGACTGATGGCCTCATAATTATTTAATTACCGTAATTCTCCTCTGCTGGTGTTGTTGATTTTTTAAGCCAGATCAGAGGACAGGGCAGCATTCCAGTGTAGGCGGCTCTGACTTCTCCAATCAGATCCTGTCGCCGCAGGAAACGAGAGCCCTCGCCTCAGCACCCAGACCTTAACGCAGGTTTTCCACTAATGCCATTTCAGATGGAGCCGCCACTCACCCAGGATGGGGCTGCGGCGATCTGGGAGGCTCCAGGAAGCGCAAGGGGCACCAGGATGCAGGGGGGAGGCAGGAGGCACTGTGCACTTACAGCGCGAAGCGCTAACCCTCCCTGTTCCGCTCTGCTGGAGGCTGCTAGCCATTCCAAGGGGTTCTGCCTCCACCGAGCCCCGGCGTAGGAATGATGTTTAAACACTCAGGGTCCATCGCCAAGTGAGGAGCCTCATGCTCATTTGTGGAACCTTCCAAGGTGGCCCATGAAGTCCTGACTGAGTGTTTTTTTATACCCATTCTCTGATATTAGTTGAGCCCTAATATCATACCAGCCTGGGTGGGGAGGCACAGTTGCGATGACATCACCTCTCAGCTGTCACTGAGCTTATAGGTGGCAGATTGCGGAGGCCTGCCTCCACCACAAGGGGGTGCTCTCTCTTCTCGCAGACTCAGCTGGTCGCCTCCGGATTTCTTAAAGTTCAGAGGCAACCCCCCCCCCCTCCCCCGCCCATTACGGACAGCCCCCGCGTTGTCCTGCCGGAGCATAAATCTCCATGTCGGCCCACCAGGAAAAGGTCACGATGGGCTTTAATCTAATCTGGCCTGACACCCCGGAAGACGAGTGGTGGGTGTGGGATGGAGTGGCATGCCCCCATCTTTTACTACCCACCCCTACAGGTCAGATATAATCAATGTTTAGCAGGCACCACCCCCCCGCCCTCATGATGGATGGCACGGTGGGAGCCCCTGACATTTTCAGCGTGCTCTGATTGGGAGTTTTAGGCCCCACCCCCGGACTCCTCGTCTGCCCCGACTCCGCGGCCGGTCTGCATCACGCCACACCGTACTCATTCAAACAGCCATATTCTTTCTAATACTCTTCGAGTTTAACACACATTTAGCCTCTGTGGGGGAGGGCAAATCTGCTATTTTATTTGTTTCATCTGTTACATGAAATGAGGTTGTAAGCTGTCAGGAGGAGTATAAAGAACAAGTGGACTGTAAAGCTGAAGGTGTTTATGGCTGCAAGTGAGGCAGTTGTGGTGGTGAGGGCCGGGGGGGGGCTTTCTCACATCTCAAAAACATGCGAGATGGAAGGCCTCCTCGCCAGAAGGAGGCCGGTCTCCATGAGAGCTCACACTCAGTCGTCCGGCTCGAAGAGACGCACACACGCTCCGTTAAGCCCGCCACACGCCATTGGCCGGCCAATGGACGCCCGCCAGCCTGGCCCTCATTAGCACCTATTTCACCATTGATCACTCCCGCCTCTGTGGGTCGACTGAGAAAAATCCATATCGCCCCCTTGTGCCTGTTGTTCTCGACGATGCTTTCAGCTAGACGGCCGTGTGTGTGGCACTCAGTGACTCCTTAATGAGCCGGCTCTGTAGGCGAGGGAGGGGCTTGGAAATGAGTGAACAGGCCTGAGAGTGTGTGGGTAAGACCAGTGGGGCTTCCAGAGCTTGGTGGCTCTGTCATGTGATCTCAGTCACCTGCTCCTCATTCCATCTCCCATTGGCTGCTTCCAAGTGATTGACAGCAGCCAGTAGTCCCACCCACCACTGGAAATCAAAGCCTCGTTTTCTTCTCTTGTATTTATCACCAAAGAGCTGACAAAGAAAGTTCAGGAGCAGGAGTCAAATAATTACAGGGTGAAACATGTACAAGTGTAACATACTGGAGCAAACAGTCACCTCAAGCTTATTTTAGCAAGAGACCAGTTTAGGTTCTAAGGTGCAACATCTACCTGATCTGGTGACTCAGCCTTAGATTATGTCTGTCTGGCCTGAGCCTCAGCCATGTGAGGGGTCTGTAACAAGGAGGGCCGACATAAACAAACAGAGCAGCCCAGCCCTGCTCCCGACCAGGGCAGCACTGTGACCTCTGACCCAGGAACCGTTCCCCATCTGGAAGACAGCTTATGGCTTTCTGGGGCCCCAATAATGGGCTTGGCCAAAATGGGCCAACCTTTCATCATGACATAAGCGGAGCACGTTGTACTCAGTATAACCGTATATGTGACCCATACAACTTTGAAGGTCTGGAAACCGTGAGTCTCAGCTATTAGGAGTAATAAGGTTGCATTCCATGATCTCCAACCTGTGCTTCCCCGCATTCCAAAGCGACGTGGCGTAATACCAGATGTCCATCCCGTGAGATTCCCACTGTGGCGATGCAGGAGAAGAGGAGGGTTTTGGATTTGCAGAGAGCGCCTCCTGCTGGCTGACAGACCTCTTCCTCCAGGTGTCTCTGATGCCCTTGAATTACTATTATGGCCACAGAGCCTCATCAGTCAAAGAGGCAACAGTGACTGCCATTTTTATTACGTGCTCACAGGCCCTCCTTATGCTGCTTGAGACATATCTCAGCTGGACCATCACCCGTATCACTGTGAGGTGGAGAATGCCCCGCCCACATGGCCAGATGACACGCCCCCTTTCTGCTACTCAGGGTTCCAGCATCCCATGTCATCTGTTCATTTTCCCGCAGGGAAACGTGTCGTCGCTGTTGGAATGAACTCCTTCCGTCTCTGTTTCATGCGGCGGTATTCCTCGGAGAAGTGCCGCCGGCTCCGCCTAGCCCCCTCGGTTGCCCGGGAGACGGCAGTGCCGATGGAGGGTAACGAGAGTGTCCCTCGGCTTGTTGCAGCTTTATTTCAGCCATCAATCCACCCGTCACCCCGCTGGGGAAATTTAAACAGGCGATTTAGCATGGCGTCCCATGGTGCATTGCAGTGCCATGACACAGCGATCCGTGTCTGGGGGGGTGGTGGGGTGATGGATGATGCGATCAGGGGAAGAAGAGGACTGTGCCACAGCTGAGCGCGTGAGGAGTGAACACGCCAATGTCATACGTGTGGCACAAGGCACAACTCGTGTTAAATATAAATTATCACTTGTATAGAGAGTGGGACTTTCCTATAAATACCCACCATTATCAGGGACAGGATATCAGTGAGGCTGGAGCTCCTCCCAGGAGGCAGGGGGCGCCATGGACTGAATATGATTACAGAGTTTGAAAAATAAATGACTATATGTATATATTATGCATTAGAATGAGCATAATTACTGTACACCTCTTGACCCCAAACTGGAAAAGATGGATGGGGGCATAATTACTATATATATATATCCCAGTAGCTTCTCACCATGCTTTTTATCAGCTGCTGGCATCGTTCAGAGGGGTCCTCTGCACCTCATTACACGCAGTGGCACCGGAGAGCATAAAGCGAGCTGGTAAAATGGACCGTTAAACGAGCACCAGCTGGTGACGGTATTACGTCGCCAAAGGCCCAGCCCCGGTGTCGCCATGGAGACACAGCTCCGGCCTTCCCGCGGATGGGGGCGATCAGCTGACCGTCACATGACCTTCCAAAAAGGTCACAAGGTAGGCGGGAATGGTGAGGACTCCCAGAGATCGTGCTTAGAAGGTCTGTTTACAGGAGTACATGGCTTGGTCAGGAGCAGCGAAGAACTTCAGTCATAATCAGGGTTTTTACATTTTCACAGTGTCGTTTCACAGGGCCATAAATACCATGATCTCAAAGGGAGGCTAACACAATGTATCTGTCTGTCTGTCTGTCTGTATGTCTGTCTGTATCTGTCTGTATGTCTATGTTTGTCTGTATCTGTCTGTATGTTTGTCTCTATGTCTGTCTGTATCTGTCTGTCTGTCTGTCTGTATCTGTCTGTATGTCTCTATGTTTGTCTGTATCTGTCTGTCTGTCTGTCTGTCTCTATCTGTCTGTCTCTGTCTGTATGTCTGTCTGTATCTGTCTGTATGTCTCTGTTTGTCTGTATCTGTCTGTATCTGTTTGTCTGTGTCTGTCTGTCTGTTTGTATCTGTCTGTCTGTATCAGTCTGTATGTCTGTCTGTATCTCTCTGTATGTCTGTCTGTCTGTATCTGTCTGTCTGTCTGTATGTCTGTCTGTATCTGTCGGTCTGTGTCTGTCCATCCACCTATGTGTGTGTGTGACTGTCTGTATATGTCTGCCTGTCTATATCTGTCCATCTGATTGCATCTGCATCTATCTATCTGTACCTGTCTGTCTGTGAGTGATTTGGCTACTCACAGAGTGACCTGGCTAGTCACAGAGACCCTCACCTCCAGCCTGCCCCATTCATCAGCACAAGGTGAAGTTGCCTGACAGGCTGTTGTTGACAGGTTGTCCTGCACCATAATGTCAGCGGCTGGCTGCCGGCCTTCCTGGGTCCTGACTCAATCGTCTCCTGGACCCGGGCGTCCCCGTGCACTTCCCAGGTCATGACAGGCATCCCGATCTTCCCAGTGGGTGTCGTTGCTGGCGGCATCCAGACGCGGAGGGTTTCAGGCCTGCTTCCGTAAACCACAGAAAGCACTGCAGCGATTGGCCGTCTCTGTATTTTTATCTGATTGGTGGCAGAAATAGGAAAGCTTGCCTTATTGGCTAGCAACTGTGCAGGCTGCCGGTCTGCCATGCACATCCACAGCGACCCCACCCCTGACAGAAGCTGCTAGATAGAGGTAATGTTTATTTAAAAAATACTTTCAAATTGTTTTGAGAAAGGAGGGGAGACACAGACGAAGAGGACGACAAAACAAAATCGGATGAGCCACCAGCACTAAAGAAAAAGTGATTTACAGCATGACAACTCAGACTGGGCAAGAAGAGAGAACTTTTATGAATGGGTAAATCCCAGCCAAGGTGACTGTGTTTGTGTCCAGTTAAATATGAAGGAGAAGCAGCACTGGAAAATCACACAAAGTTTTGTATTGAGCAACAAGAAGTGTGACTGTGTCAGGGAGTGTGTCTGTGTCAGGAGGTGTGACTGTGTCAGGGAGTGTGACTCTGTCAGGGAGTGTGTCTGTGTCAGGGAGTGTGTCTGTGTCAGGAGGTGTGACTGTGTCAGGGAGTGTGTCTGTGTCAGGGAGTGTGTCTGTTCTGTGTCAGGGAGTGCGTCTGTGTCAGGGAGTGGGTCTGCATCAGGGAATGAGTCTGCGTCACAGAGTGAGTCAACGTTAGGGAATGAGTCTGCTTCAGAACACATATAGGTAAGAGGCTATAGGGAGTCCTACAAATATTAACATAGTATATTTACAAATACAGTTTAATTCCCCTCCGCCCCCAATTTTTCACGAATCAAATACAGCAACCCTACTGTGAGGACCAGGGGGGCGGGGGGCAGGCTGACAGGTTACGGTTGGGTTCCGAGGGCCTCCTGTCCATGGGGGGGTTGGGATGGGGCTGGGACCCAAGCAGCCCCCAGTGGAATTTGAAAAGGCTGTTAACCCCTATCCCGTGTTTGGGGTCAATCTGACCCCAGAGCATCATTAAACGGTAGGCAAATTTCACATGGGGAAATTATCATGGGAAAAGGGTTAGCCTGACACCACAAGGCAGGGGGCACCCTGGACTGGATGTAAGTTCATCTAACAGTACACACATAGTTACACACTAGTTTTCTGACTGCAGGAGAAAAACAGAGAACCTGAAGGAAGCCCTGAAGGCTCGCAAACTGCAGCAGACCCCGGACCTGGGGGTTAGGGGGGCTTTACTACATCCACTTTCATTTCATAGCCCATATCTCTGTCTGTCCTGGGGAAGCAGTGAGATTCTTATCCCTGTGGCGAGTGAGATATTTTCAGGACAAATCTCATTCTCAGTGTCCCACACTGCCAATTTACCGCCCTTTATTGGTCACTTTTGGCCGTCTGTATTTCTGCCTGGTTCCCCCTCAAGCTATAAAGGGATGATGATTCAAAGACGTGGGACGATGACTCCCTTTCGCGATTTGTCATGTGCTCGCGTTTTTAATTAGGCTCCGTAATTAGCGGGACTGAAAGACAAACTTTTAATATCCCTTACGAAGGTCTTTTTTTCCATTTCCCCTTACGCTTTCCACTGAATGAATCCATGGGGGGTGGCAGCCGGTCACAGGCTCCGGCCTGCATTTTACAGCCAATCGCTGCCAGGGGGTGTGGCCCCGTGAGCAGCGTCTTGGTGACCCCTATAATTAGCTGACTGTTTTCCGATAAAATGAGAGAGGAGAATTAAGCAAAGCTCGGGAGTGTCTGGAAAAGCATACACAGCCTCTTCCTCACACATCCCCGCAGGTCCTCCCTTCCTCAGTATTCGTTCTCTCAGGCTCACAGGTGCTCTAGCACAGGTGCATTACAACCGAGTGTGGAGGGGAGAGCAGCATCACTGCATGCCACAGCCTTCTTAGAAATAACGCACGCTTCTGTTATTTAACCGTGAGGGGAGTCAGAAACAAGACCACAAACCCTGCAAGCGCCCATACAGTTATAACCAAAGTACCACAAATGAGAGATCCCCAGTTCCAGTCCTAGTTGGTCCATTTGCATGAAGGATGAGTTACAGTGAGAAAATCTGCAAACTGTTTTGGGCTCTCAGTCCTCCAGAAACAGAGCTGGGGAACCCTGCCATAAGGTATAGCACTCTGATGAGGCAGTGATCCTCACCGCGTCATGGGCAACACCACGTCACTGACCTGCCGGGCACGCTGCTCTGCGGTGGCCCATCTAAGTGACACTGTCGCCATGTACGACACGACTATAAACAACCACAGATGTCACCGACATTCATTAATAACCAGAACAAACCTCAACACAGATATTAATAAATGTGCATAATTAAACAGAACAGCCACTAAGACTCATGGGAGCCAGACCCTGAGCCAATCACGGCCTTCGCAAAACAGGAAGTCTTGCTGGAACACACTCGCCAGCAGCAGCCGCCACGCTACACTGTATTCACTATATTTATGAGACTGTTCACACAGTAAAAGTTGACGATTATGACACAAACAAAAATGAAGGCATATCAAACAAAAGATTTTTTTTTTTGCATGGAATTGTATTTAGGTCAAGAAAGGAGACAACGTCCATCTTTCAGCCTACCCTGGGTTATCTATTTTCTATTAAATGACCCTATTTATCATCCTCGCCCATTACTCCTGGTGTCACCATCATGTACAGCAGGGCCTCGGAGCACGGCTAAAGGCAGAGCGCCCCCTAGTGGAGAGGCCCACGTAGCGATGCCTGACGGACCTGGAGCCAGGCAGGAAAGGAGAAATCCGAGGGCTTCCTGCACTGCAGCAGTGTTGCGGAGTCACTCTTTAGTGTTAATGTGGCTTTGTGATGATCTCCATAGAGCCTGACTCCAAACGGGGACCTTAGGATGAGGTATTACAGGGTATTAAAACAGAGCCCACATTATGATGCAGCATTATAACGGATATCTCATGCTCTGAACCTTTACGGTTTCCATCGAGCGCCTCCACATAATCGTTTACACGGCGTTGGACTTCAAGGAGAAATCTGTCATCTCCGAGCCGCTCACTGCGGTCTGGGTCTTGCGGGAGAGAGAGAGGTGGAATTTGCCGGCGTGTTTTAATAATGCGCACCGCGGAGGTGTCTTAATGGGCGCCTCAGAGCCGTGTCTGAGTTAATAGTAAAACACCAACTCTTGACCCTCCTGACTTCCCCCCTCACAGAGACATGCCCCCCCCCCCACCCCCATTTTACATGTCATTAGCCAGCACCAGTCTAGTCCAAACCAGGCTTCTCCTGGGGGGTTGTGATAATGATCTGCCACCCCCACCAAATACAACAACTTCGATTTAGCTCTGCTCTGCTCTCCAGGAAGATATGAATCATAAATGAATTAACCTGAGTCCTGACAGCCTATTTGGGTGGTGGTGGGGGGCTGTTATATATATATATATATTACCAATTTACACAGCTTCCCAGGGACAAGGGCTGGCTTTCATTACCAATGGCGAGAGCGACCTGTTAGGATCACGCCTGATTTTCTCCCACAGTGGCTGTTGGATTTACCGGCCTCTCCCAGATGGTTAGGGGCCTGACCTTCTGATGTGGTGCTCAGCCTGATGTGAGTCACCGTGGTTTAAAAATGCTAGAAGGTAAAACTGAGCCCCACATTACTGTAGTCAGGGGGGCAGATGATAATATCCCTCTCTTGATTGATACAGGGTGTACTCGTCTCTTCCTGGTGGACAGTCTGTACTGCTCCACCCCCTGACCGTAACTCTTCGCTTCACCTTGGAGCGGACCACCGGCAGACCTCCGGCGCAGTTCTTTCCGGAAGACCCACTGGATCCGATGCACCCAGATCTTCTGGCCTTTCGTTGCTGTGAGATTCGCGGGGCAGCTATGATCGTGGCTGGGGATTCTGGCTCGGCTGGTGGGCACCCAGGCACCCCCCCCCGCCCCCCCCCCCCCCCCCCCCCCCCCCCCCCCGCTGCCTGTCCCTTTGTTTATGTGCCAGGGCCTCATCGATGGGCTCCTCTCCTCCTCATCTTCCTCACCTCAGCATCTCGGGGTCTCGGAAAGGCGGGATGCGTTTGATCCGCGGCTCGATGGGTACCTGACTAACCGAGGGGCGGTTTGAATAATTCATCATTGTTCTTGTTCCCAGTTTCGTGACACCAGCAAATATCACTGTCTGCTGCTGCTGGAACAACATGGCTTGGGAGAGGATGTTGATGTTTCTCTTTACATCCTCTGTGCCTTTTTCTTCCACTGTCTGAATGAGAAGCTGACAAGCGGGAGCAGTGGGCCAAACTATAGTTTCAGCAGAAAGGTCTTTCCAGCTCCAGCAACCTGAGATCAGAGCCAAAATGGCCGACAGGCTCCTTCCAGACTCAGTGACGCGATGCAGCTCAGCATAAGTTGTAGCGCACCTGGGAAGAACAACTGGTGGGCGGAGGGCCACAAACCATATTCTGTATCTCAAAGCTGAGTGACATGGACAAGCCCATCCATCCATTTTCTGAAACCGCCTATCCCTTTCAGGGTCGTGGGAAACAACCCAGGATGGGGGGGTCAGCCCATTGCAGGGCACACTCACACACCTTTGGGCATTTTCGTAACTCCAATTAGCCTCAGCATGTTTTTGGACTGTGAGGGGAAACCGGAGTACCCGGAGGAAACGCCGCAATGACACAGGGAGGACATTCAATCTCCACACACATGGAACCTGAGCCTTGGACCCAGTGGTGTGAGGCAACAGCGCTAACCACCGCACCACCATGCCGCCCCTATAATAAGCCCATACACAGGTAAAAGAAATGCTCTACTTGGGGTCTCCAGGATACCTTAAGGTGAAACCCAACATCCAAATGGTGCTAGAATTTCTTCAGGAAGTGTAATAGCGCAGTTTTGTATAGATGGATTTCGGGTAATGAAAGCATCATTGTCGACATTCGCTCGCTCTCCAATAGGCTATCTGTGTGACGCTGAGATTGCGCCGCGGTCGGCCCACCCACACCATCTGTAAGGGGCCGAGAACGTCAGCTAGCAGAACCCCAGGCCTTGTCCTTCCCATGGAAGCTGCTGACCGGTCCTGAGAGGCTCTGAGATCAAACCCAAGGAGGAGAGGCCACTTGCCCCTAACCTTAGCAAAGGCACCAGAACTAGGGCTGATGTCAGCAGCCAGGACGGCTTTCGTCTCATCCAGAGAGCAGCAGACACGAGCGGCCCCCCTGGCTGCCATAGCCAGTATGTCACACATACACCGGCAGGGGCACCAGCACCACGGAGCCACACCTGCTCATCCTGAGGCATGTGCGGTGTGGCCCCTCGGAGGACAGGCTCAGCCACATCGGGGGGGTGG
>JAODKL010000081.1:20218615-20229973 GCA_026780765.1 Petrocephalus schoutedeni | reverse complement strand
CCAGACCCCCCCCCCGCCACACCCCCGGCGGCACCTCATCCTTCACAGACCCCCCCAGCTTCCTCACCAATGCCTTTCCCAGTGCTCCCACATTGACACATCCCCAGCAGACCCCCTGCCACACCCCCCATCAGCCCCTCCCAGACCCCCTACCATACTCGATCCACCTCTCCAACCAATTCTCCAGACTTATCCGCTCATCCCTCTCCCTTCTTCTGCCTCTCCCTCACTCCCCCCAAGTCAATCTGTCCTGCCAGGCTTCCTGGTAGACGGGAGGGCTCCCCGAGGTGTTGCCGAGCAGCACGCTTGGAGGGAGCGGGGGTGCAGGCAGTCCATAAGACACGAGCCCGCTGTCACATGAAGGGTGATGTTCCCCGCAGCGGCCTCGCACCTCCCCATGCCCATGCGCGCCCACTCTGCGTGTGCTTATTACACATCAGCACATTGCAGAAGTCACCTTCACCGGCACAAACACACATAAATGACACTAATATATGACAATGTGCCGCAAGAGCATCGCACATAGGTCATAAACTGCATCTGGACCTCTGTGTCTGATTTTTATACATGCGTTGACGGTGAAGCTTACTCAGGGTGCCATATGAACTTCTCCTGGCACAGAGACCTGAGGCACAGAGGCCTGCTCACCGTCGTGGTTGGGGTTCCCCAGTGTCCATGGCTCGTCCGAGTCGAAGTGCGTGTCTCCCCCGATGCCAGGCCCTGGGAAGTAGGCGTGTGCCAGAAAGCCGCCTTCCCCGTCGAAGGGTGAGCTGTCGCCGTGGAAACCGGAGGCAAAGATGATGGTGATGTCCACGTCGCGGCGACCATTCTCCAGGGCGCTGTAGGGGACGGCCTCGAAACGCAGGGGCGTGACCCCCTGCCACACCTGAAAGGCCCTCCGGATGGCGCTGTGTGTCTCCTCCGCCCCCACCTTGGGCGTGAAGTTCTTTATGCTGTTACCCGGGATGGCGAGAGAGGGACAAGTCGTCAGAATTCCCTTTGGAGGGCTCGATACGGATCACCATAGTTGACTCCATCACCATCGCAAAATTCGTTAAAGCGAATCTTAATTGGCCAATCACCTGATTGATTGTATTTTTAATGTAGGATAATTCCCCAGGATGTAAGAGCCTTTCCAGGCCAGAATCTCCCTGGTGTATGATGAAATCTGCCCTCCACTGACAGCCTCACTCTCCCATAGAGGCTGGTTTGAGAGCCCACCCCTCTTCATGAGCCAAAGCAGCAGCAACACCTTAAGTCCGTGTTCCAGCACGGGGCTGAGTGACTGAAAAGGCACCCTGGCATAAAAATGCACAGACCTTAACACGCTCTGCCCTCCCAAGACTCTCTAGCTATTTATCACATGCTGGACATTGCTGAGAATGAATTTGTGTCACCTGGAGGGGAGAGGACTGCAGTCCAGGGTGGCCTGGTTTGATGACAGTCTTTGAGGAGCATGGGGAAGACTTTTGCAACCCTGGGCACTGATTGGACAGCCGCTCTGAGTGACTAGCCAATCAGAACTCATGCTGTGGATGATGCAGTCACATGGCTTCCAGCCAAAATGCCCCCCCCCCAAATTAGCCCTGACCTTCACCTTCTGTCTAACAGTGTGGATGCTTCTTTGAGCGCATGCCACTAGGCCCTCGGATCTCAGGCTCCGCCCAGCACATGTGGAGAGGTGACCTCGTCGCCGGGGGCTACCACTCTCTGTCCTTCGTATCAGCTTCCCCCTCATCATTCTCTCCTTAAATCCCCCCCCCAAAATGGAACGCAGCCCGGGTTTGGGAATGCTGCACATTAAACACGGGACTTTACTGCATTCTGTAGACTGCAAGATCCAGTAAACACACCGAATTAAAGTCTTTTAACTAGTTTTGTCCTTTTTTTTCCTTCCAGCTGGCTAGTGTTTCCGAAGTCCATTTGCAAATCTGCTCCTGCACCAAAGCTCATTGTACCCTGCCCCTCACTGACTACCCTCCCCCCAAGCGAAAGTGCACCGCTGACACAGCCTTGACGAGTCACCCCTCCACTTCTGCTCAGCTATAGTGCTCAAGGCCGTGCCATGCAGAGGAGAGGAGAGTGTAACATGGGATTAAATCACACGGCGCCCAGGGTGGAAGTCATCACTGCCCCTGCTCCAGCCGGGGGGGCGGGGGGGGATATATCCGGAGGAGGGGGCCAACAACCCATAAGCCAACCAGGGGGAGACTGAAGATTATTGCTGGAAATGTATTTTGCCAGCGTGCACAGGAAGTTGACACAGGAAGTAGCCTTGCACAGGCCGGGTAGGAGGTGGGGGGCACTCAGGTTATTAAATGAATGGCGTTTCATAGGTCCTCTTCTTTCCTGCTATTTCATACAGTGTGTGATTCATGACCACCCCCCACCCCCCCCGAAAGTAACCGTAAATGGGGGGAGCTGAATCAATGGTTTTGTGGCTCTGTGTTTGATGTTCCCAGGGGGCCCACTTGTGCATGTTGCCATGGAGACCCCTAGTAAACCATCTCCCCTGCACCTACCCGTCCCTCACCTGTAGGTGATGTGCTTGTGCTGCCACTTCTGTCCCGTGAGGGCGTACCGTCGCCTCCGCACGTTGAACCTGGAGCCCCCCCCCAGCTGGTCTGGCACTCCGCACCGGGGTTTCTTCATCCAGCTGCAGGTTGGGAGGGTGGCGTGAGGGTCTTTGAGGTCCAATTGAACTAGCGCCCAGTGATGACCTCATAATACCTCCTCCTCCCTGGCTGCCTATGATGCTGTTGCATCTGGCAGCATCAAATGCATAGTTTATGTTACTGCTACCACCTGCACCTGTCTTTGCTAGTGCTAATCATGCTACCACTAATGCTAACATTAACATTAGCGGCACTACTGTAAGTCCTCCCTCTGCTACCGCTGATGCTAACACTCCAGCTTCTACCAGAACTCTGCTCCTACCGCTAAAGCTAACATTAGCGGCACTACTGTGAGTCCCCCCTCTACCATCACTGATGCTAACACTTTTCATTAGTCCTGCATTTAATATCCATGCTGATTATTCTAATGTGTCATCTATATGAACAGCCCCCAGATTTACATGCCGCTGACACTAATAAATAAGTCTGCGTGATAATTAGCGCTGGTGCTCATGCGCGGCACCTTCTAGCAGGAGCCAAAAGACACCAATAAAAGGAAGGGGCTCCCCTCCGTGACGTCATCACTACATCACTACAAAGAAGCAGAGAGGTGAGTGCTTGTACAGTCTATGTCAATCAAAAACACATTTCTCTGATTTGCTGAGCCACATGACTGACAGGTCCCCAAACAAATCTCCTTACAGTCCACTCCGTGTAACTGGGGGAATAGCCAGACCGATTGATCACCAGTCTTAATCTGGTCCCCTCCCCCCAATGACTAGATAACTGATCTATTAGGGATACATTATTTATTCCTGAATTTGTCTGTTTTCTTGTTTTCTTGCCGTACAAGTTATTATTAGCCAATGATATGTTTTGAATCGTGTGTGACGGGGGGTCAACGCCGGGTACTCACTCGATGGTGCTTCTGTCCAGCGTGCCAGTGATGTTGAGACCGTACAGGCGCTGCATGGCAGCGATAGCCGACTGCATGGTCTGGGCGGAGCGCAGCACCGACATCCGGGGGTCAGTGGGTGGGAGGTATCCATACCGCTGCAGCCAGGCCTGCGGGGGGCAGCATGAGACACCAAAGAGTCACACAGAGTCACTCCTTTTCCACAGCTTGGATAGAGTCAGATCCATATGAATGAGTATTCATGACTCGTGTATTTTACCACCCTTCAATGAGATGGAGGTGTATGGCGGATACTCAAATACTCAGGATACTCAGGATACCACACTGGAGCCTGAACAGGTGAATCTAAGTATTTCATATGTCTGCATCTGTGTCACTATTCTGTAACACCCTGCCCATCCATCCAGCCAAAAGTTGGTCTTGTATTTTGTGTTTAAATCCAAAGCCCACATCCTTCCTGGGACTTGAACCAATAACCTTCAAAGGGCAAGATATTTTATTGATTAATATCCGGCAAGCATAGGAAGGGAGTATATCCCTCTAGGGAGTGTGAACCTACAGCCTGATATGAGTTTATACAGGAGTGCTGCTGTGGGACTAAGGCCAGCTGAGGACAGCATGGCCGGCTTTCAGGACACCTAAATCATTAATTAAAATTCAAAACACATGCTTAATAACACAAAGTGCTCTCAGGGATTAAATAAAGTGTGAAAATATTTCCAGGAGCCCAGGTAGCGAGGCACTTATACTCATATTAAACGTTCAAATCGACAGGCAAAGTGCATTTGCACCATTTGATGGAATTATCCGCTAAGGGTCACCATGACGATAATTCATTGTGAGCTAACAGCCTCCAATTATGGCCAGCGAACTACAGCCTCGGGAACTAACGACACGCGTGGTCACACACGCGCATGCACACAGACGGACACAGACACCGAGAGTGTCGCTCCACTGTGTGACATCACTGCCTGAGACCTGTGTGTGTGTGGGGGGGGGGGGTTTGGGGGCATATTTCCACACTGTGGGCCCGCCGTGCGCGTTCGCTGACTCAGTCACACCCGTAAACGGAGCTGGCCTGCCAGTGCCACTCTCCCAGGGCCAACGGGCTGCCATTGGCCAGCTGGTCCTGTGCTATTTCTGCCGAAACACACTCGGACACGTTCACAGTCGCCGTGTGAATCTGACCTCCCCGACGGCACCGGCCAGCCACCGCACAGGATGCTGAATCCCGTCCCAGAAAACTACGGGTGCGCGTCCATTAAGGCTTTCGGCAGATGCCCATTCCCGGGACGTGAGCCCGTGCAGGGAAACGCCGGTGCCGACTCGGTGGAGGGGAACCGGAAGGAAGCCGAATTCACTGGAGGATGGAGCCCTCACATGTTCTGTGGAGACAATTCCACACGAAGCAGCCTGGAGGTTTCCCGTCGCACCTTTGTGAGATTGTCAGGAAAAGCCAGTGACATGAAAAGGCCGTAAACTGTAAGTTTGGAATCAAAACACCAGGTTGGACTACCAGCAGTGACACAAGGAGTGGACTCGAGGGCCGATCAGGGAAAGGCAGACTACCCAGAGTGCATCAGTAGAATAACTGGGGGCGCTATGGTGTGCGTACAGTCCCTCGTCACTCCCAGCTTCCGAGGACCAACAGGACTAAAGCAGGAGCCGGCTTTTGGAAGTGATTGTGGTTTCGCTGTTCTGTCGTCGTGGTTTCTTTCGTCACGGTGATCGCGACGGCACCTTCTGTTCCTCCTGATCCTCATCTGTGTGACACATGTCCAACGGCTGGGCGAAACTACATTCCCCCGGCCTCGCTCCCCTCCTACTTCCAAGGCCACACAGGCCCACAGTGCCAGCATGACGGTTTTTCCCACAGTCAGACGCCACACTCCCGGGGGGGGGGTGAGTGCCGTGGCCCCCTGAAACCTGACTCCAGCCTTCGGCTATCAGAGTTGGCCATGGCACAACATGGTGATGTCCCAGCCGCAGAGTCTGACTGCTTATTACCCCCCCAGGGGGTCATGTTCCGCCCCACGAGCCCCAGCTCTGGCCCCCTCACTCATTGGCCGGCTTTCAGCTGGCCTTCCGCCATGTCTGGGCCCTTCTCCCACAACGGCCCCCGATGACTGCATGGGGCCTTGGAGGCGAATGTGACATCAGCAGGGGATGGCCAGCCTGGTGACCTCGCACGCCACCACTTTTCACCCGCTGCCTCGTTCCAGTGGGCTCCTGCCCGCTCCAGAATCCCCTGCACTGCTGGCTCAAACAGTAGTGCATCCTTAAATGTCAATCGTGGGCGGCCCTCTCTCTCAGGACATGTGGGAATGCCTTTACAACGCCTTGGACACTGGCTGGCTGTTGGGTTGAGTACTCAGCCTACCACACCCTCCTGCTGTCTCCTCCTGGCCCGTGGTCCTTCAGTAGACCATCTGACCATCTGGATCTACAAATCCCCCCCCCAACTGCTTCTCTCAATACTGTAAAGCCAAACCCCCCCAGGGAGACACAATCCTCTGAATGGCATCATTATGCAGCTGTTGGGCTCGGCCCGGAGCCGGCGATCTCAGCCACTTCTTGTGACACTCATCTGAGAGTGCAGAAGCTCCGTCTCCAGAGAGACCATCCGCGGATGCACCTCTTCCCATCATGGTACGGACCACAGGTCCGAAGGCGGAACAAGGACCCGAGGATCCGCTTATGGACATTTGCGGCGTGATGTGGATGGGAGAAGCCCAGAGTATGGTTCACGAAGTCGCGGTCTGCAAGGCGGATAGCAGATGTTGGGAGAGTGTCCTGGAAACTTGCGTTTACAGCCTGGATTGTGGGTTTTATAGCCTGGAGTTCTGCAAGGCTGGGAAAACTCCCTGGATTTTGTTTCCATTAGGGCGGGATCGGGAAAAGTGGCTCTTGTCCAAACAGGTCCAGATAAAAGTCAGGCTTCCATAGTGCAGCCCTCGACACTCACAGGCAGCATTCTGAGCCTGCTTTGGGTTCAGCTGAGTGGGTTCAGCTGAGGACTCGGGAGGCCCAGAGATCCTCTTTTTCACGAGTCACCCTGCACACCCTTAAGAGCATCGGCCAACTGAACCTCAGATATTCAGGTCCAACAGCTTGTCCATGCTGGGTCAGGTAGCCACCATCATAATCTGTATGTGCTTCAGAGTGTACTAATCCAGTGTATAGTAAAGTACAGCCACACACTGGAAGGAGAGCAGGGCTGAGGCTCAGTGTGCCGCATGGCAGAGCCGCTTCTGGAAGCTTTCACCACTGGAAAATAGCAACATCCATGGCAACTGCATCCTTGACATGGGTTTATAATGCGACTCATTTATCCGAGACTTTTACCTGAAGCAAATTACAGTAAAGAGAAGGGTTATGCGTCATGTTTGCTCCCTGGGATCTGAGGAGTCGTGAATCAGTCTCCACCGGCTGCTACCCTGGAAACCCCAAAAGGGCCAGTGGCTGAATTCTCTTTCCAGAGCTGGAAGTCTTGAAAAAGATGAGTCACTGCCCTGTGCGGAAATAGGGCATCTGATTCAGCACTTGCGACAGACCCTGGGAGTCAGAGCCTCCCATTTTCGAGGGGTTGGGCTCGATTTGTCGGTAGAGATGTGGGTCAACAGGTCAGCGATGAAAATAGCACAGCTGAGGGCAGTGGCTTCTTTCTGTGATGTCACAACATCACCAGCGGCACGTGGCTGGTCTCACACGAGCCGGGGACCTTGGATCTGGAGCCACAGCGCTGGGCCTCGCTCCTTAATCACTGTGTATTCGCTGGCCCTGTGCTGCCCCACCACCACCATTGGTCCAAAGCCAATTTCCTACACCATGTAATTGTCAGAACAGAACTGATATTATTAGGCCAGAACCCAGTCACATCAGTTCATTTAGAACGTGATAAGGATATAACCCCCCCCACACCTCCACCAGACACCCGAGGGTAACGTGAGCCACCTTTTTGCAAGGAGAGCATGGCTCCTTTATTTACAACTGCACCGCTAAGGTACCCCTTCTGGCATTGCAGTACCTCCCTTAGCCCTGCGGGAGGCACCCATAAAAGTGATAAATACCAGAGGCGACATTACCCGTGTCCAGAGAGAGACAGAGTGAGAAAAAGAGAGAGAGAAACAGAAAGAGGGAGAATAACGGAAAGAGAGAAAGAGAGGGAGAGAGAGAGAGAGAGACACTGACAGACAGAGAGAGAGTGACAAAGAGAGAGAGAAAGACAGGGGGACATGAGAGAGAGAGAATGACAGGTAGAGAGACAGAGAGAGGGACAGATAGAGACAGAGAGAGGGACAGAGAGTCAGGGACAGATAGAGAGAGAGAGAGGGACAGAGAGTCAGGGACAGATAGAGACAGAGTGAGGGACAGAGAGACAAGGACAGATAGAGACAGAGAGAGGGACAGAGAGTCAGGGACAGATAGAGACAGAGAGAGGGACAGAGAGACAGGGACAGATAGAGACAGAGAGTCAGGGACAGATAGAGAGAGAGAGAGGGACAGAGAGTCAGGGACAGATAGAGACAGAGAGAGGGACAGAGAGACAGAGAGAGGGACAGAGAGTCAGGGACAGATAGAGACAGAGAGAGGGACAGAGAGTCAGGGGCAGATAGAGACAGAGTGAGGGACAGAGAGTCAGGGACAGATAGGGACAGAGAGTCAGGGACAGATAGAGACAGAGACAGGGACAGAGAGTCAGGGACAGATAGAGACAGAGAGAGGGACAGAGAGACAGGGACAGATAGAGACAGAGAGAGGGACAGAGAGAGAAAGAGAACAAAGCCCAGGGGAGGAGGGGGGGTCAGAGGCAACAGAACTTCATTAGAATGTTCTGGTCGTTCTGACACTTTTCTCGGTAATAAAGTTCATTTAAATTTAAATTTGAGGAGGATGGGGGCAGTGCTCATGCGCTGGGACAGCTGCAGTGTCTGCCCGAGAGTTGGGGAATGGCAGGTGCCCTTTGTGTGAATGACAGCGAGCAGGGCGAGGCAGCCAACCGGAACGCGGTACCTGGCTGGCCTTGGAGGAGAGGGGTGGTGGGGGGTAATAGCAGGTCCCCGTTGTGTGAATGACAGTGAGCAGGGCGAGGCAGCCAACCGGAATGCGTTACCTGGCCAGCCTTGGGGGGGCGGGGGGGTAATAGCAGGTGCTGGGTGTGTGAAAGACAGTGAGTGTGGCAAGGCAGCCAATCGGAATGCGGTACCCGGCCGGCTTTGCCGGTCGTGACATTCCCAGCAATCCCTGTGCGGGGACATGCGATGACCCCCATGGTGGCTGGATGGCTCGCCAAACACCTGCTGCAGGTCACAGTTTGCACAGGTATGTATCTTACTGAGCCATCAAGCTCTCACTTCCTCAGAAACCATAAATGGTACAAAACAAAAAATCTCCCACTTGACAGCTTTTTGTCGACTTTGTCACTGCCTCCCGCTCGTCGGGATAACTGGGCAGAGTTTCCGGGGGTATTTTGGGCCTTTGGGCACACCGTAGTGTCAGGCCGCCCCCAGACTCGGGCACGATGCTATATAAAAAGCTGACAGAGCCGTCATCTTTTTGCAGTCGTTATATAAAAGCGCCTTCGCCGGGCTCCGTCTTGCGTGACGCGTGTGTGCGCGTTCTGCTGGCGCGCTACTCGATGCCGCCTTCGTTGCACGTGATTGCTGCTGTCGGGGGGGCGGAAACGCTCGTCCCGTGCCGATTCGGGGGGGCGGCAGACCCGTCACCGACAGGTGACATTCTGGGTGACGGCTCGATGATGGGAGGAGAGGGGGTGAGTAAGGGACACAGGGATAGAGAGAGCGTGAGATACGGATGGGAAACAAAGGGTGCCCCTCAGGAAGCTCAGTCAGAATGCCCCACCCACCCCAGCCTCCTGGTCCAATCCCAGCTCATCTGGCCCCTGGCCTGCTGCTGATTGGGAGATCCGGTGTAACCCCCCCCCCCCCCCTTACCTTCGCTTGTCTGCTAGTGTTTTACTCTGCATTTTGCCTTAAGTACTGCCCTGATTTTGATGTTTATGATTTACAAGTCACCACCAGAGTTGTACAGAGCTGCAGTCAACGCTGGCTGAGAAAAATACACAGTAGAAATGTTGTTGACTCTTCTGAACAGCTTGGGACTCCAAAACGGTTCCAAAACTACTGATACTGTGATCGGAGGTCACTATACACTCAGCACTCCTTGGCTTCCATTTCTTTCCAAGCAGGTCAGACCCAATTCATGGGCTCATAGAGTTCTTATTCGGACCAGCAGGTGTTGCAGCGATTAAGGACACAGGTTATCCAGGCAAAGGCTGCTGGTTCAAGTCCCTCGGTCAGGTGCCCGAACTCCACTGGTAAAACCCGGTAGCAGCTATGTGGTGTGGATTGGTGTTGGTGTGAGTGGGTGAGTTTGCGCTGAAACTTTTGGATCCCCACTGCGCTGCGTGTGTAAAATCCACAAGTGGACCTGGTTTCCACCAAAGCAGTGCGCTCCGCATCCTACGGGACGATAAACCTCTCACCCTGCTGAGTCTTAACTATGAGTCTTAACCTCTATTAATTTATTCATGCGTCCATTAATTCCCGCTGACGTCAGTGCCTGGCGTCCCTCACGGTGGCAGCGTATCATGCGCCTTCGTCTACATTTAAAAGTGAGGATAAACATTTGACGCGTAATACGTGCGAAACTCGGGGTGCTTTTAGCCCTTAGTGTGCGGGGCATGTTTTTCTTTAATGAGTTTGACAACAGCTGGACTGGCAGCTCCAGCTGCGCGATCGCCACATTAACATCGTCCCGCTCCGTCGAAAAGTTGGATGCTACAGTGATGGAAATACACACACACACACACACACACACACACACGCTTGGCAGCACATCACACACGTACGCTTAGCGCCGCTGCGAAAGTATCGCCGGGCTTGTAACAGAGCGTCAAATGAGACGCGTTTACTTGTAATTTAAGTCACCCTCCAGGAAAAATGAAAGCTTGTTTGGCAGCGGCAGAGCATGTGGCTCTGCTTACCGTCTTGTTTTCCGTCTCACTGCCTGCCTTTTGCGTGCCTTTAGCGGGAGGATGAGAGTAAATTACAGCGAGACGCCGCCGTCGCCGCCGGGAGGAGCCGGGCTCCGAGCGCACAGCCTTTTATGTCACACTCCTTCGCTTGCTAAATCGTGTGGCACATCAAAGTGGAGTTGACTCAGACCGTATCGCCGGGGCCGTGTGCCGCTTGTCTCCGCGGCGTACTAGTAAGTCAAGCGCTTTATTTTTGTGAATGAAGTCGAGCGCCATTCATACGGAGACCCACAATCACGGCTACACGTCCGAGCCGATCCACTCCGACGAAGGGATCCTGATAGATGCTTACGATTGGACGGGTTCATCAACCCGGTTCCGATCGCCCTAACACACCGAGTCCAAACTACACCCCGCCGGTGGCCATCGTAGACATGCTGACTAGCAGACAGGGGCAGCGGAACTAGGGACACTGGGAAGGCGGCAATCTCATTTAAAGGTTTATAATAAAGTAATAGTGTGTTACACAGAGCTCAGCGCTTAACGTTACATTCTGTCAAAACCCCGTAACATCAAAGGGCTATAATAAAATGTTACAGTGTGTCGCTTGGAGCCCAGTGTTAAGAGTTACAGTTTGTAAAAAGAAATACATCACACCAAAGGGTTATAATAAAATGTTGCAATGTCTTTCATGGAGCCCATTGTTAAACGTTGCATTGTGTCAGGAACCCTTTATATCAATTCCGGTGTTTTAATGAAACCAAAAAGAAAATTACCTCTACGCTGAACGTATATATATATATATATATATATATATATATATATATTGA
>JAODKL010000081.1:20068731-20091690 GCA_026780765.1 Petrocephalus schoutedeni | reverse complement strand
GGGGCACGTGGCTGGCAGCGATATCCGGCGTGGGCAGCCAGGGTGAGGCACTGCGCTGCTGCTGATGTCAGACACGCGGCATCATGACAGACGGAGGAGGGGAGGCCGAGAGGGAGAGGAGGAGAGAGAGGGAGAGGGAGGGGAGGAGAAAGGAGAGAGAGAGGGAGGAAGAGGGAGAGGAGGAGAGAGAAGGAGAGAAACAGAAAGAGGAAGAAAGGGAAAGGAGGTTAGAGAGAGAGAGAGAGAGAGGGAGGGGAGGAGAAAGGAGAGAGAGATGGAGGAAGAAGGAGAGGAGGAGAGAGAGAGAGACAGGGTGGGGAGGAGAGAGAGAGAGAGAGAGAGAGAGAAAGAGAGGGAGGGGAGGAGAGAGAGAGGGAGAGGCTTCAACGGCCGCGTTCATTCTGAGCCCTGTCTCAGAATGTCTTCCCAGCTCCTGGGAGTAAAAAACAACGGCTCTTTATCAGGATCCATCCGTGAAGCCGCGCTCCCCTGGCAGTAGGACTTGCGGTAACCCCCCCCCCCCCAGCCAGAACCAAGAGCGTGGCATCAGTACAGAGAGACCTGCCAAGAGCGGGGGCCAGAGTCCCACAGGCAGCAGAATGGAGACACTCCGAGGTCCGATCCCCATTCCTAACGTAGCCGCTGGGATGACATCCAGTACTCAGAAGTGGGGGGGGGGTTAACCAACGGCACTGGAAAATATGCAGAACCAGTCCGGGTAGCCGGGGTATACTTCCCAGGGCGGGCTGGAGACTCAGGGATCCGACAAACCGACAGGGAGCATTTGGGGAATTTTATAGAGAGATAAACACCTTTTATATCGGAAGTCTGGGAAAAGTGGGACCAGCCGGGACCGTCAGAACACCGAGATGCAACATAACGGGGCGAGTCTTCATGGAAACCAGCTGCTTCCAGGCCTGCGAAACGGCCAGCAAACCTGCAGGCTATTCCTCAAGGAATCTGCCAGGGTAAAGCGGGAATCTCGGAGGGAAAGCCATCTGACACCCCGACGCTGTGAAAAGTCGGTGAAGCTGAACAAGCCGGTGGACTGGTCACACTCCTGTAGAGCTGGACTGATGCTTAGTGCTGGCCCACCTAATAACAATCTTCCCAAAACAATCGTCAGGCAGAGGGGGCAGTATCCAAAGCCAATCCTGAGATTTTTCTTATCCTCAAATCACAAGTCACGCTCTGCCAGCTCATATCCTCCAAACCCATCACTTGAACTTCGTATAAAAGAATTCCTCCTGGAACAATGCCTGAAATGCTTAATGCATTCAGGGAATGAAAGACGTGGCCAGGCCCCAGACATGGACTGTGGCATTGTGGGATACACAGTCCTGCTCAGTCTCGAGGGCACAGGACAGTTCTAAATATATGAACATGTCATCTCAACAGGTGTTTGAGCCCCTAGACATGAGGGTGGGGGTGCGCGGGGGGCCGCCGATGGGCACAAGGAAAGCAGCACCCCCAGCACCACCCCCCACCCCACCCCGATGTCGCCAGCCGTCAGCACAAAAGACCCGCGCCAGTGCTGGACCAGAAGATAAATGAAGCAGCTGGCAATACTATTCTTGCTGCTAGCAAAAACCACACGCCTGTTACATGGTGAAGCAGACAGCTGTCAAAGAAATTGCCAAACCTGCTTGTGACCGAGAGCCTGCATTGTGGACCAGTGGCCCACCCAGGTCACTCCCTTGGTGCCCGAGAGCTGGGCAGTGCACCGTTACATCATCAGACTCACAGCCAAAATCTATTACCATGCCAGGGCTTCACAGACTGCCAGCTTGCGGTTCTCTTACATTGTCATGTCACTTATTTATTGACTTACACAACTGCTATCTTCCGCTCAAAGCAAATGCCTTTTTACCCATTTGCAGAGCCTGGCTTTGTACTGGAATGGCTCCTGCAATTCATCAGTCAAGGGATTCGGACCAGCAACCTTCTGGTACTTAGTCACTACGTTACGGAGAAGCCGGGAGAAATGACACACAGATTATGTTCCTGCAGTACCAGCATGAAGAAACACATCATCTGATATTCTGGAGTTTCCAGTAACAGTAATTATAGGGTCTCTGAGTCGCGGGTAGCTTAGCGACACACACAGAGAAGCCCCCCCCCCCAATCTCATACACACACGCAGGCTCTATATCAGGCAGGTCCCCCCGTCGCTACCAGTTACAGACAGAGCAGTCTGGGACGAAAGGTCATCAGCTTGCATGGTTTCGGGAAGGGAGGGAGTTTGCTGGAGAACAAACGGATCATCTGGGGGAGGCAGGGGGGGAACAGAATTAGACCTGAGACTACTGAAGTCACAGCAGAAACATGTACAGCCTCCAGAGTAGAGCTGGAGAACACATGGACAGGGGGGCAGGGCCAGAAGATCGGGGACACGGGTCACGTGGACACAGGGGCTTGGGCAGAAGACCAGGGACACGGGGGCGGGGCCAGAAGACCTGGGACAGGCCACATGGATATTGGGAGCGTGGCCAGAAGATCAGGGACACAGGTCACATAGACATGGGGGAATGGCCAGAAGACAGGGGGACATTTTTTCCTTCTATGAAACCAGGCAAGTTCCTCTCGTTATCCACAATTGAATTTTAAAATGCGACACATATGCATTTCACTGTGGGGGGTGCTATTTAAACATCTCCCCCACTACCATATGCAGAATGACATTGTCCCATTACTGAGGGGGGGGGGGTCATGTCCGTGTTCTCCTACATCATCATCTGAGTGCGTGTGATATATTACAAGGCATCACAAAGGTAGGGGGTACAAGACAGGAAATCTCACCCCTAAAGCAGCCAATAGTAACCATGGCTCAGAAGATCAAAGGTCACAGTCCAGGGAGATCATGGGAAGCGTGCATGTCGTTGCGCTGAAGGACTCTCGCGGTGACACGTCTGGGGGATTTTTCCGTGACTCTAGATGGTGCTCCGCGTGCACAAATGGCGCCGTGTATTGGGGGGGGGGGGGCACAGCTACCTGACAAACAGCCTGCCAAGCCGCCTCCCAGGTCTGGGATCCACCGTGTCCCATAATGCCACGGTACATGCATCCACGCCGTCCTCCACATGACAGCTGCCGAACCTGTATGACCCCACCGCGCACACGCGCAGGCACGCACGCACCCCGCCCCCACCGACACGGCCCTCCTAAACGCCCAGATGGCCTCAGCAGGGTCCCCAAGAGGGAGGGAGGGATTATCTCACACAGGGAGACAGATGAACCACCCCCCATACTGACAGTGCGCTCTTCCCGACCCCGTAGAACAGCACCGGGCCCGCTGTCTGCTTCTTACTGCTCTGCTGTGCAGGGAGGTGCGTGAGCAGGGGCATGACAGTGCTGGGACTCAACCCAACATCCTCCCACAAGAAGCTCAGGGCCCCACACGCCCTGACACCCCTGAACAGCACCTCCCTCTAACAGATGAGCCCCGTGGGGCCCGTCCATTTCCCACATGGCAGGTCAAAGGTCACCGTGACACCATCCAGACCCAACCAATCACACGCGTCACCTTCCGTAAGTGGAGAATGTATTTTATGAAACAGGATTTCATTTTAACAGTCAGAAAAGATTTTATTCCTGCTGAAGCCTGGAAAGCCCCCCCCCGCCAAGGCCTGACCGGCTGGATTCCAGGCGTACGTGTGGACGGCGGCCGACCCAAATACCACCACGAAGAGTGTTGGGTTTCGGGGGGGGGGCTGCACACACACTGAACAGGTCACATTACGCCCCCCCCCCCAGCCAGGCTGGTCCCAAATGTACCCCATGACCTCGAGGTTAACCCATTTCGCACCAGCTGCAGGCAGCAGGCGACAGGGCAGGGAAAATGAGACACCTGCGCCCCCCCCCCCCTGCCTCCCAAGGTAATGGTCGGGACCATGGGGGGGGGAGTGACAAAGGATGCCAGCCTCAAGCTGCTACACAGGCTGAGGCGGGATGCACTGCGGGGGATGGGGCGATACCCAGATAAAAATCCCTGCGCCGCGTTCAGCAGGACAGACGCCGGCATCCTGAACCTGCCCCCCAGCCCGGGCTATTTTCAGCACAGAGATCAGTGTCGGCGCAGCGCGGCCCTGGTGGTGGGATAACATTTATCTGCCCGACCGTCTGCTCTGGCGCGAGCCGTCCTCTAGGCCCCGCCCCCCCCGGCAGGACCAGCTCCTGGGGGAGGCAGATGGCAGACGTCCTGAAGTCAGCACAGCAGAAGGGAGACGTCGGCTGCTGTAGCCTTGAGCGGGGGGCTTGGCCCCAGTCACTCCAGCAAGAAGCCTGCCTCTATAAATGGGCAGCTTGCGGGGAGCACCAGCCAAAGCCACACGGCGACGGGCGCTACACCCCCCTGCCTGCCGCCCCAGGAAAGCGGCATGTGGTTCAAAACCACAGCCCTGCCGGACGGCACCGTGTCCAGGTCTCCGCAAACCAGTCCCAGTCGGGACTCGCCATTAAAATCTGGAGCTGACCTAGAGAGTAAACAAATGTTTGGGTCACTGCTCTGCTCAGCTGGGAACTTCCCTGAACCTAAGCCGGAACTGCAGAGGAACGGTTTTAGAATTTTCGCAGTACGAAACCATCCGCCATGGCACATTTCTGACCAATCAGAGCAAAGCATGTGAAATGTATGTATCTTTTGATTGGCTGGGTGCTTGCCATTAGTCCCACCCCCGGCTGCAGAGGCTTTCTATGATTGGTTGTTGGTCTGGAAAGGGCACAAGGGCAGCCACACCCCTCAGTACCAGTTTATTCTCAATGAGCACAGGCGAGTGACTGGCCAATCCAGGGCTTCCCATACTGGAACTGGCTCAGTCCCAGTCCAGGCTGGTCACAGTCCCACACACACAAACCACAGCAGTACAGGGCTACCCTACATGGGTAAATATTTTTAACTACCTGCCCCCCTAAGGTATCCACGCTGCCAGCAGTGCGCGCCAGCCCCCCCTCCCCACCCCCCACAGTGCAGTGCCTGGTGTGAAGGACCTGGGGGGTATTCTGTTCCACCGGGGGCACAGCTCAGGAGCTCAGGGGAGCCATGACTCAGCTGGGCCCAGTGCTGGTGGGGGCAGGGGTTACACGGCAAGGCATGTTGAAAAGTGAGATTTCGGAGAGCAAAGAAGATTAATCTAAATTGAGAGCCGACGAACTCTGAAGCGGCTAGATTGAAACTTTTACTTTAAATGTCTAAATACTCAAAGTTATTTTATTTACCAGGCAATTTTATCCACAGTGAGATACCCTGAAGGAGGCAGCAGGATCAGCCAGACCCTGGAGTAACTGGGGTTAAGAGCCTTGCTCAGAGGCCAAATGATGACATCACTCCGGGATTCACACCAACGACCTTCCGACCACAAGCGCTACCTCCTAACGCACTGAGCCACACCTTCACCATTTATGGGTGCCATCACCGTGACGACGGCCTGGGGGGGTGGGGGGGCTCGCCCGCCATTTCTGTGGGCAGCAGCTTGCAGGCCGCATTTGGATGCCACGTTTGGACGTGCCTGACTGTGCCTCACCCCCAGCAAAGCGGATCGCAGGCAACAGTCAGCGAGAGCCTGCCAACCCTCCCCCCCCCCCCAGTTAGATCATCGTGACCCAGGAGCTGGGGGGGCAGGTGGGCCAGAGGGCGGGGGGCACACGGCTGACGCAGGACGGAAATGGTGCGTGTGGTAATCTGAACAGTGCCCTGCTGGGACTGTGATGGGAGGGGGGGGACCGGTCACTTTAAACTAAACCACTAACCCCCGAGGAGCTGAATCGACAGCCTGTGTGTGAGCATCTCCCCGGAAGAATCAGCCACATAGTTGCTCACCAGGCCTCTCTCAAAACATGCCGAAGCAAATAAAGTCAAAACAACTTGTTGATCAAACGGCCATTGTTTTTGGGAGTTTCACTGACACCCGATGCGAGCTTCCTCACCATCTCTCGTCGGTGGAGCGCAGATGCGGACGATGCGATTTGATTCTGGATAACAGACTTTTATGGGTCCCATGGGGGTCTGCATAGCGCTGTCCAATTATATCGTGGCAATTCTAGGAGGCAAGGCTTAAACTGACCAATGAGGGCAGAGAGCTGACCAGAAAGCCCCCAGTGAATTAGCATGCTGGGGAGCGGTAACAGCAGATTAAGCAAGGCTGTGGGGGCTGCCCCGCTCTCCCAGTGCCCCTCGGGGGGGCTGGATCTTGGTCAGGTGCTGGGGGGACATTGCAGCCGGTGCCCCCCGAGCACGATGAGGTGGGCGAACGCCTTCAGAGGGTAACTGTGGGAGGGGGCGAGGGGGGAGTCCATGGCGGCCACAGGGCCCAGCTGAACTCGTCTGGCACGCGGCTGCTCGGTATCTCCCGAGCCCCAAAATGCGTCACCCAGGCAGCCCGCTCCCCCAAAGTCAGCTCCAAGCGCACTGGCGAAGTGGGCACACAGGACAGAGAACGGGCTTTAAAGCAGCTGCTCAACACTGAGCCTGCTCCACCGGCCGATCAGACCGCCACCCGTGAGCAAACAGCTCAAACTTCCCCGAGTTACACACAGATAAGGTACCAGCACCTAAGCGGCCCGCAGCCACACCTACACACCGCCGCCCACCTCCTGCACGTCACACACACAAACCGAGCAGGGACATCCTGGCCATCACACTTAAATGTGGCCTCCTGCTCAGAACCGTGGCCTAACACAGATCAGTGTCGGGTCCAAACCCAATAATCCTGCCGGGAAGAGAATCGGCAAACAAGAAGGCTTTCAGAAGCTTGACTGCACCGAGCGATAATCCTGGGGGGAGGAGGGGCGGAGGTCTCCATCACAAGGACACCCCGGCATCAGAGGAGCTGCAGCTTACATCAGAGACATCACCCACATCCTCCCAGACAGAGGTGAAAAACAAAAACATTCACACACCCTCCTTTTTTAAGCCAAAATTAGGTAGCTGCCTGAACTGGGGAGCCTGAAAGGAGAGAAGGACAGACAAGCTTTTCTCTCCATTCAAAGGGCCCGTTAGCGTGGCCGATTCTCATGGTAAAACATCTCCAAGGATACTATGTGAATTATATGAGTTTCTCACTCGCCCTCTTTCACTGGGATGCCATTGTTGCTTATTCCTAGCGCTGAAAGAGACAGAGAGAGCGAGAGAGAGAAAGAGAGAGAGAGACTGATCGCATATTTAAAGAAAAAGAAGTTTGCACTCCGACTTTGGTTTTTGTTTCGCTAAAGGCTGCATTTGGCAGCAGAGCGCGTAGAGGCACAAAAACGGCGGCTTCAAAGCGGAGATACGCGAGAGATTAACGCAAACCCCCCCCCTCCCCGGGGGATATCTCCCGATACCCATGTCTGAGGCTCTGAAAACTCGGGAAGAGGAATTCCCGGACAAGGGGCTGCATCACGAGAAAGACAGAATAGAGGGCTGTTAGAAGTCGCTGGGCGTCGGCTACCATGGTGACTGGGAATCTCCATGGCAACTGGCCGATGGAGGTGGGGTTACCAACATCTGACAGCGGCCCTCTAAACAAACCGGTCTGGAGTGACATACTCACACCGCAATGGTCTGAACACGCTCTCTGACACCAGATCCGTCTGACACAGGGGCTAGGTATAACAGCAATGTCATCTGCACTGATAAATCCCCAGTCCTCACATGCCACCCCTCCAAAATGTCACTCCCCACCATCTCCTTCCCAGGTAAGCCGGAAGAGGCCGTCTCCCCTACATGCCCAGGTTTCAGCACTGGGACGCCAGGCTGCTGCCACATCGTACTCAGCCTTCCACAGCCACACGGAGGATCCTGGCCATCTCATCTGGCCGAGCAGCCGTTTCCCCGGCAACGTGAAGACCAATAGGATGACCCCGCCTGCTCAGGTCAGGGCACGGCGAAGCAGGCTGGCCTCCGGTTCCCTTTTGTTGCTTCATCCTCCAATCAGGCACCTCGAGACTCAAAAGGGGGTGGGGGTCCACACGTTCATCCCCTCACAGGCCCGACCCAACACTGAATGGTGAGAAAGCCTCTGTTTCCGCACCAGGAGGAAGATAAAGAAACTTAAAAGAAAAAAAAACTGTTTTCACTGCTGGGCGAAAGGAAAAAACAGAAGGAAATCAGCATCCGGGCCTCTGACAGGCTGACTAGCGGTACATCGCCCCCACCCAGGGACCAATGGGAACGCGGGGAACGCGGGGAACCCCCCCCCCGACCCACACCACCTAAACAGAGAACCCAGGACCTGAGGGGGGGGGGTAAGAAACTGCAGGGTTCTGTAATTTGTTAATGTGCAAAACGAAGAGAGAGAACACTCCCGGTGCTCACACATGCTGACTCCTTGCTTTGGAAAACGAGGTGGCCCGGCAGTGGGCCGGCTTCAGGTTCCTCGGTACTCCCGTTCCCACCTCTGCCTGACCCGGGACCGGCCCCCACCCCACCCGGATACCCGAATGCAGCTGCGGTGCCTGTGACGGGTGTGAGACGGGCTCTCACTGCTCACTCACCCTGGAAGCTGGTGGCGTGGCCCTCGATCAGGTACTTCAGCTCGAAGCTGTAGGAGCGGATGTTCTGCGCCGTCTCCCTCTGCACCGCCGCCTGGTAGCTCTCCTCCATCTTGCGGGTGCAGCAGGTTGGACCCGAGTGCTTGCAGATCTGCAGGTCAGCATCTGCGGGGGTGGGGGGGGGGTGAGATTCCTTCTCGGGAGACTGCGAAGAAGCGGCGAATGTGTAAATAAAAAAAGTCGGATTCGCCTCTTGAAGCGGAGACGCGGTACGGCATCTGTGGCTGTCTCTCTCGCTCTCTCTCTCTCTCGGGTTCACGCAGAACAACTGGCGCGCCTGAGCTCATACCCACTCGGTGCTTTTGACAGCAAGAACAGAGGCCAAGGAGAGAATAACGCTCATTCCTTCTGCCTTTTTGGGACCGGCACCGCAGGCACGACACAGGGAACTTCAGTGCGTTGGGGTTTGTGTGGGTCTCACAGGGTCGGGGGTGAACAAATGTGCCTAACCCGGGTTCGAATGGACAGAACACTGTCCAGCGATCAGGCGCCTGGCCCCAATCCCAACCCCCCACTGGGCAACCCGCAACCCAGGCTCAATCCCCCACACTCCCTACAGCCTGAACCTGACCTGATTGGGCACTGCTATTGCTAACAGCAGCTTGTAGGCGGAGCCAAAAATAACCACATCTGTGAAACACAGCTACCGGCAAACGGCACCTCCACAGCTAAGACACGTCAGCCAAACAGATTCACCCTCTTTGGCTCTCTTACATTATTTTGACACTTAGTTTTAGGCCATCTATACAAAAACACATGATATTATTCGTCGCACAGTGTTGGGGTTTCCACCTCGAACCTGCAACCCTGCAGTCAATAGGTCCACTTCCTCACTCAGCCGGGCCTATCAAGAAAGATCCACGGAAACTGGCTGAGCGCCAATAGGAAGCAGACCCAGACCCTGGACACCAAGTAAGCCCCAGGAAGGAGAGACTCTCTGTGGCCTGTGTGGGCTCGAACCCTGGGCCGCAGCGTCCAGCTCCTGCCCTGGCCATGGAAGACAAGCGAGTGGCACGGTTACTCAGCAAGGATGCCGAGGGCACCCATCACCTCAGCTCTGACCGCTGACAGCACCAGCCGCACGCAGCTGACCTTTAAGTCCTTCGGGAAAAACACAGGGCATAGAGATCGGGCCGAATGTCTGGCCGGAGCAGAGTGGCGGAATTCCTATGGATTTTCCATCATTTCTCTAACCACAGAAGCACTCCTACGTACAAGCACCCCAGGAGGGATTCCCACATGCCCTGTTAGATTACTGACAGATTAAAGGCAGTGGATGGTGCTGTGACGTGAGCCACCAATAAGAGCCAAGTCTACAGAGCCATCAATAAGGGCCAATCAGCATAGAGCCAATCGGCAGAGCCATCAATAAGAGCCAATCGGCATAGAACCAATCGGCAGAGCCATCAATAAGGGCCAATAAGCAGAGAGCCAAATTGGCAGAACCATCAATAAGGGCCAATAAGCAGAGAGCCAAATCGGCAGAACCATCAATAAGAGCCAATCAGCAGAGAGCCAATCGGCAGAGCCATCAATAAGAGCCAATCGGCAGAGGCCGAAGGCTGGGGCCCAAGGGAAACAGGCTTAGGGGCGATAAGCCGCGGCCACCGCGTGATTAACAGACAAGCTACAAGCCACACACCCGAAAGCTCGCCAGATCCAGGCAAACGAAAACATGGGAAAGAAAACAAGCCATTCCACGCCGGGGATGATTCAGCAGCAGCCCGGCGGGGCCATCCGGGACGGGGTGGGGGGTGTCCGTGTCAGTGCCATGGTGCTGCGCTGGGGTGGGGCCCAGTGGGGCCCACCCCCCCTTGGCAAGAGCCATCAGAAAGCCGCCAGCTTTCCTCCTGCAGATTTATATAAAAATGATGATTATCATGCCCGGAAAGGCATCAGCCACGGCTCTGCTGGGCCCCGGCGTTGCCATGACGGCCAGGGCCCTCGCCGGCACGCCTTTCAGCTGCGTCCGCACGCCTCCCGGACCCGCCGATTGGCCGCTAGCCTGTCGATGACTCAAACTTTGATCGGGTTTCACAACTCCATCAGTATGACGATGGAAAGCGCCTCTATCTGCATATGCACAAGCTACCGGAAATCTTAAAATACAGCAATTAAATATACAGACATCCTACACCTACAACTGTCATATCATTTGGCTGGTATATTCCCCTTAATTAAGTACTAGAAGGTACTATTAAAAATGAAACATCCCAATCCTAGGTAAATGGATGTTCTTTGGGAAAGTTCTACTGGGTCACCCTACGTAGATAATGCCAAAACAATGCCTAAAAACCAAGGAGGGTACAAGTTCCCAAAGATTAATTTCCTCGAAGGGCTCGATTCCTGTGGTTCCTGCTTGACAGAGACCACAGCGTAGCCCCTCCGCACGAAGCGAGCGCTGCCAGCCGGCACGGTAATAAATGGAGCCCGCATTTAGTCACACGCCAGGGAGAGGGACACCGCGCCTCAGACTGAGACTCATGTTTCTGTCTAAAAGAAACCGGTCAATTGGATCCCACTGGACCAAGGACCTCACAAAGGCTGACAGCTGTAAAAAGACGGCAGAAACACTTTCGTGCATAGCCTGTATTGTTCTCTGATAACATTTAAAAAAAAATAATAAAAACTGATGCTGCCTCTTTTGCAGTTTATATGCATCATGTTTTACGTTTTTAAAATGCTGGCCAATCTGTGATGAAGTAGCTAGCAGAACTCCATCCGACTGTAAAGTACTGTAAATAACCTGCTCCATGGGTCAGCACACGACCCCCACCAGCCGGTACAGCCCTGGGATAAAGCATGTCCCCAATCGCGCTAAGTGCAGCACCTAAGACCTCAATCGGGGTGAAAGCCGGCATGCTGCGGACGGAGAGCCGCACTCACCTGTGGCAGGAGCCTCAGGTACCCACTTGGAGGGGCCGATGTGGCGCAGCTGGAAGGCGGTCTTCACCTCGTGGCAGCTGTGCGCCTTTACGCAGGGCGCTTCCAGCAGTAACGCCGCGGCCACCAGAGCCGACCAGAAGTGAACGCGAAGGAGCCGTGCCCGGGACATTGCACCATCTCAATCCAGCAGGGCAGAGTCGGGAAATATGCACGCAGGACGGCAAACTTGTGCGAGGCGGATGTTGTTTAGGAAAGCGCTAATATCTCTCGAATGCGCGCCCGGTACGCCTTGGCATTCTTGTCTTCGATCGGACCCAAAGCGGCTCCTTTCGGACCCGATCACAATCCCATCGATGGCACGGAAATCTGGGGAGGAGAGAGCGGAGCCTGCACTTCCTGGCGGTGCCGGATCCAAATGCTCAGCGAGGCTGGTACCGCTCGCCTGCTCTCCCGATCCTGCGCTCAGGGCTCTCCGTAGTGTCGGATGGGATTATTGGCGTCCTCTATAATTAGTCTGACACCCCACCTATGCCGTTTAAAGTTATATTCAGCTCAGCAAGTTAGCCGCCGTCGGTGTGCGAGGGCAGAGGCGGCGGTGCGGACCCACGCAGTCGCCCGCAGTACTCGGGTCTCTCCGAGCAGGATGGAAAGGGAGACGGTTTATTGGCAAATAAAATAAAAGAACCGTGCGCGAAAGTGGGCGGGGGATGGTTCTCTTTGGACTTAAAACAATCCCTCGAACTGAAAAAGAATGTCTTACCTACACACTTAGAGGTGTATAAGCTGGCATCTGCAGATATATCAGCTGCATTTATACAAAAATCGCCAAAAAGAGACGGTATCTTTTGGCGATCACACCATGCCCTGTTTTATGAACTGGCACTGGGTATCCCCTCGCCTATAATACTGCGCTTAGGACGCCGTGGTGCAAATACAGCCTCCCGTTAAACAGCCTGCAGATTGCCACATAATAAAATATATAAAACTGCGTTCTTATTTACGGCATGGTATACGAGGTTCGTCTAATTACTTAATGGAGAAAACAATCAATACTCAGCAGCGGAAAATCCATACCGTGGATAATTTGGCGAAAGGGGGTATTATCCCTGGGATGTAATAGTAGGTTTTACTTTAATGGACACAGGTAGTTTGAATGGTGGGCGTTTAATACTGCAAACGCAGACTCAGGGCAATCGTGATATGCTCCCACATCTGCCCGAGGACTGCTAAAGTTTAATCAAGTTTGCGTTAAGATATTACCCCGCTGGCGTATATACAGATACGCACAGCATGAAACAATGTTATAAAAATAAGTACCCGTGACGTAAACAGGAAAACATCCCCGCTGGGGTTAAAATGTGAGATTGAGGGTCCCTGCGGCTAGGCTGGGTGGTGTTTTATTTCACTTTATTATTGAATTATGCCAGCGGGCGGCGCATCAGATTGAAGCGCTTCGGTGACACTTAATTGATAACACGCCAGGCCGTGCGGGGAAAGCGACGCACTGGCGCCACCAGGCGGCCGTCCGGCGCACTGCAACCCCACGGCTCACCGGCCTCGTTTCTTTATTTAATAAGGTGCCGGTGTATTAAATAAAAACATTGTTAAAGCTAACCCTAGGGGTAAATTATTTTACTGCTGGACACTATATTGCCTGTGATAAAGCTGCGTTAATCCTTAGGTGGAAAAACGTGTAATTACTCTTCACAATTAGTCTACATAGGCCTGCTTTACGCTTCCATTTTGCCGCTGCACATTTCTTTAAATACCCCAGGTAACAGATTGACAGGCAAGTGGAGGGGAGTAAATAACATCAGTTATTTGTCCATGCAGCCTGACCCGGTCATGGTGACCCACTCGGCCGTGTAGGAGCCACGCACACACAGTTTAAAATAAGAAGTGTCTTTGTGAATGGAGTACGGCGCCGTACCCAAGTGTGCTGGTGGTTCATTTTAGCCCTAAACGCCGTTTGGCGGGCGGTCAGGCTCCTTTGGCTACGGACTGACTGACAGACATGGAGCTGAAACACACACCCGCTCAGTCAATAAGCCCTTTCTTGGGTTTTAAAGGCGTAAATGGTACCTTATACGGCGCGGACTTCCTGGGGGGCACGTGCACGAGCAGGGGGCCACGGCGAGGGGGCGCGCACCGGGCACGCGCTCCGACCTCGCGGGCACGCGCATACTTGTAATACAGCGATCACATGTACGCATTAATACGGTTACCGACCCGAATAAGCCCGAATGCTTAGGCGGACCAGTGAGAGTGAGGTGGCGTGTCCCAGCCTTATCGCCCACGGCTGTCGCTTTCCCCGACCTGCCCTTGACCTCCGCTGTGTGTTCTGGCCAGCAGCTTTCTCCGGCCCCCACCGCCGCGCCACGCTTGCATAAAGGTGGCGCTTTCGTGTAGCGGGACCCCCCTCAATTAGGACAGCATGTCGGGACTGAACGCCTGCCTGGGCTTCCTGCTGGCCGCCGCGGCGCTCGGTGCCACCGCCGGGGCCATCCTCCGCCTGCGCCCGGGGGGCCGCTTCTCGCTGGAGCTGCCGGCGTCCTTCGTGCTGGTGGCGTGCCGCCTGGAGATACAGACGCTGGTGGAGGTCGGCCAGTGGGCCGGCGGCTTCGGTCCGGACGTGGCGGCCACCGTGCTGTTCGCGGTGCTGGCGGTGCACGGCGCCGCCTACCGGCGCGCCCCCGGGAACCCGTGCCTGACCGTCATGGAGTACCTGCTGCGCCGCGACGCCGCGCTGTCGGCGCTCGCCGGCCTCGCCGCACACTTCCTGGGAGCCTGGCTCGCCCAGCTTTTCGCGCGCTTCTACTGGTCCCTGGAGCTCAGCGACATGCACATGATCCGAAACCTGATGATGCAGGCGTGCAGCCCCGCGCTGCGCGTCTCCGTGACCCAGGGCGCGTTCACGGAGGGCGTGTGCGCGCTGGCCTTCCACCTCCTCCACTTGAACGTGCAGCGCGCGTCCCCGATCGTCCGGGTGCCGCTCGCAGCGCTGGCCCTGGCCTTCCTGTCCTATGCAGGTAGGCGAAACCGCGCCCCGGTGCCCACCTTTGCCGCACTATATGGGGGACGGGCGGGGCATTGGACGTTGCAGACGGGCAGAATGACGGCGGCGCTGTCCGATCGCCCCGAGGCTTTGGCATAAGGGCAGCTCGCAGTCTAGGCTGATGGGGCTCCTCCTTTCCTTTGCTCGGTTCTAGCCCGCGACTACACCTCCGGCCTCATCAACCCGTCGCTGGCCGCCGCCCTCACCTTCCACTGCCCCGGCTTCGCCCTCTCCGAGTACGCGGCGGTGTTCTGGCTCGGACCGCTGGCCGGTAAGTTCCGCGCAAACGAGGGACGACCAAATGACTGCGGGAACCAAAGCTGCCACTCTACATTGATTCTCAATGAGCAGGCGCTTTCATCCAAAGCAATGTGTAAGCGACGGAAACACTACGTCACGATCATACGTGCCGTCAAGGGGTCTACTATAAGGTGAGAGCGCAGTAAACGAAAAGAGCATCACTTTGACAAGCAAAGTATGTGTAAGATGTCGCTCTGCTCGTCTTTCTCAACAGGAATGACTGCGGCGATATTCCTGTACTGCGGGCACATTCCCCGCCTATTCTCACGAAACTTACTGTACTCCCAGAAGAGCCGCTTAAGAGTACCGTCGGAAGGAAAGGTAAAGGCTGCGAAGGTGAACTGACAAGATGCTAGCAGGGGGCGCCACCCTCCAGGAGAACCGGCTCTGAGCATGCGCACAAATGGCCTTTTTAAAAAAACGTAATGAAAAGCTGTTTGAACAACTTCGTAAAGATGCCATTGACAAACTGTACCAGTGTTAAGGTAATGTTGTGTAATAAGTTTTAAAACCAATGCTTATGTTCAAGTAACTTTATTCCAAGTTTAATTTCCCCAGATAACTAATTTCAGTCAACACACTCAAATGAGTCACAGTAAGATTCCAAAAGTAGCCAAGTAATCCATCACCCAGACATGCCTCTGGTCAAATTATGCCTAACAGATGAACATGGAGCAAATTCCCCTCCTGCCTTCTTTACACTCTTATATACAGCAGATGGTGTGGTGAAAACATGGCAACCCAATTTGTCACTCAGTAAAAGCCTGCTCACTCAATCAGGAGAGGCCTGATCTAGTGTCAGCCAATCTCTGCTTTATTTTAGACCCAGCCTGCACACCTTTTGAGAGGGAGTACGACACCCACACTTACATTAGGAGAACAACCTGTTCACTGGTATAAATTAAAACATTTAAGTCAACCCTTCCACAGACTGCCAGCAAAAGCAGGTCTTTTCAAATCCACTGATTTTCTACAGAATGTTAGCACGCCCACCCCATCAGACCCAAAAAGCTCAACATGACCTTTGACCACCTACCACATCACTAAAGAGCCAATCACAACTCCCGGTTTCCATTGTACTTCCCATTTCCTAGGCGCCTCACTGTAATAGTGTAGAGCCATAATGGACAGACTGCATGCAAACCCCAAAAGACAGGAGAGAGGGTTAAATCTGGAACACATTCACATTGCTGGGACTAGACTTTGGTTGAGTTAAGCCAGCTTCCATGCAGTGGGCAGTCAGAGTTCCTTTAAGGTCTACAGTGCCCTCTTCAGGAGGACGTGGGGGTGGCACTGGGCCCTGCTGCTGGTGGGTCACTCGGGGAGACTGAAGACTGAGGCTCTTTGGCAGCTTTGGCAGATTTGGGCGCAGTGGCCCGTTCTGTGGGAAGGGGGGATGGGGTAGAGTGACTACAAGTGCAAACAGCTCAGAGAATATACAAGTGCCTGATAAAACAAAGAGCCATTTTCTATTAAATGGGCCAGACAGGCCAACAGTGGGGTCTCTCTCTGTTATCCTAGGGAGCCGTGAGACACAGCAGTTCTGATTTAGCCCCTACCTGGCTGGGCCTGGTTTTCCAGCTGGGCCTTCGGTTGGTCGACCCACAGCCGATGCTCGGGATTGTTCAGCAGCCTTTTCGTGGTCCCGCAGCTTAGGCACCGGGACACGGTCACCCCGCACTTCTGACCGCATCCTGTGGCGAAAGCAGCAGCACTTCAGGTCTGCCCGAGCCAGCCAGCCAGCCAGCCAGCACTGCATTGCCTAGATCACAAAGCCTTTCCTGTTCCCACACATACTTACGTCTCTGTCGCACTGTTGCAGTCAACCCAGGCACCAGTAGGGAGCAGCACTTCTTACATATTGTCCTTTTCACAGATGGATCTCTGTCAACAGTTTGTCAGCCTTCTTAGTAACGCTACTGAGTGTAAGCAATTCAGCCACATGCACAAACATTTATAAAGCATTTACATTTTCCCCTCAATTTCTTTTCCCGGGGACAAATATAGTGTAGGGAAGATATACTGTTAAAATCCAGACAGAATAAACACGACCGCAGTAATTCGTGTACATTCATAGACTGGAGATGTGCGATGAACGAACGAACTAGTTCGTCTGTACTTCGTGTCTGAACGAGTGTACTGACAATGACGATTAAGGACGAAACGTGCGTTTCGTTTGGTGGCCATATGCGTTACAGTGTTACGACACTAGTTGTTTTAGTTTGTAGCCAATAGCTTTCGGCTGTTTTTGAAGTGAACGAATCAGTGATTAAAGGAGTCATAATTTTGGTGAACTGCACATCAATAATACAGCGCTGTGCAGCGTTAAGCTTCAAGCAGCCCGAACCGGTTATGTTGTTATTAAAAGCGCACGGACACAAAAGGGACGCCAGAGCCATGCGCTGCTAAAGCCGACACGCTTACTGTCTTAACACCAAGCGCCTGGATATAGTCCTCTGTGTGAAGCAGTAAAACCGGGTCAGCTCCACGTTTTCCGGATTGTGGGCCAGGACACAGTGTGCCGCCTGTTGGAGAAAGGCATCCACGAGGATCAGTAACGGGACTCGGCGGCGGTGTCCAAACGATACAAGCAGGAATGCATATGTACCTGATACAGGAAGTTTAGCCTCTGCAATGCTTCTTTATCCTTTATGTTTGCTGCCATCGCGGGATCTTTGTGCTACTTACGAAAGCGGACACCGTACAGTTTCTTAGGGCGTGGGCACAAACGACATTCTTATTTATTCATATTTAGTTTAACAGCGATTCGGACCTTGCTACAGACGCGCGTCGCCTTGTTTGTAGCGTGTCTGTAGCCACGTGCTGTTAATAAAGTTTGGTCAAAGACGGGTCCTCACGAGTGACAAACTTAACAAAAGTCGGAGACGGCGATCGGCCTTATTAACTCTATTCGGATAAAATCAAATCAAAGTTAATCTATCAGATGCATAATAGTTCTGCGTACAGCAGTAGGTGCTGGAATTAGGACATGATTTAAAATCGATAGCAGCACAATCAGCAAAATTGTAACAGAAAATTCTCGGAAGGAACAGCTTTAAAACCGTTAAGCATCGTGTTTGGAAAGACTTCATTTTATTCTGGAAAACAAAAGCACGTGGCCCGTACGGGGATCGAACCCGCGACCTTGGCGTTATTAGCACCACGCTCTAACCAACTGAGCTAACCGGCCAACATACGTATCAGTTTCTGTCCTCTACAGAAGAATTCATGCTATTTTGGCAAGCGCAGTTCAGGTTCAGGTTCTTGCTTTTCATGTCCTCGCCTACCACATGCGGGTAACGGTGGTATGGGTGAATAACCAATAGAAATGCTTCCTCTATTGCACGAGGCAACGGAACTGTCTTTTCACAATTGAAAATTGTGTTATCTGTTTTTTGCTCGCAAATTACTATTTTCTTATTATTTAACCTAATATTTATTGTTTAATTAACATGCCACATTATTATGTTTTTCGGTATTTTATCTGTCATATATAGTTAGCACGGATAAACAGCCAATAGCTGCCTGTTCGCTGCTGTCTGTGGCGGATGGCAAACTGGCTGAAAGACGTGAACATGGAGTGATGCTCAGAGAGGCTCTCTCAAAGAAATGCCTCATGCAATGAAATATGTCAAGCTCAATGATGATCATATCATTATACTTTGTCCTAGTTGCACAGCTACTAAGCAGACCTCCAGGCCAATCAGGTAACGTGAAGACAAATAGACCCTGCACCTACCATCTTCATACCATAAGTTATACCAGTATTGGTCCCTGTGGGGAAATTCTCTTCTCACCTCCCCCAACCTTGCTCTCCATGACAGCAAGCTTAGCTGTGAAGGGCTGACCTTGTGCCCTACCCAGGGGTTAAGGGCCTTGCTCAAGGGCCCATGGACAAGCCACCAGCTGGGCTTGAGCTAGAAATTGCCAATCACAGGCATAGAGGCTTAACCCACTGAGCCACATTCTTCCCCCATATCCATACAGTGGAGCTGGTTTGCAGTCTTTCCCAATAAATTCACTGATGGCCTTCTGAGCCCCCGCCTCACCATCACAGATGTTCTGGTAACTAAGGAGGTTGGATCAGAATCAGAACTCACCTTACTGCCAGTATGCGCGAAGGTGCCATAATTGTGTGTGATCCAGGGCCAAGCATAAATCAGAGGAGAAAAATTACAATTACATACAGGGGGAACATTTCCGTACGGAATCCACTCTCAAGAGTCTCATTTCAGCAAAACGGTGGACTGCTTAACAGCCAAAAGAATATAATGTGATACAGTGTAGATATACACCAGGTACTGAAAGGCAGCTCAGTTACAAATTAAGGACAGTTCTTTACCACCTTTATACCCCAAAAGACCCTGCTCAATAAAGTACTATATTTATGTGTTTTGCACTCAATGCATACAGTTGGCAAGATAAATTACACTTATAAAATTATGAATTTACTTAATATTCAATATACACACTAAAGTGTAAAAAATGAAAAAAGGAAAAAGGGTGAAGATTGTGGTTGTGGCGGCTGCTTGCCATCCCCGTGCCAATATTGCAGTGTTGTGGTTGTTGCAACAGCCCTAAGGTTATGGTGCGTATGCTGTGATGGGAAGATGTACACCTGGGTGATGGATTACTGAGGCACCAGGCGAGTTTATTTAGGAGCTGTATGGTTATGGGTAAGAAGTTCTGGAGATGGCGTGAGGTCCAGGTCACGATGCACTTAAACCTCCCCCGCGACGGGTGTCTGGTGAAGAGGTGACTGCCTCGGTGGGTGTGATCGGCAGCAATCTTCCCAGCTCTCCTAGGCCAGATGAGCTCTCTCACATTTCAGGTGCAGAACTTCCATCATCCAGTTTTCCTTGCCAGTCGGTGACTTGCCTGTGCACCTGAGCTCACCCACTGCGTGTGCAGTCCGACCTGTGAACCTCACCTTAGCAGATTTTACAAAAAACTTTTGTTTGTGCCATGCCGGTTTTGTCAAATTCAAACAAGTTCCATATTACTGATGTCGAATTCTATTTAGGGACCAACTCCTCCATCTTCAAGGCCCCTCCGTTGCCAAATATGGAATGTGTTGCATGCTGCGCACTGCATCTTGGGACAAAGTGCGAAAGGAAGAATGGAAGAAATCCAAGGTATTTCCTACTGTTCGCTATTACTGGTTTATTGGTGTCGTAACAAAATTGGCTGACAGAACAGGTTTAGATGCATGTTTGAGCCATAGAACTGCAACTGTTGCACTGTACTGCCATACTACCCATCTCTCCATAAAGGCACATCGTGGAGACATTTTAATCATTCACGATGTAATATAGTTAAACCACACAGGCCTAACGATAATGCATGAGTAAGTTGGAGAGGGAGCGGGCTGGCATACAGACTCGCAAATATTTAAGAAATAGTGAGACACCCCTGTGCAGAATGTGCAGCAGAGAGAGGAAGCCAGCCAGACATCAGCAGTATTTTGCCAATTAGTATTTTGATGGGACAGTCACAGGGCCACTGGCTGAGTGAGGGGAGAACCTGACAGCCTGTAGCTATGGAGAGAAAAGAAAACACTAAAAACAACGGCATTGACATGCACACACACACACACACACTCACACGCACGCACGCACACACACATGCATACACACATATACATGGTTTACTTTTTGCAATTTTATAATTATTCCTGTGCAATTCTGCATTATTATAGCTTTTGGCATATTTTATATGTAATGCACTGATACATTTTCCCTATCAATAGAAAAGCATTAAAAACACTAGTACACACATGCACTTACAGAATTTCACTGTTTAATTTTCCAGTGTTTGTCGTTTTTTAAAATGTATTTATAATTCATATTATTTCTATATTCTTTTTAATCATATTTAAGTGTCTCTGTATTAATTATTATGTGAGAAAATCGATATTTAAAGGTAATTGTAATTATTTTAAAAACTGGAATCAAATCACACATAATATATTTTTATTCATACTTATTGTTTATCTATGTGTAATCTGCGATACCATTGGTTCATTTTCCGGTATTCTTACCGTTTTCGCTTGATAATCAGCGGTCGAGTCGAGATTCGAGCTCACGGCTTCGTGTATCGCAAACCACCACTTTTGCATGTCCATGGAGGCGCAACCTCACTATTCATGCGCCCTCCTGTGGCCGGTAGTATATTGCATCCGTAGCCATACCATATGGAATGAAAACGGTAGGGTTCGAAACTTCATCGAGGTATTACCAAATGTGAAGTACGTGAGTGGAAAGCATTGAAAATTTGCGAGGTTTAAAAATGAATTATTCTCTCATGTCAATCTAGCAAGTGAATATAAATAACGAACAGTAAATATAAATAATCGTAGTGAGCACTTGGAAGTTTGCCTAATAGATTTAAGATTAAAAAAGATTAAAGATTTTAAATTAAAAAGTTCTCAGCGACGTCGCGTTTGTTGGAACAGCACCACAAGGTCGTAGTGGCCAGAAATATATTGCATCCGTAGTGGTTTAGCACTACAGTAGAGAATGAATGGGAAACGGTTTAGGGCCGTTTTGCTAAATTACGGCACGGGCGATCATCCTATGTTTATATACATTTTATATCCACATCCTAAAAGACCACCGTCTTATTTCAAACGGATATTGCAGATGACGTGTAGCAGTATAGTGCAGCTTTAACATTGCAGAAATCTATGTGAAACTAAATGTTAAAACAGGGACAAGTGCAGTAACAGTCTGCTTGGATTCAAACAGTGTAAGATAAATGTAAATGTCCTTTTGTGTGAGGAAAAAAGAGAATGTCAGTGCATAAAATCGTTAATTCCTCGTACAGCGTACCAATGTAAAGGAAAAAAAGAAGCTCTCCCCGTCGGGGAATCGAACCCCGGTCTGGCGCGTTTCGCTTAACTTTTCCCATTAATTTTCAATGGTAGTGCTTAAAACTACGGATGTAATATTCTTCTGGCCACTGGGGGATTTTTGGCGCTGTTTAGACGCTTCCAAAGACGCTTACCTTTACCAGTACTTACAGTCGGCGAAGCTGATCGAACGGAAAGGACGGCTCTCCGAAGTAAACGATAATCTCACATCAGAATATTCCAGAAAATTAATTTCGCACTGCTCTTGAAATACTTAATAATAAAACATGCTTGACTTTGGAAATTAGCATGGGCATCTACAGTTTAGAATGACACTCATCGTGAGGAATCCAGAAGCATGTATTTTACTAGCGCACCGAGATCCGTTTATTCAGCGAGACAGTGTCGATTTATGAAAACGAGTAATTTGTAGTGCAACGAGGATACCCTGGTCAAGTAGGATTAGTCTAGGCAGATGAACCTGTACTGGATTACCGTTTATAACTACTGTCATGAAGAGTGAAGACGACTAAGGGAGGAAGTAGTGGGCAACGAGTGCCACCTTGTGGACAATATAAGAACTACGGGTTTGAGTTTTAGCCCCAGGCGGTACCTGTAGCTCGCTGTTGTAGTTCAGTGCAGCTCGCTCAGTTCAGGGAAGCGTGTGCGTCCAGAAGTTTGTGTTTGGTTAACGTTTGTCCCTTTATTGTAATCCTTTATTATATGTTTATGGTTTAAGCTGTATAATTTAAGTACATTTAAGTACCTCATTTATTAAGGATGGCATAACATTGCGTTCCTAATGCGTAGTTAGCTCATGTTAAGTCGGCTACAGAGCTATTATGCTAACTCGTTTAGCATTGTTTCAGTGTTGTTTAAATATGAAAGAGAGGTGTTAGTTTATAATTTCTGATGCAGATAGTTGCTGTTATTTGGATAATGTATAATGTTTACTGAGAATTTAAATTTATTGTTGCAGAACCACACGCATATAAGCACGCAAGCAGGCATGTTGCCGGTGCTAAGAAAGACTGGTGGAACTACTAATTGATGCATTCTGACCGATGTACACTCGGGGCTCATAACTTTCTAAGCAACCAGCGTTAAGACAGCTACTGTACTTTGACCTTCCGCTTCTTCACAACTACTGTTATACTGTGACGTTAGCTTACCTGCCAGCTATTGAACTACAACTGATTTATTTAACTACAACTTATTTAATTCGTATTTGCTAGCACTATCATTAACTTGGATGTAAAGAATTTCTCACATAATTGTTAATTAATAAACCCAGTAAAGTTATTCAAGCAAACCTTATTTCGGTTTAAAGCAAGCAAGGTAA
>JAODKL010000081.1:20022620-20040063 GCA_026780765.1 Petrocephalus schoutedeni | reverse complement strand
GACCTGGAGTCGATTCCGACACTAGGGCTAGTGAGAGTCGGGGAATCGACTCTTTTGGAGTCGACTCCCCATCTCTACTACCTATATATAATGTGTGTATCAAAGCCAGTATGAATGTCGCTGTACATATGGTGTTGGTTTATGGGGAGCCAAATAGGTGGTGCACTAAAGTAGTTAAGTAATTCTTTAACTATTTTGATACCTATAGGTCCTGCTATTATAAAAGTCGAACTGAGCATCAGTAACATTGTATCAAAAAACGCGGGCAAACACTTTACCTATGGTTAAAATTAGTGGAGCATTATTGTACGAGCATTGACGGTCTGACTAACAATCAGTCGTTACATTTTTTGTTACATATATACAATATAGTAGTGAGTACTATATTGCCTATAAAACACTAGATCTACTACTGTAAAGAAACCTCGTCCACTATGACAACCATTTATAAGACGGCCACTTAACGGAAGTAACAGTGCTCATATATAATTATATAACTGCATGTCTGATACGGGTAAAGTAAGTGTTCACGCCCGAATACTCGGGATCAAACCCGGGGAATATTATCCACGACAAACCCCATACAGAAATATAAGATTGTGCTAGAACTGGGAGGGAGAGGAAGGGAAAGTAAGGCGCTTTAGGAGCTGGCCATCCTTAGCTTACAGGAGGCTGTTTACCTGTCATGCGGTAAACCGTAATCTACCAGCTCCCTGCAAACACCGTATAAACAGGAAGGAAAAGCCGCATACCTTCATAACATCGTAAGAAAAACAAGCGACTTCTGAGCAGTGTTTGTGTAAGGGCACAAGTTGGGAAGCGTGGTGTGTAGGAATATATTTAGACTAGTTAAATGAGTATCATCAGTAAAATGCAGGCATGCCTCTGGTTGCGTGCTCCCCTCCTCATTAAGAGAGCATTTTATTCCAGTAACCCAAAGCCGCGCTTAACAGGCAAAGGAGGGCAGGGTAGAACTTTCTAGACGGAGCCTTATCGCCGAAATCGTCCGGGGCGTACGCGGAAATGCAAAGTAAACATTTCGGGAAACTCGGCGAAGGTTTAAGGTAAGTGTTCATGTGGCGCTGCGGTTCGTCTTTTGGGTCCCATGAGCAAGCGGGTTTCTGTGAAACGTTGTCCTTCGCATAGTTTTAATTTGATTCCGCCACGATAATCAAAAGAAGAGGACTTTGCAAAGCCGCCAAGCCCCAGTTATCAGCACAAACACTTCGCCAGCGATCGCTAAGCCGGACTCATGGTTAATAATGAATTGTGGGATACGCGACTCCTCCGATCTGTCGTCCGCTGGGGCGCAAAGACACACAAACATCGACCCGCATCGCGGTGTAACTAAAAGGCACTGCGGCAGGAAGCGGTGGATCCGAGCGCATCAGTTCGCGCTATAAAACTACGATTCCCAGCATCCCTCCGCGGGCGAGCCCGGCTGAGGGTGACGTCATTGCCAGCGAGCCCCGTCTCCCCCTAGCAGGAAGGCTGCCGCCGAGCCGTCGCTTCTTCGCAGGTACGGCTGCTCCTGACGCCCCTGCCGCCTTTCTAACGTGGCGTCGCCGCTGTTTCGCTGCCATCGCGTCCGTATGTGGGGTGCTTTGCTCCTTAGCGGCGCCGCGGCCGAGCCCGCGGCCGCCGGGGTGCCGGGGGCGCGCCGCCCGCGTAGGGCGCGCCGAACCTGCCCCCTAATATAATAAGCTTTCCCGAAATAAGCCTGCGGCGCGCTGCATTAGCCTACTGCCGATCATCAATAGCTCTAATGTCAGCATGAATGTGAAGATCCCTTTTGTGCAGCAGTGAGTCAATGGGGATTGCATGTTTAACTTAAGGAATTGTGTTATACCTTAATTTACTCAACAGCAGTCTAACTTTGGCGGAAACTGGATATGTTGTTACTACATTTTATTTCTGATATGCTTTTTATTTAGATTTGTTGTTACTAACTTGATCTCTTATGTCCGCAGCCGTGTGGAGCACTGAAACCCCATATTAAATTGTCGTTTCTTTTTCCTTTCCTTTCCAGGGAAGTGTCTTCCTTTTACCCACGATGGCTTATGTGAAAAGTGGATGGCTTCAGAGACAGAGTGAGTGCTAACGGTGGCGGCACGGGTGCTGCAGTGTGTGTTTGTGCTGTGATTAATAGCCTCCGGTTACATGGGGGATCGATTTATAAAACTGGCGAGGGATCTCTTGGAAATGCCAGTCAGGGTGAGGGGGGCTTTTGCAACATTTAAATTGTTACCCATGTATATATTGACTATATATTGTATATGTACATATTGACTGTATATATTGTATATGTATATATTGACTGTATATATTGTATATGTACATACTGACTGTATATATTGTACATGTATATATTGACAGTGTTTGCTCCGGGATTTTTGTTATAGGTACCATCCTGCGTCGCTGGAAAAGGAACTGGTTTGACCTGTGGTCTGATGGCCGACTGGTTTTTTACAACGACCAGCAGCGGAGGGACATGGAGGATGAGGTGCACATGAGGGTGGACTGCATCAACATCCGCTCGGGGGCCGCATGTCGGGGTCTGTGAGCCTTTCCCCTGCCGCCCGTGGGTGCCACCTCTAACTATAGAGGGAAATGCGTGTGTGATGTCATCCTCGCACCCGGCTTCATGGCCTTCTGTGTCCGTCTATAGACCTCAGTCCCCCCGAGGCAAAGGGCCAGGACTCCCTGCTGCAGATCGTCTGCAGAGACGGCAGGACCATCAGCATCTGCGCAGACAGTGCAGACGATGCCCTGTGAGTTAATTGCTTACTAAAATTGTGCTGCGCTTGAAGTACTACCACAGCTATACTAATAATTCATCTGAGAGTCTAAAAAGGGTCCTTGATAAAGTGTGACATATGAAATGTTTGGGAGTTCATGGTGGCACAGGCGTTCTGTCTTTCAGGGCGTGGTTAATGGCCCTCCAAGATGCCCGGGTGAACGTGGTGAGTGACCGGACACCTGCCATGCTGAGCCAGTAGCCTCCGTGTTCACTTCCTGTTCTGGGTCGCCCCCTGGTGGTCATTATAAGAAGGGCGTCAGACGAGGGCACCACCAAGCACAGAGCTGGCTTGGCTTATGGCCCCTGTTCCTTGCTGATGGTCTGTTGCATGCCCTTCTCCATGCGCATTACAGGTGATCCCCGCTCCTCAGGCCGGCTTTGCTGAGGAGGTCATGGCCTCTGCACCTCCCCCGTACTCGGAGTACGCCCCACCCCCACAGGTAGTGGCCGTGATCATTTCAGATCTCTGCATTAGTGAGGGCATCACATTTCGATACACCAAACTGACATAGCGCCCAGCTAAGTATGAACTTCCCACAGGTGTACCAAGCCTACGGACCCACCCCTCCACCTCCTGGAGCACAGGTGCTATACACTGCTGACGGGCAGCCTTATGGGGTGGCCTACCCCTATCAGTACCAAGGTAATGGGCGGGAGTAATCAAAGCCTCAGACACTTCCTGTGACACCTTAGCTGTGTAGCTATGAAAGGGCCCAGTGCATTATTAACCGTGAAGCTCCCACACTGGCGCAGTTTAATTGCCCGTCTTTTTGTCGTCCAGGGGCCTACCCTCAGCGTCACATCATCGTGCAGGAGGAGCGCCGCGACAGTGCGGGGGACATGGCCCTGGGCATTCTGGCTGGGGCTGCCACTGGCATGGCACTGGGCTCACTCTTTGTGTTCTAGGCTCACTGTTGCCCCTCCCCTGATAAGCCACACCCACTGCCACGCCCCCCACGAGAAGGCCCCGCCCCCAATCTCTTACCTGTGACTCCGTTGTCCTGTAGCTGCCACGCGACGCAGTAATGATGCAGCCTGCCAGTCCCGTAGCGCCGCCCCCCCCCCCCCTCGGAGACGTGCCCGTGACGTGCCAGTGAGCCGCTCCCTTGTCCCCGTGCGCCTTGTGCCTGACTGTCCCGTCTGCTAGACTAACAGACACCCCCCCCCAGTTCCGGTGACGCCGGTGACCCTGGTCAGGCGACGCTTCGCTCCATGTTTCCGCTCTCGTTGCTGGGTTCAGTGTGACAGTGTAAGTGGCCGCCAGCCGAGCGCAGTATCACGCACGTTTTAGGGGGATAGGCACCGCGTCGCGCGCCGTTTTTGGATTCCGCGGCTTGTCCGGTTACCCCGTCGGTGCTGGCGGTTTTGTGTTGCATTCGCTCCCAGCTTCTAACGACCCGCGACGTACGCGCGTTTAGGTCCCTTTTACGTGACGGGCGTTACTTCCAGGGCAGGTCAGAGGTATGAAAATGCTAATATTTATGCATTTATTTTTGATTCCTTTATTATTCTAAAGGGATACCTGTTTTGTGTGATTTGTCTATAGTGGACACTAATCTGAAATTGGGCTACTTTTCCGGGTCTGAATTCTTGTACACTCCAGTAAGATAAGCATATATTCTTTATTAAATGTAGTCTGAATTTACTTTAAATTTAATTTGCCTTTTGTGTGTGCGTGCGCGCGTGCGTGCGTGTGTGTGTGTGGACATGGTCCTGAAGGTGCCCAGTTCTGTCGTCCGGGTTCCGTGGGACGGAGGGAATGACTGTGTGTGCATGGGTGGCGTCCCGTGTTCACTGCCTCGGGCTCTCGGTGCCCCCTGCCTCATTTTTAACGCCCTTCCAGCGCTAATCGAAGCTGCCGCATGCCCGCCTCGCCCCTCCTTGCCTGTAGGGATTCCAAAGACAGCCAATCGAGTGGCACCGTGCTCCTTTAGCCTATGAAAACACGCCCTGATTTGTTTTGCCTGTCGTCTCTATAACCAGAAGTGGCCTAGAAGCCCCTCAGGACTGCTTTAAAAGGCCCAGTTTGATATAATGGCCTCGGTCACAGGAAACCAACTGGTGACTATTACTTTCCATCGCACTCCAATAACACTCCAAATAATATCCCTTCACCATGGGGCTGCATGGGCATTAGCCTTCCACCCCCACCCACCCCCCAGACCATGCTCAGAACCCCTCAACGACCAGAAACATCCAGCTTTGTTTATTGTTTTTTTATATATATGTCTATGTAGCCATTAACCAGCCTCCCAAGTGCAGATTGCCATGCTTTGCTCTACCAGTCAGTGCAGTAGTAATGATTGTTAATTTGACAGTCTGATGCCTTAGGGAAGGTTAATCAAAGGTGATTAATATTGTACTTTAACATTAAATTAATTTGAAAATTAATATCTCGTGCTTGTTTTCCTTTCTGCCCGCTGGTTGTGTAAACAATGATTCATATAGCAGATGCTGTAATCCACTACGGCTGTATACAGAGTTAATGTGAACGTTTGTAAAAAGCACTCAATGGTTGGCTCTTGTTGGTGACGTAAGGAGAGTCGGCAGTGGGTGCTCTGTCCGGTATGTCGCACGCCGGTACGACTGAGAACGATCTTCCACTGCAAATATATAACCCTAACCCTACAGCCAGGAGTCAGGAGCAGTGCAAATTGGGGGTGGGGCTGCACCCCGTCTCTTTTGTGGTTCTCCTTAAAAAATAAATAACGCACATTACTTTGCTGTGGCCACAGCCCCTTCCAGCCGCCCCCCCCCCGGACCAGTCCCTGCTCGGATTCCATCAGCAGTCCATTAAACCTGCCTTTCGGAAGGCTGGAGACTCGGACAGTAGTCAGGATGTTCTTGGAGAAGCTGACCGGCACTTACTAATAATAAATGTGCATAACGGCTCTGAGAGCAGAGGATACAGACATTATTCGCCATACATAGTTATTGAATTGATTTAATAAGTGTGGAGAGGAGCGCCTGCGTCTGCTGAGGGTGCATGTCACGCCGATAAAAGCCGGTAATTTTATCTTGCGGTGTAATTTTCTCCAGGGCTCGATTCCCCAGCCGCTGCAAATGGCTTCAGCTCCAGCGGCTTCCGGCCCCTCCGTGCCTCGTTACTTATTCCTCCCGGCACCTTCAGCACCCCCCCCCTCACAACCCCCTTTAATCGTCTCGTCCGTCGCCGTGGGCGTTTGCCCAATATCCGGCACATTGTGCCATGCCGTTAGGGGTAAACAGCAGGAGCCTGAGCGGCGCTGTTATACCCTACGGACACCAGGTGGTGCTATTTACCGCTTTTTGAATCTTGTGGCGCACAATTTAAAGCGGTCAATCCGCTGTCAAGCGCCGCAGCCCGGTTGCTCTCTAATAAGGATTTGCCAAGAGCTTATACGCATCCTTTATTGTGTTTTTCTTCATCTGCGTCGGTTTGATCCGCTTTGTGCAATTACGTCGCCGGCGAACATGGGCAGCCTTCCAGAGCAATGTCTTCATTTTCCCTGCCTTCAAAGTTAATGGGGATCGCTGCAAAGGTCACTCAGGAGTGTAATTTTATTGCGATGTATGCTGCGCGCAAAACTACGGGGATTAATCATCAATAATGCACACGCTTCGCGTATTTTAACGCGGCTCCTGTGCGGAATTAATAATGCATTATAATCACACAACCCCGAGGTTTCTCTGTAATATATTTTCAATAAAACTGAATAATTTACACATACATTACTAATTAAGTACATCAAATGAACATTAAAAGGCGCCTGCTGCGTAAGCGAAAGTCTCCCGGTGAAATCGTATGGATGTGATAAGGCAGATGATGGCCGCTTTTATTATACCAATGGCTTATACGCCTATGACATTTTCTTCATCTGCATGTGAGCGATTTCGAGTCCCGTTTGACACCACCGGAGGGCGCTGATTTAGGCCGTATACCTCGGAAGGGGCTGGCCAAGGCAGATAGCTAATTATCATTAATTATGAGAGAGAGATCTTCTTATATGGCATTTTCTGAAGCAGCGGGGATCTTCATATTAAGCACATTTATCATCTTATACTCACAATTGGCCAATATGCATTTTTCTTTCTTCTGGAACCAGACCTTAGGTTACACAATATTTGGACTCCATTAATGAAAGCTGATAATACAAACATAATTACTGTGACGATACAATGAAATATCAAATATTTAAACTTCTCTGGCCCAAGAAACGGGGGCCATATGTTCTGCAAATGTGATTTTACTTGAAAGGTTTATTCAGTTCCTGATGATTTCAGTGGTGATTTTGAGCCCCTGATTGCTTGACTTGTAGAATGGCTGACAGCGCAGCGAGTCTGTGTTCTGATCCGCTGAGACATAGTTTGCTACAAGAAGTAGGTCAGTCAGTCCATTATGGCGCTTTCGTTGTACAGCACGGCCTGGGGAGGCTGTTATTTCCTCATTGATGTAGCTAAAAGCGGGCCGAGAATGGTGCCGGGTGAGAGCTCCCGCACGCTGTGCCAGTCAGGCTAAATCACTTCCCTGAAAGACGACAAGCTTCCAAAACAGCCATCGAGCCCAGGGGTACCTGTGGTTTGGTCCCAGTTTCTAACGCATTTAACACATTTAGCGGAAGCTTCTGTCCAAAGTGACGTACAAGTGAGGCAAACGGAAAACTGCAAACAAGCTTGCAGTCAGGGAGTAGACTAGGTGTAAGTGCAGAGTAGTGATGTCCGGGTCGAGGGCAGCTTCAAGTCAACTTAACCTGTCAGAGAACCCGAATACTGATTTGCACCTTTGCTTATCACTGGGGCTATACCTTTAAGGGTCTGCTAATTGTACCCTAGCTGTTGGTAAATGTACCTTTTAGTCTAATGTAAGTTATAGGGATTGACTCTGAGGAACATCACCGCACCCCCAATGGTACAAACATGTTCCTCATCATCAGTTTCTGTATCGTGAGAGGTACAATCAGCTACGGGTACAGCCCCGATGACAAGCAAAGCTACAAATGGGTACCCTTTTTTCTGATAGAGTACCAACACATATCGCTGGTGCGGGTAGGTCAGTAACAGCAGCCTTCCAGCTTAGTCATAAATAACTTATGGAAATGCTGCCTGCAACAGCCAAGGTGTTATAGGGTCTCCGAAGTACGTGCAATAACGCAGGTGAGGCTGTGATTGCGACGCCCCCTATTGGTGAACAGGCGCACTCACATTCACTTCATCTTTGGCTGCGGTTAAATAGACTTAACCCATTTTACCCCACTGGCAACAATTGTTGCTAACATAACCAACATGAAATGAAAAAAATATCATGCATATTACGTGTTAGGGAGGTATAAGGAGTGAAATGCATGCACTTACTTTGCCGGGAAACATTTCGGATTATACGTGTTAAAAAATGAAAGGAAAATGCACTTTTGGGCGTTTCGGTGCTATGCCGCCTTTAGCGTCTCACCATACTGAAGATGGCTTAGTGCCCTAACGTGTCTGTATAAAGCAAAATAGTCTAAAGGAATTAACCCTTAACTCAGGACATTATGTTCACGCATTAGGGGAGCGAATGGTTTGCTGAAAACAGGAACCTGTTTATTATATCTAATCTACGTCTGCAGATTCAGCCCCAGGTCGGCGGGACATCCGCAGAGACAGCGCACACTTCCACGCCTAAAATCCTTCTCGGCATCTATCGCTCGGCGGGTACACTGTGCCGTACACGGCATGTTCAGGAGGGAACAGGGCGGAAATGGGTGTTATGTGTCAAGTCAGCAATTCTGCAATGTCCTCGCATGGATGTGGAAGCTACCTCTTCCCTGGCAAATGGGCCAGTTATTTACAATAAAGACAAACAATGACCAACCAAGGGTGCGTTTCGGCTGGGTCTCTGGGAGAAAGTCCTCATTGCGGCAGAAAGCACGATAATACGATGATATGAGCCGTCAAAAGTCAATCTCACCCAGCACCTTCACTCATCCCCGTGCCGTGTGGAATGTTATAAATCTCGTTTCGCAACATTAAAAAAAAAAACATCGACGCTAGTTCCGTGCCACCATAAACTGTGATTAAACAAAGCAATTTGAGACTTTTTCTAAAAAAATGCATAGCCCCCTTTGTGAAGAAAATGCAGGTGTGAAACGTGCGTATTTGGGAGCGTCGGAGACACGGCGAGCACCGCCTGCTTCGCGCCGGGCTGATGTGCGACCTTACAGAGGCATGCGGCTCCGCGCTGCGGCGGTCGAATAACGCGAACTACATTAACTCGGGACTCCAGGCGTTTGCCGCCCGCCAGCGTCGCCGGATCCTCTGAAAAACAAAATTAAAAAGCCCCACGGGTCGCCTTCACCCTCCCGCTCGCCACATCTGGCACCGGCCGCCCCACTCGGAAGGATACAGAGTCATCTGGGAGTTTGACCAGAAGCCCGCCGTCCGCAGCACACTCCAGTCACCCTCAGGCCAGGTACTGGTGCCGCTGTGTGCCAGCTCTAATTAAACTCAGCACATCTACCAGGTTAGCAGCAGCAGCAGAGAGAGCGCAGCCCTGAGATGTCCGCATTTGGCCCTAGAAAGTTCAGTAGCGTCAGACGTAGAAAATGAGGGCAGTTTTTGACGCGAGCATCTCCCCTGCTCATCCCTAGTCTTCAGTTCCGAGGAAGATTGACTTCTCAAAGCGTGGATCTGACCGACACTGTGCTAACCGGGCGGCCCGGCCTTTAACCCTCAGCCAGCAGAGTGGCCATTTCTTCCCTCCCATTTGTGTGTCTGATCGATACCCACTTGAGCCCATCGCATGTCATTATTGTGCAAAGGAAACGCCCCCACGACATTCTCCATTCCACTCCCCACTCTCTCTTTATCGCCTCTGCTGGACGACAGCTGGGTGAGGATTGTGATGCTGGACTACCCCCAGGGGATATCTAAGAAGCAGCCTTTGCACTGCTCCCACCAGCAGGGCGGCGCTACTGCAGATGAAATGCAGGCAGCCACATCCAGGTATTATCCCATGGGTAAATCCCCTTGGTTGCAGTCAGGGTAGAGCAGAGGTTCTGTGTGTGTGGCAGTGCTCCCTGTCCATGATTTAAATATAGCCTATCCCCATCTTTGGCTAGATGCAAATAAATCGCGTGACACATGCTGCTGGGCCCGACTTGTTGGGCTCGTTGTGAAATTCACATTCTCCTGACCAGAAATCCAGGCTGTGATCAGACATTGCTCACTGAATGTCACTATAAGACAGAATATTAGAGCGTACAGCAGGGCTGGGCTCTAGAACCTGTGCATTAACTTGCTAGTCTGTCAGTGGTATTCTAGTTAATTTCTTCAGGCTGCTCAGGCAGAGGCGTTTCTCACACATGGAAGCCTTCATTAGTGATAAATCAAGCTCCCCCTTTTGTTCCTACAGACAAAATTAATTTCGCTCAGCTTAACGTAGGTGTTTTTATAGCCACTGAGCTTATGTATAAGGGAGAGCTGAGTGGTGAACTTGACGTTGCATATCATACGCATCACAGCTGCTGGTAAAAAATTTTTTTGAGCATATATTTTAAAAAGTTTATTCTTCGAGTATGCTGCACGACACCGGGAGGAATTCACGCATCATGATAATTAATGTAAGCGAGCGTTGGTGAGCCCCCTTGCCCACGCATATGGGCATATGGGAACACACCAGCACCCCTGTCAGCCAGCACCACTGATTCTGTGGGAAACACTGGGTGTAAATTAAGGGCGTAACGGGTCCGAATTCGAGACTGAAACCGCGATATGAGATCGTGAGCATTTGTACCGCGGCTCCGTCTCCTGGACCCCCCCCCCCCCAAAAAGTAATTCTGATTAATTTCACAAATAATGCTATAACACGTGTAAATCACAAAATGATTCTTTTGTTTAAAGTTAGGGAAAGCTGAAAATTTTCTAAATTACTAGAGCTGTAATGGTACATGTATTTGTCATGTACAATTACTATTTTGTATTTTCGTACGCTGCTCAAAAAAAAATCAAGGACACATTTTTTAATCCCAGTATAGCATCAAGTCAATGAAACTTCTGGGACATTGATCCATTCAGTTAACTAGCAGAGATGGTTGTTAATCAGTTTCAGCCACTTTGGTGTTAATGAAATTAATTACAGGTGCACTAGGGGGGCAGCAATGAGACGTCCCCCAAAACAGGAATGGTATAACAGGCAGAGGCCACTAACATTTTCCCTCCTCATATTTGACTGTTTTTACACTAGTTTTGCATTTGGCTACTGTCCGTGTTATTACTGGTAGCATGAGGTGATACAGTACCTGGACCCTACAGAGGTTGCACAGATAGTCCAACTCCTCCAGGATGGCACATCAATACGTACCATTGCCAGAAGGTTTGCTGTGTCTCCCCGCACAGTCCCAAGGGCATGGAGGAGATTCCAGGAGACAGGTAGTTACTCTAGGAGAGCTGGACAGGGCTGTAGAAGGTCCTTAACCCATCAGCAGGACCGTATCTGCTCTTTTGGGCAAGGAGGAACAGGATGAGCACTGCCAGAGCCCTACAGAATGACCTCCAGCAGGCCACTGGTGTGAATGTCTCTGACCAAACAATCAGAAACAGACTTCATGAGGGTGGCCTGAGGGCCCGGCATCCTCTAGTGGGCCCTGTGCTCACTGCCCAGCACCGTGGAGCTCAGATGAGAGCACCCTGAGCAGATGTGACAGACGTGAAAGAGTCTGGAGAAGCCGTGGAGAACATTATGCAGCCTGTAACATCGTTCAGCTTGACCAGTTTGGTGGTGGGTCAGCCCTCTGTAGGTTGATAATTCTCATTTCCATCAAACGATGCGGCATCCGTTCTTTCCTAACACATCACCTACTCCATATCAGTATAGATATCCAGCATGATTTCCCCCTTTGAGATCTGTTGTGTTTTCAAAGTGTTCCTTTAATTTTTTTGAGCAGTGTATTTTCAAATTACACATTTGTATTTTAATTAAATACATTTTCTAACACCACTATGGTGTATTTTATTTTGTTACATTTGATGAGCAAGTATTTGTAAGTTGTGACAAAATATTTTTGCCATTTTTTATTTTATTTTCTTTTTATATCCCATCATACTCCTTGATATGCATCTTAGAAACATCCACTGGGCTAAGACAAGCTCCAGCAGGGGACCCATGGCAAGGTGACAAGCGGATATTTACTCAGACAGGACTTAGCGTGTCGCAGTGACAGGACACCCACAGCTGTGTGCTCTGCCAATGACGGCACCTCGCGTGTAGCTACTGAAGGAGTACATATCTTTTATACTAATGTAAAATCAATTCCCTAGCCTGTCTGATTAATTGCCAGCAGTTAAAGGTTTTTTTTTCCAATAACTCTGTGGGGGGGGAAGTGCTGTTTTAATCACCTGTGCCTCCATTTTTCTGAAGGTGCAGGCCCGGCGTGCTGTCAGAGCTGGTTAGCTGGCCGGGGACACGCATTAAACATGAACCACATGCCTGTTCTGTAAGTGCCCCTTAATTCCAGCTACAGCCTGTATATCACCTTAGGGGAGAGAGCAGTTCAGAGCTAGCAAGCTCTGTAGCAAGCTCTGACCTCATCACCCTGCTGCGTATTCCAGGCTACACCAGGGGGGGCAGCACTGTCCTGCCAGCAAACAGCAGTGCCTGTAAACCTGGATCCATGTGTGAATCTGCTGGAGAAACAGCCTGGCATCTTACAGACGCACGGAATCAAGCGAAGTTTGCCTCTGCCGGGTTTCAGACCCCGTCCACTTTAGATGTGAGACGACAGGACATTACCTCGGTCTGGGGCACAGCTTGTTAGACATTAGTCACCTTCCCGAGAGAATGTAAAACCTCAGAATCCGGGACGTGGCATCCGGAGTGTCGTCCCTAGCGACGGCCAAATCAATACGGGTAATCTTCTTTTTTATAGCGCTTCTTAAAAAAACAGTAGCAAACGCAACCAGAATCAAATTAGCCACCTGGGATGAAAGAGCCCTTATGTGACCATGCTCTGTGTGTTTGGACAGTGTCTTTCTGAAAGGAAAAATAATTATGTAGTTAAAAATGTACCAAAGCAAGGGCAAATTTGCAGTTCTTATGGGAGAGACTTTTCTGAATGTTTAATGAAAGTGCTGTGCAACTATTGCACATCTAATGAAATCGACCTGTAGCTAGCTCGTCATAAGTCTGGCCCTGAACACTTAAATTTTCCCTTTTCCATTGACTTCTGTTTGAGTACCTGTACCAAAAGTTCCAGTACCTAAAGTACCAAACCAGCTGGGGCACTTTCTAGGTACTTTGGGGCAGGACTTGAAAGGCTTTCTTTGTCGATCAATTATGCAAACAGCCTGTCCCTGAAACACAATACAACAGCTGCCTTGAAAAAAGTAGTGAACTCACAATACAACAATAAAGCAATAAATGGATGGATGGATGGATGGATGGGTGGATGGATGTAATAATAATAGACATGTGGTCAAATGAAAGACCCAAAGCTCAAATTGCTATCTGATTGGAAGAACAGATGCAACAAGATCAGGACGGCAGAAACAAGAAATATAGTATTTAGTATTTTGCTGTAATGGATGTTGGGGTATTTATAAAGCAAGAATGGAGTCCAATTTCTCACAAAGCTGCCTAGGACTTTTTTTTTTTTCCTATGACAGAGTAAAATGTTTTAGCCAAACCCCCATGGCCTACCCCATACAGAAAGTAAGAAAAAGCTGGATCTTAATCTAGCTGACTAGTGATGTTAGAATTGCATGTGCGTAACATGCGATGTTGGTATTAATATCGCACATCGCCCAGCCTTATAATATACTACAGCCATTTTTTTAATTCAGTAAAAAATACCCCACCTTGTGCTGTGATGTGTTACCTTGAAGTACTGTACTTTTGGTACTTCCTTGTAGTGCCAAAACTAGGGTATCTGGTGGAATGAAATCCTGCCCATATTCTGTATTTATGGATACAACGTAGAGTATGTTTGTTTTATTGCGTATTTTAGTGTGTATATCAGAATTGCATGTTTTAGTTACCATTTAATTGCACACAATTCATTTTTTAAATATAACTCTGAGAGTGGTTCAATAATAAATGATATTCGATGGTTTCATATAAACACCCTGTGCTAAATTCATGTTGCCAGCTGCACAGAATGGAAAGTCAATGCTATGTATTACAGGAAATGTAGCACGTGAAGTAAGCAGCATGATCCGAATCCTGGATAATATACTACGTTCTGCAAAATTCAGAATAGTGCAACCGACGGGCGCAACGCTACCCCACATGGCCACTAGGGGCAACCAGAGACCAAGAACGTCGCTCGCTCAGAAATTTGTCACGATGGTTGAGGAAGTGCCGTTTTAGTACAGATTTAAGCATTGAAGCATGAAAGTTGGCTCAAATGTGTTTTTCTTCCATCAATCGTTTTTTAAAAGTTTTTAACTTTTGCGGGAATCAAGCCATTAATAAACATCTGGGTTTGGTAATGTGCGAGATGGTTCCCATGGTGAATTTGAATTCATGCATAATGTTCTCATGCATACATACAATATGTACTGCATTAATGGTTGAATAGTGGACTTTCTCCAACATTCATTACCTACTGAATGCGATTTTGGACAAACCCAAAGCTTTTGCAAGAGGTGCTGTGATCAGTCATTCTGGCCACCAGGCAGCCTGCCCGGTGAGCTTGCTGAGGCTGGCCAACCAAAAGGTTGCACAGAAACAGCACCTTATCGTGCTTCAGGCACGCAGCAGTACCCAAAAGACACAATGTGCGGTTGCTGGGGACTGCGGCGTGTTTACAGGAAAATCAATCACATCCAGAGATTAACAAAGAGGCGTTACGCTGGAATGAGCCCACGCCCTAGCAGCGCGGCCTCGATTGTCTGCAGCTCGTCTCCCGCGAACTTGGGGTGGCAGCAAAGTCATTGCGAGAAGATGCAATTATAAATCACAGAAGTCGCGTCACGGCCGGCCTGCATGGCTCAGCCTTTATTCCGTTTGATGGCCCTCCACTCCGTCTTTTATTCATGCCCCTTTCAGGTCACCTTGCTGTCCCTCTCTGGCGCATTCCGGCCCTTGCAATAGCGCTCAGAGGAGGTCCGTGGGGAGGAGAGCGGCGGGTGACTCCTTTGCCGCCAGAGCCAAAGTGACTTTTAATGGCGTAATGATTGCCCACTGCAGTGGCGGTAACCAGTATCACTCTCACGGGACAGGCAGCTCCGCTGAGGGTCAAAGGGACAATATTTCGATTAGCGACACGGAGTCCCCCATCGGTGGAAGGGAGGGGCCTCCTCAGTGCTGCTCTGTGTTCTGAGTCCTTCTCCATAGGAGGAGGTCCCCCCCCCAGCTGGAGTCTCAGTTTGGTTCTGCCGCCAGTATTCTGCCTTCTGCCATCTATTCTGCTCAGATCTTTGGAATGTGGCACTGTAGTTTGGCCTGGGGGGGGGGGTTCAACTCTCAACAATGAATGAAGAGATTTGATGTCACTGTGCTTTGCAGAAGGAAAATGAGGCTCAGAGAAGAATCGTATTCCTCACTGCAGAGGCTATGGCGGCTTGGGGGTCACAGCTCACAGTTTTGCTGTGTCCCTCTGCTTAATGAGCCTGTGCTTGATGAGCCTGTGCTGCCTGATGAGCCTGTGCTTGATGAGCCTGCGCTGGTTGATGAGCCTGTGCTGCTTGATGAACCTGTGCTGCTTTATGAGCCTGTGCTTTATGAACCTGTGCTGCTTGATGAGCCTGTGCTTGATGAACCTGTGCTGCTTGATGAACCTGTGCTGCTTAATGAGCCTGTGCTGCTTGATGAGCCTGTGCTTGATGAGCGGTGAGTGGCTCATTTGATCAGGACTTTGAGCCTGAGTGATTTCACCACTGGGCCCTTGAGCAAGGCCCTTATCCTCCACTTGCCCCAGGGACTGGCTGACCCTGCTCTCTTAATTGCACACTGCTTTGGAAGAAGATGTTTGCTAAATAAAAAAAATAAATGTAATGCCACACTGGGCAGCATCAGTGTCTGTTCTATTACATGCAGAGATCCACAGTTTGTGTGTCATTGCCAGTGAGAAGGGTAGCTCTGTAAGATGTGAGGTGGGGCTAGCTTCACTGTACACCACCCCACTGTACTCCACCCCACTGTACTCGATCCTGCTGTACTCCATCCCACTGTACCCCACCCCACTGTACTCCATCCCACTGTACCCCATCCCACTGTACTCCATCCCACTGTACCTGACCCCACTGTACTCTATCCCACTGTACCCCATCCCACTGTACACCATCCCACTGTACCCCACCCCACTGTACTCCACCCCACTGTACTCAAACCTGCTGTACTCCATCCCACTGTACTCTATCCCACTGTACCCCATCCCACTGTACACCATCCCACTGTACCCCACCCCACTGTACTCGATCCTGCTGTACTCCATCCCACTGTACCCCACCCCACTGTACTCCATCCCACTGTACCCCATCCCACTGTACTACATTCCACTGTACTCCATCCCGCAAAATAGCGGTCTTGCTGGATTGAGCTGCTCAGCTGAGTCAGAAAAATTGTGCACCCCCCACACACTCTCCCTGTCCAGGAATTACATTTTGCAAAGCGCAGCAGTTGCTTCTGACATAAGCTTACATGTGCTCTTGGAGAATGGCAGTAGACTAAGTTGACAACAGGGAGCACCACATACTATGGTAATGCTTTCCTCTATCTCACATATTCTGCACTCTTCTCTTTTACTCATAACAACCTGAAAACTGGATGTGTTCCATAAGTTGCACATGGAGTCCTGTCATATTTCAGCCATCGTCCAATTGGCTGTTCCACAGTTGGTCACATGATGGAGGGGCCTTTAAAACCGCAGTGCCTGCGCCTGACCACCACCAGCCTGCTGTGTGTGCTCTGACTGTGATGTCAGAGTGGACCATGAGCTCTCCGTGGTGGCAAAGTTATCCGTACGCTGTCCGTGGTTCTGAAAGATCCATAGGTCCTGTATCATGGTCAAGAGCAGTGTGCATCTGAGTGTGTCTTTCTGCCTGTGTGTGTGGGCATGAGATCAATGATGGATTGCAGAGATGTGGGTTAAACACTGCTACTCTTACTATATTATTCCTTATGAATAAATTTTGTTTCTTTTATTTAACATTTTATTTGCACCTTAAATGAGAGGCCCGCTTTCAGCAATAGGTCTTTGGAAGGTACAATTCACGAGCTCTTTAACTAGTATAGAATACTCAGAATGAAGATGAAATGCTGAATGACTACAGAGTACTCTGAATGATGAGTGAATGTTGAATGAGAATAGAATGCGTGAATATAAAATGCTGAATGAGTACAGAGTACTCTGACTGATGAGTGAATGTTGAATGAGAACAGAATACTCTGCGTGAATATAAAATGCTGAATGAGTACAGAGTACTCTGAATGATGATGAAATGCTGAATGAGTACAGTGTAGTGGGGGGTCATTCTATTCTGCCGTCAGTGAGCTGTAAATACTGTTCCTAAAGATCCGAATGCTTCCACCTGCGCTGACCTCACTGCGGCATTACAAAGCCACAATGCTGTGTGTGTGTGTGTGGGGGGAGGGGATGGGGGGTTTGGGGAGGCACAGGTGGGGAGTAGGGGCCCCTTGGCCAGCGTGTGATGTCAAAACCAGGAGGTTAATAGCATAATAACAGGAGAATG
>JAODKL010000081.1:20010283-20022520 GCA_026780765.1 Petrocephalus schoutedeni | reverse complement strand
CCTCGGGGGGGGGGGGGGGGGGGCTCTCCTGGGCTGTCTCCAAGCGTCTGTCACAGGGACCTGCTGTACATCCACAGCACTGACTCATGGAGATGCTCCACTTGAGATACATCACTGGTGTTTTTGTTTTAATTATTGAAATAGAGTGAAGCACCAGTGAGGGCCAGACAGGAGCCCCTGGAATACACAGCTTCTCTGCAGACTTGTGTCCCAGTATCACTCAGAACAGAAAGGTCTCTAAAACATGTTTGTCTCTCCGTGTAATTTTCTGATAGTGACTGAGAGGCACTGAATGCAATGTGTCAGTGGAATTAAAGGAAAAGTTCAGTTTTCCTTGTTTTCTATTTGTAGGCCACCTTTGTGACCAAACAAATATCAGAGACTAACTAGGTCATAGCTGCCATTACCTCCACCTGACTCACCAATCACAGTCAGGCAGCCTGTGCCATTGCTCAAACACACATTGCTGTGTGTCTGTACTTACTTTTTCCAGATGTTTTACAGATATGTTGAATATGTTTTTTGGCTGTTTTAGGAGCACTGATTAAATCAAATCACACTACTTAAATTAAAGTGCACCACCTGCTGTCTGTGGCATTTGGTATTTTTTTTATTCCTTTGGTAAATGTTAATATGCCATCTGTTTACAGAAAGCCATGGCTAAAAAGACCCAGTGGAACTTAACTTAGCAGAGAGATGAATATGATACTCTCAAGACATGATAGATTTTATGCTCCTGTGCTTTGTGGCATGGTGGTGTTCCTGGATTGATGCAGACAGAAAGGCATTAGGCTCTGTGGTCTGGGGGTCACAGCCATATTCCTATAAAACTATGCAGTGCACAGACACAGAGCGTGCACAGACACAGAGCAGGCACACAGACACAGAGCAGGCTCACAGACACAGAGCAGGCACACTGACACAGAGCAGGTTCACAGACCCAGAGCAGGCACACTGACACAGAGCAGGTTCACAGACACAGAGTGTGCACAGACACAGAGCAGGCTCACAGACACAGAGCAGGCACACTGACACAGAGCAGGTTCACAGACACAGAGCAGGCACACTGACACAAAGCAGGCTCACAGACACAGAGTGTGCACAGACACAGAGCAGGCACACAGACACAGAGCAGGCTCACAGACACAAAGCAGGCTCACAGACACAGAGCAGGCACACAGAGACAGAGCAGGTTCACAGACACAGAGGAGGCACACAGACACAGAGCAGGTTCACAGACACAGAGCAGGCACACTGACACAGAGCAGGTTCACAGACACAGAAAAGGCACACAGACACAGAGCAGGCACACAGACACAGAGCAGGTTCACAGACACAGAGCAGGCTCACAGACACAGACCAGGTTCACAGACACAGAGCAAGCACACAGACACAGAGCAGGCTCACAGACACATAGGAGGCACACACACCTCAGGAGCGAGTACCTTATGAGTACCATGCTCTCGCACTCCTAAATCATTCATGCAAAGGCCGTCTGCTATGAACCCGCCATTGTTAAAGAACAGTGCAGGAGATTCAGCGGCAGTTAACTCACAGAAGAACCCCCTTCCCCCGAGTTCATGCAGCAGAACCTGGTGCCGATCGATACCCTAAACACATTCCTGATAAATGTTTCATTGTGTTTTTTCCACCCCCCAGGTCAGCACAAATAACAACAGGCCTGGATGCATTATTGAGCAAAGCTGGTGGCATCTGCCCTCCACGGGGCGACTGCCTCATCCGTTAAAGCCCCTCTGATGGAGATATTAAAGTTTAATCTCAGCCTCTTCTAATGTAAGGATCACCCTGCTTTTAACCAGTCATATTCATCCAGGTGGGGTTGGCTTGTTAGACTGGCAAGGAACTGGATGCTCCACCCCCACACAGCTAACCTGCAATAACCTCGATGCTGTCTATTCAGGCTCCACCCCATCCTATGTTAAACATAACCCCGCCTCTTCTACTCAAGCCCCACCCCCATCCCATGTTAAACATAACCCCACCTCTTCTACTCAAGCTCCACCCCCATCCCCATGTTAAACATAACCCCGCCCATTCCACCCTGGCCCCATAATACAGACCATAGCCCTGCCCCTTATACCACCATCACGTGTGTCTGTGTCCCCTAATGATAAATCCACAGCCCAGTCCGATGTGTGGGATATAATGCCCACCACAGTACTGCTGTTTTTCAATGTGGGGTAAGAGAGGGAGTGTGGGAATGAGGGAGTGATGCGTAGGAAAGGATGGGGGTCAGACTCACTTGTGTGTGGGCCGGGGGCCGGCCGGGTGGGTGCGTTCGGGGCTTTGTCGAATCATGCAAGTCTTTCAGTCTGTGATGCAGATGAAGAGATTAAACATCGAAAGAAGGCGGCCCGTGTTAAAATGGGTAATGATGGGTGGAGGCTCTGGTTCCATCATTAAGGCTGCATGGTGTGTGTGCGTGTGTGTGCGTGTGCATGTGGACAGCATCCATTTGCGTGGAGCTGTATTTGGAGCAGTGGATTCCCAGTGAGAGATGGCATTCATGTTATAGCACGTGTGCGTGGGATTTGCATGCTTATCTTGGGATGTGTGTGCTTTGTGCGTGTCACGTGTGTTTACATATTTCTGACAGCCTGTGTGTTTATATATATCTGACAGTGTGTGAGCATTTATGTATTTCTGATGGCTTGTCTTCGTCTGCCTAACCCTTTGCTCCCCTTAGTGTGTGTGGAAAATGACACAGCGCCCCCTGCTGGTTCCACATCTTTTTGGCCCTGGTGATGAATCATGTGACAGAGGCGACTGATCTCAGGCTCAGAACAGCAGGGACCTCCTGCTGTGTGACTCTCTATAAATACGCCTCACCACATGTGCCCCCACCTCCTTTTCCTGTCGTTCTCTGTAAATCTCTCACACTTTGCTCTCGTTGGCAGCCGAAGGTCTGCTGATGGCCGCCTTTTAAAGACTGAGGGGCCCAAACCAGCATGCAAAAGACAACATGGGGAGCACAGCACCGGGGACATAGCACAGGGAACGCAGCTCAAAGAACGCAGCACAGGGAACATAGTATAGGGATCACAACATGGGGAGCACAGCACAGGGACCGTAGTGCAGGGAACGCAGCGCAAAGAACGCAGCACAGGGAACATAGTATTGGGATTATAACACGGTGAACACCGCACAGAGAACACTGCAAAGAATACAGCGGAAGGAACATTGTATGAGGATTACAGCATGAGGAGAACAGCACAGGGAACATAGTATGGGGAACACAGCACAGAGAATGCAGAGCAAAGAACACAGCACAGGGAACATAGTATAAGGATCACAGCATGGGTAACATAGTGAAAAGAACACAACACAGAGAACAGAGTGCATTTAACCCAGCGTGGGGAATACAGCAAAAAGAACACAACATGAGGAACACAGCACAGGGAGCACAGCAGGGGGAACACAGTGCAGAGAACACAGCTAAGGGAACACAGGGCAAAGAACACAGCAAGGGTAGCACAGCACATGAAACAGAACATACAGTAACTCTCAGCCCAGGTGCTATTTATTGATTTATTGCAGGGTTGTTTTCTTTTTTTACAGTCACATATCATTATTTCTTCAGCCCAATTTTGTTCTCATGGGTAATCAGACAGCCCTAAAAGTAGCCTGTTATGAACTATTCCACACGCCAGTCACATCTGCAAACTTGCTCTGGACCAAAGTGGTTCTGTGGAGCCTTCCTTACATTTGGGTCCTGCTCCTCTGCATTGACACAATGCTAGAGGAAGGGGGCGATGGTGAGCTGGGAATGCCACTGATAGGTCACACCTGGACACACTGAGTATCTGCAGAGTGCTCAGGAGAAGTCACACACACTCAGAGTCACTCACAGAGTCACTCCAGAGCCATTTTCACACTTGAACATGATTGTCTGGAAAATCCGGTCCGGTCATTATCCGGAGTTGCCCTTTCACACATGCGACATACAGCCAGAGATTGTCCGTGCCAGACGCATTCGCACCTACTAGAACTACTCCGGTTGGATTAGACGATGGGTAGCACTTGGGTAGAGCATGCTGGAGGCAGGACGTGGTGTAAAAAGTATGCCGCGGAAATCATAGGCTCTTGCTGAAGGTGGTCCCGAAACCGGTTGTGTCTCTGGTTAGCCATGTTTGTTGATGTCATCTTCGTGTAAATTACCCTTTTTCTTTGCCCTCAGAGGTTCCGTTTTCGTGCCAATTGGGTGATAGAAACGTCATTAACCCCTCAGGCTTGCTTGCAGTGAATTTTCCAGACGATTTCCTGCTCCATTCACTCATGGGGGTCAATCAGAAATTACCTAGATGTTGTATGAGGGACCTAGCAGTTTACTGTCCGTTTAATGTCCGGTACGACTGATTTGGACATCTGCGTTCGCACATACAGCCCCTCCGGGCAATGTCTAGGAAAGTTTAGGGTGGCAGTGCCTGTCTGAAAGGGGGTGAAGTGTCGGACACAGAGTAAATGTAATCCCCGTCACTGACGCTGGCTCTGATATTTAATCAGAGACTGCACCCGGGAGCCACAGTATTGCTGTACTATCTCTCACCAGCAGACGGGCCTGTTCTGACCCAGACGGCAAAGACCCGTATTCACGTCTCCCTGGGGGGTGGTCCGCTTCCCCCCCCCTGCCACGGTCAGTGCCAGCAGTGACCATGTGATCAGACACAGACCGAGACTGTGGCTACTCATCATTCATGTGAATTAAAAGGGCGCTGATTAGCAGGACATGTCCGCGCCTCACCTGCATCACGAAACACGTCCAGCTGTACCCAGAGTCGTAAAGTGAGACCTGCCAAACCGGTCCCTGAGAGGACTAGCTGCCAGTAACCATCGGCAACCGCATCACACTCCTTGGCGTGACCTTTTGATTGAAGGGTTTCCGGGGTGACACTAGTGAACACAGCCAGCAGCGAAATATCAAATTGTTTTGTCTCAGTGGTGCACGATTCATATTGACATCCTCAGGCCCGATGGGGGGCCGGGGTAAGGGTGGTTTTAAATAAGACACTACAAAGAAACAACATAATTACACCCCCATACTCATTACCTCTGTATTATTCTGGAGGAAAAAAAATAGCATCCATGCGATTCTACCCATCACCTGTAGGGGTCACTGCTGACCCTCCTTAGCAAGCCATTCACACACAATTGCACTTTTAGCCACTGAACAGTGGCTGACCAAAGACAGTGCGGCAGCAGCTGCGACCAGAGCCCTGCACACTGAATGAGGCGTTTAGAGGCTGCAGAGATTCCTCTTTGTGCTTCAAAGGAAGCTGCCTGAAGCGGAGCAGAACAAAGACAGTGGCGCTCTGCAGACCCACACGTCCTCCTGCAGGGGTGCCCGGACGGAGACGGCGCCCACATCTAAGAGCCTTTTCCCCTCTTTCTGAGCTTTTCTTCATGTTCTATCCACATTTCCATTCACTGTAATCTCCCCCCCCCCCAGGGTAACGTACGGAAGACTCAATTATTCCACGCTTTCCAGTAAATTATGCCGATTTTCAGTCACATGCCCAGTGCAGCCCATGTCTCCCACCCCCCTGTTGGGGACCGCGTGCCTCCCAGCTCAGCTGACAAGGCTTGCCTGTCCAGTTAAGACATCTGAACTCCCACAATGCAATGGGCCTGAGCCATGAGCCATGTCAGAGAGTGTGTGTGGGAATGCGTGTGTGTCTGAAGGAGTGTGTGTGAGGATGTGTGTTTCAGTTTGAGAGTGTGTGTGTTAGAGAGTTTGTCCTTTTGCAAGTGTGTTAGTACCTGTTTAACCTATTGTTAGGTATGTCCCTAGGTGACGACCCTTAGTGTCCTCATTTGTCATTTTCCGGGGCCCCTGACACACTGTGTCCATGTGTCCCGCCGGGTCTCTATCTGTCCCTCTCTGTCTGTCTCACCCTGTCCTGTTCTCCCCATTCTACATCCTGCCCCCCTAGTCTGTATAGCTTACATCCCAAATGATTTCCCCTAGTTGTGCACTTACGGTGGATTCTGTTGTGAATCCTGACTGCTGACAGTCTCATTCATACCAGTGTCAAAAGGAATGCTCATAGGTGGAGTACTGTGCTAATATCACGAAGGTTGTTGGTTCAAATCCCAGGCAGGCCCCCAGCCCCCCACAGCGGAAGCATCTTGTGGGGGCAAGAGATTGTGGGTAATCTTCAGCCTGAAATTCACACCCCTCCCTGTTTGGTCCTGGCAAAATACTTTTAGGGAAGATGCCTGTCCTTTCCCACAGAATGGGTGAGGCCATGATGTTTAGGGACCATTGGCCACGCGAGTGAGCTGTCTGTCCAATGCCTGCTCTTTGGCCCCCGGGGGAAGGGGGGGGGGGTGGCACACTGCCAGGCAGAGCTCCAACCCTGTAGGATTCCTCTGCAAGATGCTGTATCTCTCTCCATGGTGTGATGTATTTCACTGGAATGACATATATTTCACACACAGCTGTTTGATATGAAGTAGGTTCCCCTTCCCCATCTGAGAGCGCGAATGTTGGCTGAATGTTAGCACCACCGATAAGAATTTCTGTCTGTAGACTGCCCCCAGCCTGGATCTCAACAACTCACCCAGGATCCGGGAGGAGCACAGTTTGGGCAGCTGCGTGGTGCTCATGTGTAACCCCCCATCAAGTGAGAAGGGTCACCTCAGCTGACCCCGGACTGCTTTGCACCAGGTCAGCACCTGGATGAATGCCAATAAGCCACCGGATGGGGTGAAAGGCTGCCCCCTAGTGGACGGGCACCACATTGAATCCCACAGAAGGTAATAGTTGCTCCAGGATGGCAGGTAATTAGCTAGTTCTTCTAGGCCGGACTGCTTTGCAGTTTAGCATCACAGAATAAGTCTAAAGGGTCCCACCGTTTGGTGCTTCCGGCTCGTTCCTGTTGGAGGAAGTATTGCTGTTCCACCGTGGAAGCCTGAGGATGCCCACAGCATGTTTTATAACTTCCCACCAGCGCTGTATGGGGGCGCTCTTGTGCAGCGAGCACTACTTTTGGCATCGCATAAACAGAAAAGCAGAATGAAACACCTAAAACACAGAAAGTGGCAGGGTGATCTTCTAAATGCACCGATGCTCGCCCCTTGGCTTAGAGGCATGATCATCTCATCATATGTCTCACATTTTCCCAGAATCCAGTTCTTCTGTCTCAACAGGAAGGACACAGTAGCAGTGTATTCAGAGAAGCACAGAGGGCGGAGAGCACAGGTGCATGCTGGGGCATTGTGCTGGGAGAGCGGCAGTGGTAGAGCTAATTACCCTGGCTGGAGGTGTTGTGCCCGCAGGCAGAAAGCATACCAGAGCTGTCTGCTGATGCATGGTATTCCCCTGGTAAGCTCCGCCCCTGATTATGATCATCCCCCCTGCATCGCCAGGGGCTCCCACCGCGTCAGCCGCGTGACCCTGCCTGATGCTGTGTTCACGGCACGCGGTGCACGCACCGCGCAATGTGAGATGTCAGCTCCCACCTCCTTTAATAAGAGGGTTAAAATTCCTTGCGCTAAAAAGATCTTGAAGTGCTCAGGCAGCCTGCACCCTGCGCGCTGCGTTAATGAGTGCCAGTCCCACCCGACGGGCCATCCGAGTTTAACAAGTCAGGGCAGATATGTGTAAATAACAGAGCGAGGTTCCAACCACCCTGTCCAAAAAGAATCGCACACACACCGCAGAGGCGGGATCCGCTCCTCTGACCAGCCGCATAATCTGTCTGACAGATCTTTCAGCTCCTTTTGCTAACCGGCTCGACGCAGTCGAAGTGTGAGACTATTGCCCAGGTATAAAAGCAGAGTGTGCATGGAATGGAAAGCCGATCATAAGCAGCACATTGAGACACATGCCCTCCCGAACTCGGCCTTGTGGGATAGTGCGTGCCTCTGTGCGCATGCTTGCCGGTTCATATGGCTCGGTGGGATAGTGCGTGCCTCTGTGCGCATGCTTGTTGGTTCACATCCCTGGGTTGGCATAGTGATTTTCCTGTTGGGTCCCCAAGCAATGTACTTAACCCCAGTTATTCCAGGGACTGTCTGACCCTCCTCTGGATAAAAGGGGTTGCTGAACAAATGTAGTGTTACTTGTCATGCGGCCATCGGTAAGGCTGTGCTCCTGCTGTCACCCGCCTCTGCTTCCTGGTGGTATCCCCTTAGACACCCTTCACTGTCTGCCTGACTGCTGCACATCTGACTGCAGGAAGCCTTTTTAGCAATTAATGTTTTATTTGTAACTTGTGTCATCCTGATGTGGAAACATGGGTCATATCTCGAACCCAATACACTGGACCTCCTCTGCTGGCCCCTGGAGGATGGGCTCCCCTTTGGCTCTGGTTAGGGTTGGGGCTTCCTCTGCCGGCCCCTGGAGAATGGGCTCCCCCTTTGGCTCTGGTTCCTCCCAAGGTTTCTTCCTTCTAGGGAGTTTTTCCTTGCCACTGTCGCCTTTGGCCTGCTCACTGGGGGGTCTTTATGTGGCAGGGATAATGTAAAGTGCTTTGAGACAGTGTAATGTCGTGAAAATGAACACACAAAATTAACTGAATAGAATGTCCCACTGCATGCTTCCCCATGCTTCCTGGCTGGACTTTGACCCCTGATTGTGTTTTACGCATTCAGCAGCGGGATTGTGGTCAGGCACACTTCCTCCTGTGAGAAAATGGCGAGGCTTTTGGGAAGCCTGCCCCAGGAGTTATTAGGGTGCAGACAGCACCCTAATAATCCCATCATGGTGGGATTTGAGCCCACAAGCGGCGCGTCGGGAGACACATGCGCTTGCCAGTGACTCACCTGAAGACCGTGCTTTGGCTTGTTTTGTTCAGAGGGAGTTATGTGCTCCTCGTGGAGCTCCTGAAATGAGCAGCATGTGTGTGTGTGTGTGTGTGTGTGTGTCCAGGCCACAGTGCTCGCTCTCCGCAAGCTGCTCAGGGGCTCATTCCTAGGCCCATTTCCATTCCACTTTTGGTTCCAGTTTGCAGTCCTAGACTTTCTCGACCTTGGGCCCCTTGACTCTGGCTTTGTCCCAGTCCCTTCTGGTTTGTCCATCCAGCCGCGTCACTTGCTAACTCCACACCTGGACCAGAGGCGGCAGGCAGCTGCTGCTGACTACTGACGGAATATCTGCCCGGCCAGTGGGGCCTTGTGCCAGTCCAACGCAACGCGTATAAAACCTGCCATCAGGATATCCGCGATCTCGCACAAACAAGCATGCCGAGTTCTTGGATACGCCTTGAGGACGAGGCGGGAGGCTGCTGGTCTTGGCAACCGGACGGGAGACAGAGGCTGGGCGGCACAAGCTGGGCGGCACAGGCTGGCACCACGACCACGTCACCAGTAGTGCTTGTCCTAACAAAGTTCTCCAAGCGGATTTAGGGCATCATCACCACCCAGCCGAAATCCAGAGAGCAGGACTCTAATTAGGACGGCCAGATAAGGCTTGGGCCTTGTCAGACCTCTCCCAGGAAAGCATTACTAGTGTATTCGGTAACTACTCCTGGACCCACTCCTTGGTGTAGTACAGCAGCGAGAACCCCAGGGGGCGCTCTGCGGGCATGAGATTCCAGATGATGAGCTCTATTGTTAATGAGCACTGAGTCGTGTCCCAGGATGCTCCCTGCGGATGGGGAGTCCCCTGTGGGCTTCCGAATCTCAGCGGGGTCCCAGTGTTTGCATCAGGCACGGAGCTTAAGGACAGCAAGGCCCCACTGGATTAGCTTAGCGCCACTGTTAATAGCGGAGTGTCACCCCTGCAAATGTCCTGTCCCAGTGGGTGTCCCCTACACAAACATTCACAAATGCTGAGCTTGCTGTGAGCGGCGGGGGGTGGGGGGGGGGTGCTCTCCGTCGGAATTAATTCAGAGTGCGTCGTATCTATCGAACACTTTTCGATTTTAATCCAGCTGAAATGTTTGTCATCACACAGCTCACTGGTGTGGGAGAGAGTCTGATATGGGGAGACACGGCTTCATTCAGATACAGAGGTCTGTTTATTGGGGGGCCAAATTATAAGGCTAGGGGTGGCGGGGCTGGCTGATGGTGGGTGATGGTTAAATGGTGCCTGATGGTGGCTGGTGTGATGTGGGTGACTGGTGGTGGGTGGAGGTGGGGGTGACTGGGATTCTGCTGGAAGATAAACTGGGATTCCTCCTGCTGATAGCGCCTTGCACTTTACGGGTAACCATTCTGAATGATCAATAGCAGGTATGGGTATTCGGTTGGGTGTGTGTGTGTGTGTTGGGACTGGAAGGCAGCTTTTAGAACTTGAGTCCTTCCCTGAGCCCGACACCAGGATGCCCACCTTCCCCCGTGAGCTGGAGATTGTTTAATTTGCAGCCCCAAAATGAATCTCTATTTAGGAAACCGCGTGCATCATTTCCTCTCCCTGGATCTGCCTCTTACTTCAGACTCACTTTTTCTTTTTCTACTCTCACAAAATGTATTTTCAGTTCAGTACTAAGAATATGAGAATGTTTACCCTCCTGGGATTTAAAGTCACGTCTTCCCAGCTCTATCCCATGACACTGGCATTTCCTCTAAAATTCAGTACGAAAAAAAACAATCTTGAAATGTGGGGTTTTTGGAAAAAAAATAAAAAATCAGATTACGGTTTGAGCACTCTGTATGCTCGTGGTTGCCAGGGGAACAAAACAAGCCCCAGTGGATGCTAGGGAAAGCTTTTCCACGAATGGCTCAGAGCTGTTTATAAAGCTATTTTTAAAAAATGCACGCTGAAGCTGAATTTCGCCGGGCGATCCGCGAAGGCGGCCCGGCGATCCGAATGGCCCCCGGCATTGTTCGCTACTTGCTAGTGATTTAGCTTCCCGCTAATGGACAGCCGCTAATGAGGTCGCCTCGATGCTACGCTCTCTGCCTCTGGTTTTTATTAGGGCTCAATCATTTAAACACACTCCCCACTCAAATGGCCATTAAGCAGCCAGCGGGCGATCGATATGGGAAGGAAGTCTGTGCCGGAGCTGGGAAAGGCTTCCCGGGGCCCAGAGCTGCTGGGGTATCTCTGGTTTCGCTTTATGGGATCAGCCAGGGATGCGTGGATGAGACAAGGCGGCTGACAGGAAAACGCATTTAGCCATTGGTGGGAAGAGTACTGGGAAATCCTAGTCAAGTACTCAAGTACTCACTGAACTCTCAGTATCAGTACCCCTGCGAGAAAGGATGGACATAGAAGAATGGACTATTTAAACTTAATTTAGAATAGTGAGTACTCTACCCCCTCATTTATATTTTTTAGCATTTATTTAGCAAACGCATTTGTCTAAAGTTGCATAAATTTGAGAAAGGTGAGAGACCCAAAGGTACAATCACTATAACAGCCATGGAGCTTTCAGATCACAAACACTGAGGTTTAATCCACAAAGACACGAATATGGGGATTATCCCGCCAGGTAGAGAATGTGGCATCTTCTCACATTTACATTAATGTGGGCTTTCAGCAAACCCAAACAAGCAGTAAACATATTTCAGACTTATTTAAAATGTTCTTCTAGGTCAGGGGTCTCAAACTACCAGGGTAGGAGTTTGACACGGCCGGCAGGGTGTATATTTAACTATTTAATCTGGCAATCAAATCAATCTTTACTTTTTACCAGGGACGAAATTGTTATCGGTTTCACGGCAAAATTCCCGACGGTAACTATGACCATTTCAGGTTGTAATTATCATTAAAACTGGTGTTGATTACGACGCTTTGAAAAACATTTCCAGCAATGCAGTGGCAGTCTCCCAAACGCGAGCGTGCATGCGTGGGTTTGTCTAAGTCAGCAAAAACACATGGGAAGGCAGTAACAGCACTCTGGAGATTTTTCAGCCTTTTAAGATGACTAAATCTCATCAAGGTCATATTTTGGTTTTTCGAGACCACGACCCACTACTTTTATTTATTTTAATGTTTATGCAAGCAGTGCATAGTGCTACCAATTGTATTTCTGGTTTTTAATATAGAACTTGGAGAAATTATTGTAGTTTGTGTGCCAGTACTTTTTTTAAACATTTTCAGCACATTTTTATAATACCGCGATAGTACTGATAGCTGTGATACTTTGGATCACTATAATCGTGATATTAAATTTCATCTCTACTTTGTACTATCCATCCATCCATCCATTTTCCAACCCGCTTATCCTGTTCAGGGTCGCGGGGGGTCCGCAGCCTATCCCGGAAGCAACGGGCACGAGGCAGGGAACAACCCAGGATGGGGGCCAGCCCATCGCAGGGCACACTCAC
>JAODKL010000081.1:19999074-20010183 GCA_026780765.1 Petrocephalus schoutedeni | reverse complement strand
GAACCCTGGTCCCAGAGGTGTGAGGCGACAGTGCTACCCACTGCACCACCGTGCCGCCCACTTTGTACTATAGTATTCTTATTTTAAATAGAATACCCCTGGTCTAAGGTAACAAGTATTTGGATTCTTCAAAGAAAAAAACCATCATACATATTATGACAATATTGCACCAACTTAACAGCTTGAGGCAAACGCACACATTGAATTATCAATACAACAAACACAACATTTAAAAGTATATCAACATAAAAATCAACTGAAAATTTATTTAATCTTCTGGTGCAAAAATAATCTAGCAGGTTCTCAAATTTACAGTAATGTTTACCACATGGGCCGCAACAATGAACCTACATCGAGATGTTTTATTTGCTGGTTATTGTCGGAATTATCTAATTCAGTAAACCTACACCATCCAGTCTGACTCAATGAGGTGTTAGCAGTGACCCAGAGTGACTGAGAAGGCATTAATGTGCAGCGTTGGAAGGCAGGGCTCTGTTCAAACCGAGACTGCACTTTCTGAACAGTAAGGTAGATTGATTTAAAACCCGCTGATGTGAAGATAATATTTTATTAAAGCAAACCGAAAGTAACGTTACACTGCAGTTGCACACGTTAACATCCCTTGTATTTCACAGACATAACAGCGCCGTTACGGCAGCCTTGTAATGGCATTGACAGCCTACGATAAATTACCTAGCTAGCTAGTTGTAACGGTGTGACTTTGCTGAATGATTTGTTTGCAGGAAACCGGGCCCTTACAGGAACTATGCACTCATATTCGCTTCCCTGCTTGTTCTCAGAAATGTGACATGAAAGCTGCTTCCTTCCTCGACGGTGGCCAATGATAGCCAGCGAGGCATGTAAAGGCATGTTGTAAGCGAGCATATGATTGGCTGGGAACTAAACCTGGGACTAAACATGAATCCCCCTAAAGAACGAATGAGAACAGCTAAAGAGAGCCTCAATGACCTGTGATTCAGCAAAGACCGGTCAATACGTGATTCAGGAAACAAGAGACATAGATAGGCTGCCTCATGACTGAACGAGAGACTCGAAGGAGTGAACGAGTTAGTCACACCATCTACTGCTGTAGTATGTAGCCTACATGTGCATATCTTGCATATGCTGCAGTTGGATTTTAGAGATGAAACATTTTCACAATTTAAAATGATTTTAACCAAGGTTTGTTAGTCTAGATTCTAAGGTTCAATATTGGAATATATACTATAATTAAATAAATATAATTTTTCTCACATGACTTATTGGTGGTATTTGCAGTAGCTGAGTCCTTTACACTATTTCGCCTAAAAGGCTATTCTTTGACATATCGGATCATTTCATAAGTGTTTCAGAACTATTGTATGCAAACCAGAAGTGCCACTGAGTGAACTGGTGAATGAATATTTTTTGAATATTTTAGGTGAATTCAATCAAACAAACAGTGTACCAAAAATGAGTCATTTCACCCATCTATTGAAGCTGGGATAATGATATTTCATGTCTTTTTTGGGCTTCCGTAGGCAGCAAATCGACTGAAAGTAAAATAATATTATCTAGTGAAGTGCTGATAATAAAAAATATATTGTTAAATGTTATCACAATCTGAGACCTTTGCTTGATGTATAATATTTGTACTGGGCTGATAGAAATTATAATAATATAAATAGAATATGATAGAAATTATTATAAGATAATATAATTATAATAAAAACAAGCTTATGTGGCTGTTAACTTTTCAGTTAAACAACTACAAGTTTTTGGTGTGCCATGATTTGATTGGGTATGGAAAATAAACGGTCCAATCGCTGTTGAGGAATTCAAAAGAAGGTGAGAAAATGGACCAGTAAAATCACTGGGATATTTAGGGAAATAAGGTGCAAAAGTACAGCAACTTAAAATTACTCAGTAAAGTACAAATTCTGAACTACTTTACAGTGGCAGATTTAGAAGTATTATAATAAAGTAGGAATTCTGTAAAATTTACAGTGATATGAGCATTTGTAGTTCACCCACAGTCAGCTGCAGGTAGTGCTTCATTAATGGCCACTATCAGAGCATCGCTAAGCCACTTTTCCGCTAACAGAATAACAGCAAGATATATGTTATTCCGGGTAGCAAGCACATTAATAAACATGAGTCAGCACTTATATACTATGTGAAAGAGCACCTGGGATCTATGGAGACCTTCTTCACCTACTCTGCAGGTGAGATGCAGCTCTCAGGAGAGTTACCACGATGACTGGGAGGGAGTGAGGAGTACGGCCATCATTCTCGATGAGGGTCCCCTACCTCCTAGAGGGCAGACTGTCTGCTGCAGCCCCATTACTGGCTGGTCAGTAACAAATTACAGCGATGTTCACCTTCCCTGTCTGCGCCGTGTCACAGATCTGCTCCGCCGCCTCCAGACGTCCGAGGGCTCCCAGGCGAAGTCGTCGCATCTCTGCAGCTCTCAGATCACCTCAGGCTCTCCTGGGCTCCTCCTCAAATGGCCACCACGCCCAGGGGTGAGATTTTCTGGAAGATTCCAGCCTAGATTCCAATTAGCACCTGATTTACACCTGGTATGGGAGCTTGCTATCCAACCAAGGGTGTCGGGGACAGTAATAGGCAGGTACAAGGTAGGATGTGAAACCATGCTCTGCTACATCCCCTCCTGAGTGCATTACCCCTGAACATCAAATGGGAGGTGAGAAAATGCTCTTTGTTAATTAAAGGTGTCCTCATTTGGTCTTCCAGAAAACTGGAGCTCCTTGACAGAGTGTGGACATTTTTCATGGAGGTGACCTGCTCAGGTGTGGGTGGATTCAGCTCTTCTGCAGCTTCAGGACACACTTGCCCCAGGCCCAGCTGTTAGATTGCCTGGCGCAGTGTCATAGCGACATCACTCTTTCTCACCTCAGACCGCACCATGCCTGAATACCACCTGCTTCATCACGCCCCTACAGATGCTGGTGGAAGAGGCGGAGGCGGGCCTGAGTACAGATGTCATGAGCCACTTCCTGATAGGCTGTAACCAGCCCTTTACCCACCTGCGGCCACGCCCCCGAGGCACCGTGATCCCACATTGGAGGAACTGGGAAGGGGCGGGGTTCTGAAGTTCCAAAGCAATATGGGAAATATGGTCAACCTTCCTTAGTAGATATGGTAGAAATCAGGGTGGAACTAATGAGAAGGAAGTTAAACTGATCAGGAGAATCTGTCTGCGCTGGATTGCTTTTCCTTGTCCTTGAAGTGCAGGGCCGGTTCTGTAATCCCTCAGAATGAACGTCTTTGTTTTCTGAGGACGGCTGAGTTGTTGGTGGTGGATGAGTCCCTCAGAGCCGAGTCCGTGCGACAGGCTGTAAATTGCAGCACCGCAATGTCCCGCTTGCCTGTCGCATCCCCGCAGCGACGTGCCGCATTAATCAGCCCCTGACAGTCTGGCACAACCCGTCGGCGAGCTTTTAAAGAGAGATTTTACATCTGAGCACACAGGAGGAAACGTTATATATGAGTGGTGGTGGTGGTGAGACCAAAATGTGACTGCTGGCTGCTATCTTCCCTAAGCATTGTGGGTAAGTGTTGTTGTTCATTGGCCCAGTTTAAGTCCCCTAATACCCTTGCTGAAGGCAAAATTAATTGCTTAGACAGGTGGGAGCAGTCTGTATGCTAGTTTAAATTCCAGGGTTTAACTACGTTTCATATTAGCATGGATGGCACCAGAACTATTAGCCTAGCATGATCAGCCAGTCCGGGGCTTGGAATGCACTCATTAATCAAACCCAACAAGTGACTGTAACTAAATACGTCCGGTGCACTAAACAGGAGGAAATGTGGAAGAGGGGTGCAGGAGAATAATTCCAGAAAAAAGCCTGTCACCGGGCTATTGGGGGGGGGGGGGGGGGGGGTTATGATGAATTTGCCAGTGTTACATAGGTTACTGCTGTGTGTTCACCCAAAGGCAAAGTTTCATCTCTAAAGAGAATTCCCACAATGCAGTTGCCTTTGGCATGATGGAAACAAGGACACCGTGACCTTGATGAAGCATGCTTTCCCGTCTTGGTTTGTGTGCAGGTGGGCCAGGCACTGAACACTGTGGACAGCTTTATAGTTGTTCTGCAGTGAGGAGAATGGTACACATAAATCTCTCTATGCACGCATATGTCCAAACTTCTGACTAGCACCATACCTGCCTTTGCTCCCGTAGTGAAGCATCCCATGCCGGGTGGTCGTCGTGATGGATCCTGTCGTCTGAGGCGCTCTGTGCATCCCTGGCTTGGCTCTGCTTCGCTGTGACCGTCTCCGGCCAAAGCCACGCCGGGACGGCCTCCGCTTTACCCCTGACATGCCCTCAGGAGGTCACTGACTGTCTGGCTGAATGAAGCAAATAACGTTAGAGATGGACACCAGCGTGCTACCTTTGTTCTAACTGCCCTATGCGCCCTTGTGTTCCTTAGGATGGGCACGCTTTCCATAATGGGCTTTACTGCCCCCCCCCCCCCCCCCCCGGGTATAAAACACTTGACCTGACCCCGCTGGCTCACACAGAGGACGCATTTTAATTATTTTGACTTTAGGTGCTGCTTGCATCAACCTGAGCCGCCATCGTCGCCATGCCTGCCATGCAGCGGTCTTCTGGTGCCTACAGGGTGACACTGACCCTCTCAGTCACTGGAGTGCGGATTCGGGATGAGATGGAGCTCCTTACATTTCCGGTGTGAATCCTTCAGAAAGGATGCCGCTATCTGAGAGGCGAGCTCTTCACCCTCTCACCTGTGTGATGAAAAGCTTTTATCAGGCGTACGGGGGCCCACATTCGCTTCAGCCGATGGCCGGCAGCCGTTATGATTACCGGCGGAAGCCGGCCGGAATTCTGCCCGAGCCGCGTCAGCGCGGCGCACTGTGTCACTGGGTCACCTGACCCGAGCTGGAAGTGAAGGCCCCCTGCCAGCCATGCTCGGCGCTCTGTCCGTCCGTGGTTTGTTATTCTGCAGGAATTTCGGTGCAGCGTCAGGCATTATGTCAGGGTGCCAGCGCCGGATCGCAGATCGATGCCGGCGTAATGATCCAGGGCCTCATAGCAGGTGTTGGCATTTAAGGGCGACCAGGCGGTTGGGGGGGGGGGGCTGCGGCTAATCAAAGGGGAGGGGTGACGCGGGAAGCCGGTCATTCTGACAAACCTCCAATTCAGCTTTAGTCAGCTCCATATCGATTATCCCAGCCGCCCCGACGTGGTGGGAATGCAAAGCAGCCCTCTGGGGGGGGCGGGGCTTTTCCCAGTGGACATTTGACGAGGGCTTTCCGGGTGGGCTTTCCGGAATAACCAACCTCAGGCTGTCTATTGAGCTCTGTGTGTAATAGTTACCCTGCAGGTGGAGAATTACAGGTCTTGCCCATTGCCTTAAGCTGCTTCAGTCCTCAACCTGTATTTCTGCCTGGGTCAGGTGACACTGCATTACCTGACTGCTCCACAGATATCCCCGTAGAGAGGGTCAGGGCTCAGGGCTGCCTTTAGTTTGGGTTTTTTATGCTCCAAGACTCCGCTCATTCCTTAAAGAAGTCATACATGAGAGTCGTGTCCGGTCTAATGGTGGACATGTTTTTGGGCTAGGTGTGGACTCTGTAGCCAGAGGACCATCAATCAGCATGTCTCCTGTTCCAGTCGGGACACAGATGTCATTTCTGCTAAGTTAACACACACACAGGTGCTCCAGCACAGAATAATGGCTTGTGATTCTGAATGCTTTAGATACCTCTGCTTAGCCTTTCTGGCTAGGTGAATCCAATGACACTGGGTCTGCCGGATTCTGAAAACATATGGTTTTTGAGATCATAATTTATTTTCAGAGACCGCCTCCAGTGTCCTGACTAAAGCGTAATGTAGAGTCGGTCACCTGACCTACTAGGCTTGAGTAGTGAACGATAAGATGCCTCTTTCAGGGTAGGCTTGAGCTGTGGATTGAGAACATTGAGAACTTCGCTTGTTCTGAAGCGGCTGTGGAACCTCATTAGGGTCACCAGCAGTCATTTGGGTCGTCAGAGCATCCCCGGGTGCCTGATTATATACATTTGAATCTGAACCTTTCATCTACATTTTCTGATGTGTGGATCTCATAGAAATGTCTGGGCTTCAGTCGATGGCCCCTCGCTTGAAGAAGAGAAGCTTGTTCGTGGCTTAAAACCTAAGATATGGTCAGCTCGTTGCTGCGGAGGGGCTCCGCCATGGTGGCAGGGTGACCTTTGACCTTTGAATGTCTAGGTCAGCCCGGTTGTGAACCCGCCCGTTGGCCCTTATCTGACCCGGCCTGATTCTGCCTCGTTCCTGCAACCCAAGGCTCCCTGGTCTGCTCATCGTCAGACTGATTTATTTATCTGCGTATTGTCTGTCTGTTCCTGACCCCCCTCCGGCGGGAGGCACGGCCCGGGCACCATGTCACAGGAGGACGCGCCTGATGGATGGATATTGAATTTAACTCCGAATTACTGCCCCCCCCCCACCTCCCTGAAATAGCTCTTCAGTAGATTGAATCGAGCGGCGAGCCGTTGGGAATCTTTTAGCACTTTGGACGCGCCGACTGGACCACCGACGGCTCTCCTGGGATTGGTGCGATGAGTCACACGAGCGTGGAGGTGTGAGGAACGTTCCGGTGGACGCGAGGGCCGTGCAGCACCCAAGTCGAATGAAAACGCTGGCCGTCAAACAGCTTCGTAGTAAAACGCGGCGCGCGGGGCGGCCAGCGCCACTTCTCACTGCATGCGTGCAATGTGTCAGACTGACAAGCACGGTGAGCGGAAGTCAGCCTGGGTTACAGGTGGCCTGTGTGTCTCGGGCTGACGGCACAGCACAGACTATCTCTGGTGCGGCTCGATTTCCAGGGAGTGAGCAGGATGCCTGGATGAACGGGGGGCATTATGGTACAGAAACCCGAATTGCAGCTCCCCTTTATTTAATTTCGCTCAGCGCCGAAAGCCGCTATATCCCCTAGTAACCCTTAATGCCCCCCCGTTGCCGAGGTGACAGCAGTTGCCATAGCGATAATTGGAGCTGATTAAAAGACCTGATGGACAGTGACCTCATGCGGGATCTTCCCCTCCTCTTTCGATCACTGCCGTGTCGCCTCCTTTTGAGGGGCGATAATAACGGCGCCCTCGCGTCTGGCGGCTCGATGCCTCTGGGTGTTTTCCTCATTAGAGTCCTCATGCTCCCCTCCCTTCTGCTGTTCCTGCCATTAAGGACGGAGTCACTCCAAGAAGGTTACGGCCATCCGGTCTCTCCCGACTCCCTCCCTGGGGAACGTCGAACAGGGGGCGTGACCGTTCAGGTACAGGAGCGACCCGGGGCCAGCAGGTCGGAAAGTGAAACAATCAGGGACCATTAGCTTTAACCTTTAAGGCACCTGTAACCCACACTCTGAACCCCTATCAGTGCTGATGGGTTAAAAGTGGGTGGGGCTTCTTCCCTCAACCAGGCATTTGATTGGTCTGTTGGCCTCTAGCCAGTGTTTAGCCATCGCAAATGGCCACATGATTGCCAGATCAGTGGGGGTGCTCATTGCCCTGCTCGGGGTCCGAGAGCAGAGTATGCCAGCATCCAGCACCCCCAGAGCAGAGGCAGTTAAGGGCCACACAATTAGATTGCAGGTTGTGGGATTCGACCCCACAGCTCTGGATTCTTGGGTATCGATCTCAAACTTAACAGTACCTGCTTCTTTGTCTGTATCTAAGGAAGCTTATATATTTCAGGGCAGACCCACAATGCACACTTGATGGAGCAGCAGGGGGAAGCCCACGCAAGCACAAGGGGAATCGGGGACTTCCGCACACTGGGGGGTTATGTGATCCGAGCCCATCGTGCCCCGCAGCCTGTGTTTCCTGCGGGCTCTTTCAGGGAGTAATTGCATTCAGCCTGCTTTGCAGAGGAGCGAGGCGTCGCATGTGAAAAGCAGCTCCCGTTTGGCATTTCTGTGCGCGTCGCAGTGCATTTCCCTCCCCCGGGGGGGTGGGATGGCTTATCGCGGCTTAGCAGGAATCTATAGCCGTGATGTGTGTGACATCCCGCTGCTGTTATGCTGTTTGTAGAGTAAGGCTGAAACCAACGGGCCTTGATGTAAACAAATCCAGGGCTCCCTATTGTATAAGGGGCCTGTCAATCATTCTGTGGGTGGGTGGGGTGACTCAGAGCTCCCTAATTTCACCATAATTCCTTCTGCGTTCATCGCCAGGGTACAGCTTTAGTGCGAGCAGATGTTTTGATTCTATGAAGCTTGAGGAAGCTTGCTATTCAGGAGGCAAACGGGATGAAGTGTCAACCAAATAAATATGTGTAAATGTGAATGAATTAGCTTGCAGTGGCAGTTTTAAAGGTCCAGCACCAAAGTCCCTTTCATATCTTCTGCTTTATTGCTCCTCAGAAATAGCTGCAGGATGGAGACCACAGACCTCCGGGGAAATATTCCAGAACGCCGCCGACCTTCCCAAATCAAATCCCATTCTTTCATGTTGGTTTTTCAAGGCGAGATTGGAGTCTGACGTGCAGGACTTGAATGGGGGGGGGAGGTCATTTCGGTGCGTTTGAACAAGATAAAGATGGACCTTAAGCCCTAAGCAGTGGACCCAGTGATCCATACACCCCTCCTACCCACCAGCACCGCAAAATCATCTGATAGGTCACGACCCCACAACCTCGAATGGTGACTCTTTTGCCTGAATTGTAATCTTAATAGTCTATTGGCACATTACAGGCACTCTGTAGAAGACAGCATTTATCAGAAGCAGCCCTTACCAGAATCAGAGAGAGCAGTGGTTACCAGCTATCTACCTACCAGCTTAGTTGCAGCCCTAATTTAACACACCTGGTACAGATAACCAGGACCTTCAGTAGTGTCTCAGTTTTAGAGCGGGCTGAGCTTCACCATTGCTGGCTCCGAAATGTATACGTATCAGGTGTGTTAAGTTAGGGCTGCCCCCGAGCTCTGCCGGGTGGTAGCTCTGCCGGAGCAGGGCTGGTGACCCTTCATGTTAGCGTTACCATAAGCAGGAAGTGGCTATGCTAACACAGATTAACAGCATGATGATAGGAATGTGTGAGGATCCCGCCCCCAATGGGAGGCCCTCCAGCAGTAAGCCGGCTTTGTAATATCTCATTTGCTAGCAAACAGATTTTGACTCAAACCGAATGGCATAATGTGCTATAAAAAAGGCTTTGTATTTGTAGTCATTTGCTGGGTAGTCTTAGACAGTGAGCTCATTCCCCTTGCAGGTCATTTTGTGTTTTGCTAAAGCTTTCCATGACCGCCAGAAAGCATCAGACCATTTGGCCACATTTATGGAGACAGCCAAAACAGGAGTGTCTCATTTTATTGTTGGGGGGCACAGGAGCTTGTCACCTGACCTACATCATTTCCTGTCTGGGGGGTGAACCGCGTCCCCTTTAGGGGCATGATAATGTCTGGTGGTGGTCCCCGGTTCCATTGTGGCCTGATGCTTCCGGGGCCCTTCCTTGGCTGCTCACCTTTCATGCCATGAGGCTTCTTTCGCCAGAAGTCTGTGTGCACTCCGCTGGTCTTCTTTCTTAAAGATGTTGACTTCTCCACACTGCGAAAAGTGTGAAAAGGCGTGATGCAGAGTCTGGGTGCCTGCCCCCCTAACTCAATGGCCTGCCTGCATAGCTGCCCTCTATAGGCCGCCAAGTGGAATTGCGCCTAGTACCTCTGTCAGGTTTCCCAGTAGCTTAATTAAGCTTCCGACTCCCCCAAGCATCTAATTATAAAACAGTGGCGATGCTCAGAGAGGCATTCTAACGTTTCCGGCCTGGTTCCTTGCCCCTGGCACATACCCCTGCCCTTTCACTGATTCATGAGGCAAAATCTGAATCCTCCACGCAATGGTGCCGGGATGAATCTTTCATGCAAATTGTTCATAATTGATAAAGTGTCTTATTTATTTAACCCTCAGAGCATGAATAAAATAACATGGATCATTTACATGAAAGCTGCTTGTTGTCCTCAAAGCAGTTGTGTTGATGATAGCGTTTAATAGGAGCCGTAGAATATAAGGAACGGAGGACTAGCTGCAGCACGCGGTGAACGTGATCTTATCAACCACTCCTGCTTCATGGGAGAAAGTGAATTTAGATAAAAGACAGGCAGGATTCATGCGGAAAATATACTTCAAACACGTGCTGTTATTGCACTCAGAATTAATATTTAAAACAGAGAGCTACAGATAGAGATGTGGGCAGCTTTTCATGTGCGCTCTTTGTGCTGATACCGTGCTTATTTGTGTAGGATTGTCGCCGAATTTGACGGCAGCAGTTTTGGGGCTTAGTGGGTCTGGGCCCGTGCGATAATAAGAACAGAACAGCGGCTGTGTAGTGATGTTATGCGCGTGTTTACATTACTTTGTGAAATAGCCCGAAATGACAGGTTTCTCGTGTGTGGGAGTGTGTGAGGCTCATTTACTGAGCCCCCCGGCCTAAGCCACCCCCTCCCTGTAGCTCTGGCTGCCGTGGCCAGGGGCGGGAAGGCGGGACTCCTCCATCACTGCAATCGCCCGCAGCAGGGAAGGCGAGGAAGGTCACGGCGCAAAGGTTAATGAGCCTGCCAGAGGGAGAGCGGGCGCCTTAGTATGTGGGCATCTAGAGAGGCTGAGGGGAGATCTCTCTGCCATTGCTGGGGAGAGAGAGGGAAGTATAGCGTAAGAGGTAGGCAGAGAGAAGGATAGAATGAAATTAGAGGGAGGTATAGTGAGAGAGACAGAGAGGGAGAGGCTGGGGGTACCTTGGGCAGGCGTCTGCTGCAGCGCTGGAGGGCGAGGTGCCTCCATGCTGACATCCTCGCAGCGGAGGACCGGGGGGGAGCCAGCCCAGCGCGCCACTCAGCCGTCATAAGGCCCCCCGCAGGTGGCGCTGTGGGTCAGGCCACCATAAGGCCCCCCGCAGGTGGCGCTGTGGGTCAGGGCGCGCCACTCGGCCATCATAAGGCCCCCCGCAAGTGGCGCTGTGGGTCAGGGCGCGCCACTCAGCCATCATAAGGCCCCCCGCAGGTGGCGCTGTGGGTCAGGCCACCATAAGGCCCCCCACAGGTGGCGCTGTGGGTCAGGGCGCGCCACTCGGCCATCATAAGGCCCCCC
>JAODKL010000081.1:19975137-19993330 GCA_026780765.1 Petrocephalus schoutedeni | reverse complement strand
ATTTCGTTGATCCCTACACACAAATGACCCTGAAAACAGGCCCTGGCCATATGGTTCTGATCCGCAGTGACCTGATCCGGCTTGTACCGGGGGGAGCTGGGCTTCCAGGTCCTGCTGATGGCCTACACGCAGGGCGTACTCAATCAGGACACCCCTTAAAGGAGTTGTTTAAAAATACCGACAGTAAAAAATGGGCACTCTAGGATTTAAAATAAGCCATTATAATGGGAAATAAGCAGGTCATCGCTCAGCTGGATGGTGTGGCTGCGCGTTCTTTGGTAATTTGACATGTTTTATTTGACCTTAAAGACATGAGGGTGACCTGCAAGCCCCAGGGTCCCGCCTCGGAATAAAGCGCCTATTATTCACGCCGTCTGGCAGCACTGGAGCTAAGGGCCGATGCTTTTAAAAATGTGCGGCTTGAGAGCAGCGGGACTGGGGATTGGTCACCCAGCCCAGAGCGAGAGCATCCCCTCATCCAGTGTCCTGCCTGGAGACCTCACTGGGAGCAGGTTGGTCAGCCTCCAGAGGGACAGCAGGGAGGAATCAGAGCGGGGCGCCCCATCCCGAAACAGGCCCTGATGTCCAAAGTCACTCCCATAACTTAGCATGTATGGGAGTGACACCAGAGCAGCTTTTTCTTAGGGTTCTGTTTTGGGGTGGCCATTGGGCTCGAACCTCTTCACCCCTTTCAGTCCCCATTAGAGCATGTCCCCCACCTGCAGTCCCGCCTCTTATCATGGGGGTCGGCAAAGAAAAACAGCTTGCGGGTGTAAATCCTGCTCACCCTGTGTCCACATTCCCACTGACATCTCAGCATCTCAGTCACATGTGTTCATATTTTTGTCAGAACTCAGAATGGGATGCAAATATCTTATTTATTTGGCACGTGCTTTTGCCCAAAGCAGCGTTCATGTGTTTTTTTTAGGGAGCAGAATCAGCCAGTCCCAAAGAAGTCGGGGTTTAAGGGCCTTGCTCAAGGGCCCGATGAGAAAAACCCACTGACAACCCCAGGATTCAAACCAACAACCTCCCGTTCACAAACACAGCACCCTAACCCTCTGAACCACATGTCAATCAGAAGTCACAATAAAAAAAGCAATGAGTTTCAGACCGTCTTCCGACCCGTACCTTCCCGCTGTCCCGTGACACTGCAGCTCCACTGCCGGAACCGTTACAGACTTTGTTCCTTCTTAACATTCAGCTTTCGACCCGACAGGCGGCCTGTGTTGTCGCGACATCGCTGTTAGTGCCGCTGCAGTGCAGCGAGGATGTTACTCGCTTCGTTCCTTTTCACACCTCTGCCTCCCAGCTGACAGGTTGCCTGCCGGTGAGGGCCAGGCCACCTGGTCCTACTGTCCGCGCTTACGGCGGAAAAATCCACATACCGCCGTCCACCTTTCCCCCCCCCGGCCCATCTGTTTTCCAGCCTTCTGCACGTAAAGACCTTAATTCCGATGTTACATCATTGAATAAAACTCCACTCTCCGCTTTTCCATTTCGCATAGGAAATATCTGCAGTGGAATTGTGATTAAGCCGGGCATCTTTCCCAGCCTATTCCAGTAGGGGGGAAGTTTCTGTGTCCTGTGGGGATTTTCCTGTCCAGCTGTCATAGTCGCTGCTTTAAAGGCATATTTGAAGGCGACTGCAGAGACGCCCATTCCTTTGGAGAACACACATGCATGTATGATTCATTTTCTGCTGCAGGACAGGAAATTAAAATTCCTCCGCCGTGCCAGGAAACGGCGCGGACTCCGGGAGTGAAAACATCGGAATGCTGGGTACAGTGTCCCTCCGCCCCTGTAATTCGGATCTGGGAGGACGTCCGGCCCTTGGACCACGCTGATGTCACACCAGGTGACGGCATGCCGGACCCAGCGTCTCAAATGGCTGTCTTGGATTCAGATCCTGATGTAGAGATCCCGAGCATCTTTAGTCTTCCTTCCGTGCTTTATGTGTCCGTTATGTGATCCCAAGCTGGGCCTGGAAGCCTGGGGTGTTACATAGGACACACACACAGACAGACAGACAGACACACACACACATTTGTATTACTATCTTAGTGAGAACTGTCCATTCATTTCTATGGGAAAACCCTAATCCCAAACACAACACCCTTAACCCCTACCCAGTCATAACTATTGGCATTTTTACACAGATCTTTATAAAACGAACTCTAAAGTAGTGAAGACCAAAAAAATGACCTCACTAGTCACATTTTCTGAGGATTTGCTATACTATAAGTATAGCAAACAAATCACGAATAACAGATTTTAAATCATGAAACGCACTAAGCGATTCCTTCCTCTCTGGTGCCAGAATCGGTCCAGAGCTACGGGCCCTGACCGGTTCTGTCCGTCAGCAGCACTAAGGAGGCGCAGAAGCAGCAGAGATTGTTCCCTTTCTCCGCTGAGCCTTTCATGCCTTTGTGGCGGCGCTGATGCGGATGACAGCCGGGTTCTCAGAGGGCAGGCACGCGCGCAAGCTCTTTAAATGGCGGATTCGGGGCCCCCACCTGCCATCGCAACATTTCCTGAAGGCGTCTGGTGAGATTCAAGGCGGAATGGCTAAGAATTCACCGGTAAAAAATAGCCAACCGAACAATAGCATAATATAGAATAGAATAATGACACTTTATCTATCCGTTTGTGGAAGTTGTCTTTTTGCTGACTCCATGAGACACACAGACACATTTACTGTGAGAGTAAGCATAGGGGTCACAGTGCTGGGACAGCCGGCATTCAGCATCCCTCTAGCTGGGGGTTAGGGTCCTCCCTCAAGAGCTTGACAGTGGCCTCGGTCTGCCAAACCCTGGATGTGAACTGGTGACCTTCCGGTCGCAGGCTCAGCGCCCACAAAAAGGCCCGCCTTCCTGTCTCTCCTTAATGACGAACCCGGTTAGACCCCCAGTGGCTTCCTCCCTCACGTTGGAATGGGTCCCATGCTGTCCCCGCGCTCCAACCTGTGAGGATCAATGGCCGCTCTGTACCTGCGCTCCGTCTTTAACGGGCAGCCTTTCCAGGTCGATGTTTGTTGGCTGTGTGGTGAAATTCACCCGGGGCTGTCTGCGCGAGGGCCAGGCTGGCGGGGAGCTGCTTCTCTGAGGTTCTTCAGCATATTATGAAACTGTATGGTGACAGGAGGCCAGGATGATTTCCGCTGGACTCATTAAAGCGGGGAGGTGCGGTCCGGCTGATATTAGGGCTGACCAGCTCGACTAGGGTGCTGGGTGAGTGTCCATGGCAACTGCTTTGAGGATGCAGTTACCGACGGCGGCAAGCACAGGGGTCTACAGGGGTCCTCGGTTTCTGAACTCTGCGGGTTTCCGGGTGCCTTGAGATGCCGAAGGGGGCCCTGTCAGTCACTGCGGCGGCTGGCAGGGAGTCGGGGAAGATGGGCATCAAATGTATTATTCAGCAGGAAGCGCGGAGAGGAGAAGGTGGCGAAATGCAGGCCGGGCTGCGGGGGCTGCTGACACCCAGGCCTTATCAGCAGGCCTTTTCCTCTCAGAACACGCACCCGCTCCATCCAGCTGAAGCCGGTCAGCTTTCAGATGTACGCTGCTGTTTGATGAGACCCGTCTCCGGCTCGCACCCAGAGCCTCGCGCCCTTCCGCCCCGTGTCACGCGGCTCCATTTGACTCCCTTGCATCATGCCCTCTGTAGCCGTAGATTCCCCTCCTGAAAAACCCTGCTGAGGACATTGTTTATCCGACCCTGGAAAGTTCTGGGGGGAGGAGAAAAACAACAGAAACGAGAACTTTTCTGATGCAACTTCAAAGCAATTAAGAACAAAGTGGCTCGTTAATTATTCCGTTTAATTAGGACTGCCACCTGTTCGACACCTAAGTGCTGTCGGACATTGAAACTCTTTTTTTTTTAATTAGTACAACTGTGTTATGAGAGTGTTTGTCTAATTTTATCGAAATGGAGATGAAGTGCAGCATTAGGAGAGAGTTCGCCAGGCGGCTCCTTGCTGTCGGGGTTCGCCTGTCAGGACCTGCAGGAAGGCCTGACGTCCCAGCTGAGTGAGAGCTGTAATGGGCTGCAGACGCTTCAAATGATCTGGCTATGAGCCAGACCAGCGAGGCAAACATCTCCCAAATGTTAAACAAACAATCCACCGATGAAGACCTCTTACACAGTGTAACCATTCCTGCATAAAGCCTGATTGCAGCAATGCTCCGCAGCAATAGCGGTGAGACGGCTCCTATATAAGCGGGCGGTGATGAAGGAGGAGGGCGTATTTCCCAGCCTGCTTTTGTAGTTAACCTACAGTAAGTAGAAAGGCCTAGAAACACGCAGTACTGAATATACCAATCGAGTAACATCGACCAGAGTCGTCCACAAAGTCACCCAGGTAAAAAATATGAAGAGCAAATTCCCAAAACCCAGTCAGCCCAGAAACATTTCTGCGGACATTACGTGAGTTCTGAGTAACTTTTGGTTCCCGATGCAGTAACTTTAGGTCACTGGCAGCCTCATCTCAAAAATGACAAAAAATGGACTGAGTTTGAGAACTCGCTGTTCATTTACTAATCGCTGTGGTCTGTGGTGGGCCTGCCACAGCGGAGGGCGTCTTGTAATAAAAGGCTGAAACACCCAATGATGCAGAGGTACTCAACTGACGATGCGTCCTCATGTTGGCAACATCGCCTAGTGGCTAATCAGCCGCCTCGGGAAGACAGCTGTGGTGTGGAGACAGTATAGCACCAATCAGAATTCTCCACACAGTCCCGCTGGAGCAGGGTGTGGCCTCAAATATGAAGCCATGTGATGCTGTTGCACGACTGATGACCTGTTCTCGTCGTGGCAACGTTGCCATCGCCTAGTGGGACAAACAGCCGCCTTGGCCAGACAGCTGTACTACAGAAACAGGGATTACAATATCCAGCCCTTCTTTGAAAGCCAGTAGCACCAATCAGAATTCTCCCCACAGTCCCGCTGGAGCAAGGTTTGGCCTGAAATGCGAAGCCATATGATGCTGTAGGGATGCTGGATGACCCCCTAACTCACCCGATCTGCACCCCAGTGGAGCTGAAAGAATCAGGCCCCCGAGGACAGCTGTGCCGGCCCCCTAGCTGGAGGTATGTCCCACAGCACACTTCTAAAACTGACTGTTGGGGGAACGAAGTGCAGCTTAATCATGTTCGTCTGCATGCTGGGGATCATGGCTTCAACGTCCCCCCCACCCCGCGCAACAGGAGATCCTTCCATTTTATGGCCAGGTTTAGGATTTTGCCCCAAAAGCATAAATCTCGATTCCTTTTGTCAGAAACAGGGCCTTGTAGGGCTTGTGAATCAGTGCCGGCAGTGAGAGCATCAGTAACATCGTAATTTCCGTATTATTGATATTCTGTTTGAAGAGGACAATCAGGAGGAGGTCGCCTTGACGACAGCTGGGCATCTGATCTAGATCGGGGGGAAGCATGCTTGATTCAGGAGTATGACAGGAAAGCAGTGAAATACTTAATGGTGTTTTGCAGCCGTGGCTGGTAGGTGTGCGGGCTATCGGCTTGGGATTCTATGCTTATGATCAGGAGGTTGCTGGTTTGGATCCTGGGATGGGCAGACTGATGCCACCGTTGGCCGCCAAGTTTTGCTCTCAACGGTATCTGTGTATGTTTTAAAACAGAGCATGCTGGGATATACAGAAGGAAGCATTCCAATGTTTATGTACTCACTCTTTACAAACGGCAAATGACACTTGGAGGTGATGCCCTTTGGTGTACGTACTGCACCCTCAGCTTGCGACTAGGTACACTGTAATGTAGTTAAATGGACACTTAAGTGGAGACGACTCCTAATGGGCTAAAGGTGCCAGCAAGCTTCTCTGATGCCTGAGTGCCGTCTTTAATGACTCATATACCCCCCCCCATCCCCCAACGCCAGTATCACAGTGAAATAAAGTAAAACATAATTACCTTTGAAAATGAGTGGATTTCCGTGCCTTTTAAATAAATACTGATATTTATGCATTTTTGATGGCAGATTTGTTCACTTTGCTCATGAATAATCGATGTGCATGCTAATCGAAAGCCGCTGTTCGCGAGATGCTGCTCCCATTAACTAGCTTCCGAGATCATTGACGGAATACTGAAACAAACCCTTTGCAGAAGCAAAGAGAGAGGCCTCATTGGACTGGAAGACAGACTCACATGTACGTGCACACACACGCAGCTGAAGGGCAGAGGCTTCAGATCCCCACCATTGGCCCCCCCGGGTCACATGACTATGCCTGCAGGCTTCAGAGTTCCCACCATTGCCCCCCCTGGGTCACATGACCATGGCTGCAGGCTTCAGTGTCCCCACCACGGGCCCCCCGGGTCACATGACCATGGCTTCGGGCCTTAGTGTCCCCACCATTGGCCCCCCTGGGTCACATGACCATGGCTGTGGGCATCACCAAGCCTCTGAGAATTTGCTGATGAATAACTGAGAGATCTCTGGACACTCTCGTGTTTACGCTACCCTCCCCCATAGAAAACAGACCAGGTCAGTCTCCTACGGGGCGCAGGGTGTACGGCTGTTTTCCACAGGGTCAGAGGTCAGTAGAATCCCGGGGAACATGTCCTCCGCCAGACTCCAGACAAGGTGCGGTACAGGCCCTTTGGGGTGACCCTGCAGCTGTGGGGAGGTGGGCCAGGGCGGGGGTAGCTGCGGAGACTCCAGGAATGAAGAGCAGGCCCCGCTGAAAAGGCACAGATGCTTTTATAATAAGGCAGGCTCGCTGTGGGGCACTTAATGCGAGCAGGCAGTGGCGCGCTCCTCCTGTGCTAATTCGGTTTCCTTGTTTATAAATATGCAGACAGGCTTCATCTGGGGTGTAATTGGTTTAGGACTCAGTGAATTATTCATGCCACTGCCTGTGCTTCCATTTTCGTCGACAGTGATGCTTCCTTGTAAGAACTTTCTCGGTGTTAGTGCACCCTTCAACCTAGGGCTACAGAGACAGGGAAGATTAGGGGCTCAAGGCTATGAAACACGTAGGCATTTTGGCCTGAGGTCCATCTGCTATACCTAAAGTTTTCTTATGAGCTACGTGCACTGTTTCCATGACATTGAATGTGGCTGTAGAGGTGTCCTGCCCTGGTCCTGGTTGGTCACAGTGACCGTAGAGGTGTCCTGCCCTGGTCCTGGATGGTCACAGTGACCGTAGAGGTGCCCTGCCCTGGTCCTGGATGGTCACAGTGACCGTAGAGGTGTCCTGCCCTGGTCCTGGATGGTCACAGTGACCGTAGAGGTGCCCTGCCCTGGTCCTGGATGGTCACAGTGACCGTAGAGGTGTCCTGCCCTGGTCCTGGATGGTCACAGTGACTGTAGAGGTGTCCTGCCCTGGTCCTGGATATCTAATTTCACAGGAGCTGACAGTACAGTGCGATAAAGAGACCCACCCCACACAGAAGCGGATTCAGGGTAGGGGAAAGTCATCCCTCCTCCAATCCTGTAGGATAATTAAGTCTCCGAGCTCATCTTCTGCTAATCGCCGAGTTAACGGGCCACCAGCCGTGCTGCGGCTACCCACGAGTGCTTGTATTTTGCGGGGACGATGCTAACGTGGAATGACACTGAGTGCTCTGGGAGCTTTAAATGCACTTTCACTTTCACTTTCTCCCGTTTACGGGGGGCAAGAAGTGTTTCTTCCTATGCTAGGTTTCTTTTAGGGGCTGATTGCCCCCTGTGGCAGGAACACGTCTGGGCGCCGTGTAAAAGCCGCAAGTGTGTCCGCCCATGTCAGACCAGTCGCTTTGGGCAGGGAAGCACTCGGAGGGACGCATACGAGATTTTAAGGGGAAATTGCTGTCCTGAGACTGATGGGACAGTGATTGGGGGGGGTGGGGGCGACTGTGGAGAGCGGTGGGCTGTCAAGGAGACAGAGGAGGAGGAACATGAAGAGGATGTTTGGGCCTCTGTAGATCCAGCTTCCATCAGTTATAGATGGTGAGGATTCTCCTGATGCTTTGATGGCAGCGTCGCCCAAACGATCCGTCTCCTCATGCTCTCAACTGCCTCTCGGACTTCGGCCTGTGCTGTCCTGCCTTATCCGTATCCTAGGTGGAAGTGGGGGCATCATGGTTCTGACTCTCCTCCTCTGGGCTCGTTTGATTTGGCCTGAGCGGATGGTCGCACGTAGACCGTGGGAGCCGATCCTCATTGCGTGTGAATTTCACACATCAAAGCCCTTATCGATTGTGGCCGTCCAGTGCTTGTTTAAACATGTCTGACATGCTGGGGATTTTGGGGGGGGGGGGCACAGTGTACCCAAGCGTGCCTGAGCCAGTAATAACCTCTGTGGGATGGAGCGCGAGTGTTCCAAAAGTTCCAAAAACCAGACGCAGATGGCTCCGGGCCTTTCACCGGTGATGACAGACTTGTCCCGTCTGCACGCAGCTAAACTAAAACGCGACAGGGAGAAACGTGAAAGGGCTGTTTTTCTTGCATGTCTTCCCTCCTTTGGTCTTGTTGTTCTGATGTCTCCTTGCCCTCTCCCCAACCTCCCCCGCACATGGTCTGGCCCTGCAAGTGAATGAGGTCACTCCAAGCCCCCCCCCCCCACCGGGCCGGGATTAATTAACGGACCATTTCGAGCCATCACCTCCATGCTGCAGCCAATGACCTTTTCAGGTTGACGAATGGCTCTCTTTATACCTCTGCGGGCATTCTGATTGGACGGGCAAGGGGATGGGCGCTGGCACTTGCCACGGCCACTAGGGGGTGATGTTGAGCAAATTGATTAATTAATTGAAATTACTAACTAGCTTGCGCGGCCTACAAGTTCACGCTAGATGCAGAGAAGAGTTTGATTTCGAGGCCTTGCCGGGGACGGCAACGCCAGACCTGCGCGGGGCTCAGACCTGTACCCTTTCAGTCACAAGTGAACAGGGAAATGCTTCATGCAGGAACGTGCATATGCAAGCCTATATGTAGCTGTGGCTGATTTGTTATAATAGAGAACAGAACATTCTTCGGAAGGCGGCTTACGATTAATTCTTCATGATATGCATTTGTTTTTCTCATACATGCTTTATTAATGTTTGTTTTGTTCTCCTCTGTTGTCACAAGGCCTTATTTTTTTTCCGAACGGTTGACATTTTTAATTAATGATGGTGGAAAGGTAATTACTTCTCAGTCTGTCTGTAATGTTGTTACAGATTTTAATTGCTTCAGGTCTGCCGGCAATGTTGTCACCAGATGATGTGTCGGGTTCTCTGGAGCACCCGAGTCAGGGAGGGTGCCAGATTACCGGAGAAGTGAGCTGGCCGGAGGAGGAGGAGGAGAGGAAGCACTCATAACACGGCAGTGAAGGAGAGCCAGCCGGATGTGGCAGCCTTGTTCCAGATGCATGCTGGGAGGAAGCTGATTGGCTGGTGACACTGATTGGTAGGAAAGACTAGGGGTATTTCTCAATAGCATGAATACAAACCATGTGCTTGTGTTCTTGGCAAGAGCGTTCTCTTTGACTTGCCTCCAAAGAACAAACTTGAGATACAATGAATTATGGGATTTTTCTTGTTTGCCGAGGATACAAACGATGTATCCTTGATATTTGTGGCGTGGCGGGAACAACATCCGGGCATTTTTACCGTCCTCTGTACTTCTTGGGCATTGGAAATGTACTTTGGCAAGGGGAGACAATGTGAAACGTACAGTACACATAAGAACAAAAGAACAGTAAAGTATGCATACTGGTAAACGCCTGAGATTCTCCTTCTCCTGTATGGACCACAGGGTTTTTTTTTAAGTTGTCTTCTGTAATACTGATGGCTCTTTTGAAGCTATCGGCATTCGTTGCTTCATGTCTGTTTGCAGTGTTGTTCCTAGATCACCGGTTTAAGGAACATGGACCTTGGATAGGCTGGAAATCTGATTTATTCAGTTTTTTTTCCTGTGAAATGATTGATGGGTTAGTGCCATATCTGTCTTTTTTTCCTGTTGACCAGAAAGAACAGTGGTTCTGTCCTCTCTTGCTGGGCCAGCGGACAGGGTTCTGTCCTGAAGGGCAGCATGGGGCCGTGGACCTGGCCCAGTCAGAGGCCTGTACTACCACCAGGCAGCAGGGGCAGAGATGTAAAGGTTTTATTTGTCACATGCAAAGTTTACAGTCAGGCTAAAAGAAGCAGACAGGAAGACAAGAGAGTCTGGTGTGTTTGCGCCACAGACAGTGTAGGATTTAGGATAAAGGGCCCGACTGAGCTCCCGCACGCCACACAATTAAGAGTGACCACAATCACTAACAAAGGGGGAACATATCACACATTCCCAGAGCTATCTTTAGCTGTACTGCTGCTGCTCTCCAGCTGCTAAAGCTGCCTTCCAGAGGCTATTTAAACATGTATGAAGGTCACCCTTGTTATTATTATTTTCGTTGTTGTTGTTTTTCCCAGAAGCACCTGGGGCGTCCTTTCCTGATGCTCCCGGCAATGTGGGCACAGGGCCACGCTCCGAGCACGCCGGCCTTGGAGCCTGGCCCAGATTGCAGCATCCGACAAGTAAACCCACAGCAATAGCAGACAGAATCAGGACTGGCTCTATCTGCCTGTGTTACTGTATGTGTACCAATGAGTTATATTACTCTCTGTTACTCTCCATCTATGTACCCAGATTGCTCTGTGTTACTCTGTATAAATTTATGTTACTCTATACCAGGGGTGCCCAAATTGACCAGGTCAAAATTATCCCATACTTATAAAATGATAAATATATGTTTTTATTTATGCTGGGTATGCCTTATATATACAGTATATGTTTTGGCCAACCTTGCATCACTGCATGAGCACTTACAGCACAACACAATGCAATACATGGTTCCTTACTTGGTCCGGCTCCCCCACTCATTGATTTAATTTCCCTTTTTAGTAGACATAAATTGGAAGGCTGGCTGGGTCACTTTCATTGGCCGCGGGAGTTTTGCATTAGCTCGCAATACACTTGCGTTTTGTTTCGGGAACCTAATGCAGCAAACTTTGACGGAACAGCAGACTGGCCCTTCGCGTCGATCAAGTGGTGAATGCCAAAGAGAAGATTAGCATCTTAGAAGGTTAACATCGCACAATCTACTTGCACTACCTTTGTGATTTACTGGTGGATTGCGATCGACGTATTGGGCACCCATGTTCTGTATTACTCTCTATGAGCCCATGTTACTCTGTGTTACTCTCTATAAGTATCTATATGTTACAGCACTCTATATTACTTTCTATGTACCCATGTAACTCTGTGTTATTCTCCATGTGCAGTTGCTGGTCGACATAAACACATAATGTAATTGGCAGTTAAAGCTTTTTCCCAGTAGAAAAGTGCATCAATTTACACATATATCCCCAAATTAACGAAAAAAAAAAAGAAAGTGGTCTCTAGGAAGTGAAAGGTTGACCTTTGGGAAGGAAGGAGTTAAATGCAGCTGCCGCCTTGGGTGGGCAGGCCAGCAATCTACATTGCGCATGTCCCAGAGTCGTGTAGAACCTCCACGGCAGGAGATGTCAGCTCCGGTGACGTGTTGGTGAGAGCAGATGTGGGTTCGGTGGCGATGATGCTTTCAGCGGAAAACAGGAGGGGCTGGATGGTGTGGAGCTTCTGCAGAAGTGCTGCAGCCCTTCCGTCACGACGGGTGTCAAGTTCCTGTCCGAGTGTCCCGGACATGACTCGCCCCGAGATTCTGCGGGACTCAGACATCCTGAGGATTGCATCATTTTCTTTCAGATGGAAAGGTATTTTAGGGGGTGTATGAGGGTGTCAGATACGATTTCTGATCTTTTGATGGCATTTATCTGCAGACCATTACTGGCACGGGCAGACACAAGACGGGTCACATGGCTCTGGGATGTTGCGTCCCCACCGTCGGGGTGATGTCATCCCCCCTGTTTGCGGGTTTGACAGACAGGTCTCTGGATGCGCAGTTATTAGTGTACAAAGTGTGAAACAGGAAGGTGGGCGTGTGGCTCGGTGTCACCGAGGTGCTAATGCTGGGCCTGATAGGAGACGTCCTTCCACACGTTCCTCCTGATCCTTCTGGAAGGCGCAGATCCGCTGGCAGATGAAGCGAGGAGCCGTGTGCATTTGCGGGAGCGGGAGGCTGCGCGGATAATGATGCCGTGGGCAGGCGAAGGGGGATCCGGAGCCCAGCGGGATGCCGCCACACATGACAGGTCAAAGGTAGAAGGCGGCCGTGCGTCTGAGAGGGTTCATTATAATAGATGTAAGTTTCGGCAGGTCACAGAGGCAGGTCTTTCATGGGAACTGGAGCAATGGTGGGAGACGGAGATGAGCGGGGACCAGAAAATGCTGGAGGGGCTTCCTGGTGTAGCGTGCGGGTCAGAGCCAGCTGCTTTCCTCCCCTTCTGACCCGCGGGGAGTCTGCAAACGCTGCCACCTTTAATCTTTAATGTGGCGTCAATGCGAGTTTGCAGGGCCGTCAGTTAGATAGGGGGGTGGTGATAAGGAGGTTTGGAGGATGGGGGTGGGGTTTGTGAGAGGGGGGATTCCTGAGGGCCCTTCGTTTCAGGCCTGCAGTGAGAATCCTTCAGCTGATTGGACAGAGAGTGATTGACAGCGATGTTGCCGTGGGTTACCTGATGTGGCTCCTCCCTCCTCCACGAGGGTGGAGAAACTGTAGCGATCAAATGGATCCTCCATATGTGTCCTACATATGGGTCCTACAGAGATCTCCAGTGCTGGTTGGACAAAGATCCAGTCTGAAAGAGGAAACGGAGCCACTGCTTAATGTCAGAGGCCCTGGTGGTATCAGCAGACGTTTGAGAGGCTGGCGAGCACCATCTCCTCGCTCAGGGCCATCCTACAAGAGAACACTTATAAACTGCTGTAAAGCTAAATCTTGCTTTTTGCCTGGCTGTTTTCCCCGGATTGCAGCTGCAGCGTGTTTTTTCTGGAGGCCCAGCGGTGGCCGAGAGGCAGGAGCCACAGAGGAGTTTGATGCATGGGCTGCGGGATTGATTCTGACTGGCCGTGAAAGGTGTAAACGCCTGGCTCATTCTAAGGAGTTACACTTACACAAACGCACATGTGGCTCCTAATTATTCCATCAGAGTCCAAATAAAGGGAAGAACACCAAGCCCGGAGCGGATTTATTTCCTGAGAGCTTCCCATGTGGTCCATCTAGAAAAAGCTCCTTTGTTCTGCTGTGTGGTCTGGTCTGGGCCCGTCCTTATCGAGGCAGGAAACAGAGAAGAATGCACGGCTCTGCGGGGCCGTATCACGGGATCATTACAGCGAGTCTGTGCCAAATAGAGCCTGTAACTCCCGCGTCTTATTGCAAAGTGTACAGCAGCTAGGCACCCCCCCACACCAAGGAGAACATTTGGAGTTGTCTCTGCCTTACACTGCCTTCGCCATTTTCACATCAGGACTGGCTCAGAGCCGATCAGAAACCCAAAGCTTTCCCATAAAAATCTAACCCGGTGTTGGATAGGAACCAAACACCCAGAATTTGTTGGGGGCTCTTGTGGTAAAAAGAAAGAGACCCCCCCCAGCAAATCATTTTGAATTCTGAATACTGGAACCCCCCCAAGACATAGTGTAGTGTTTAAACGGATCATATGTGTAAAAGGAATATAACCTTTTTTCAACATGAACCACAAACCTTTATATAAAAAGGTTATAGCCATAAATAATTCTAGCACTAGAAACGGGAAGTGGATTTGGGGAGCGGGGTGTTGCTGGAACGGCGAGCCTCGCCCGTGGCTGACGTCCTCTGACAAATTAAACACAAATATTTGCAGGCTGAGCTCAGCCGGCGCTCATCTGTGGGCTTTTATTAAATTACAGGCGCATGAATTGTAAACGTGTGCTGTTTGAACTGTTTGTGAAACATCTCCCTGCTGCAGAGGGTGATGGAGACCTCGTCCATACAAAATCAAGAGCTTCATACTCTTGTTATGGGGAAGTGAGCGCTTCTCTGTTTGCTCTTCATGGCAGATGTGTAGCTGATAGTTGAACTTCATCTCCCTTCAGTCCTCAGAATGGGGATACCCCAGCCCCCAGACAGCCAGCGGTGTTCTCTGTGGGAAGCCTGAGGTTTTGGTCGCCCCCTGTAGGCCACAAACAGTCACTACACCAGGGAGGATGGGGGACTCTGAGGTACTTTTTAGTGGGACCCCATAAACAGCAAACCCACCTCTGCGGATGGCACAAAGGATGTCAGCATCATCATTTTAATGATCATTTTAAGCCATTTTAATAGTAGGGTGATAGTAGGGGTTCGAGTCCCGGGTTCAAATGGTCTGCGATTAAGAGTCTGTGTAGGTTGTACTATTAGGCATGAGATAAGCTTGTTTTCTTGGGACGAGATCCGCTGGAGTAGTGAGCATGCCAGCGGAGGGTATGGGGGTTTCTGGGCTGGGCGCTGACGAAGATCTGATTTGCTCCCAGCCCATGAGTGCGGCGTCTGGCCCGCTGTGTCAGCAGAACTGGACCTCTTTCTCAAATGATCATGGCCTGTTTACACGATCACGCCGCCGATTTTTCCGAGAGTCCCTGCGCCGATAGGAGTCCATGGTGGCTGCTGCCTCCTGCATGAGGGACTCCGTTGACAATTGCCATGGCGACTCACACCATCCAGTGAATGGAGAATGCAAGTTTATCTTGAGTATTATAAGAAAAATGGGATGCACCTTCATTCCCCTTCAGTAGGGGGGAGATTGAGGTCATGTTGAGGTGATGCTAACCTGTAGCCCATAGCATTGTTCCTGGGGGGCCTGTGATACCCAGAGGCAAAATAATTTAGGCTGTTTAATTGGTTAACGATCAATAAAAATGAAGTGAGAAGAATTATGTAATTTAACAGAACAGGGAGGCATGTGGGACGCCTGGTATCAGTGTTTTCTGCATGTTTGTGCAGGTGACACACAGCCGTGGTCACGTAAAAATGGCTTTGAGGTGGGCATGGCCTCTCGCATGCTCTGATTTTAATAACGTCCAGGTCCTCAGCCCTTCGTTAATCCAGAAGGTGTGGGTTCCCCAAAGCGGAAACAGACTCAGTGGGGTCCCATGATAACATGGGGCAGTGAGCAAAGGCACCTCCGACCCCCCTTGTGATCCGCCCCCCCCGTGTGAGTGCGGTGTGAGCCCAGTCATATTCTCACATGACTCCTGCTCCCCCCCCCCCCCGACCCTTCCTTGTTATCTGCCCCTCCCACTGCCCCCTGTGTGAGCATCCCGCCCTCCTCCATGTTTTCCACAGGGACCCGCTGCCCTTTGGCACATGGCACATGGGAGGGGGGGTGTTTATGTTGCTTTAATCTGCGTTTAATTAAACAGGGCCTGCATTTCTTCTCTGGCAAGCTCCGTCCCTGGTGGCCACCTGCCAGGAATGGGGTTCTGGCCCCATGTGTAACGCACAGAGATGGATGTCCTACCGGGCTGGAGCCCAGGCTTTACATTTCAACATGGCAGCTTGTCAACTTCCTGTTTGCTGATCTTCAGCTTCCTGTTTGCTGATCTTCAGCTTCCTGTTTGCTGATCTTCAACTTCCTGTTTTCTGATCTTAAACTTCCTGTTGCCTTCATGACTGCTAACAAATATCTAATTTTTTTTCTGTCTGTCTACTTAATATTATCATTACTCATTATTTTTTTAATTTTCTGCCACGAGAAACATATGTACACAGTTTCTAAAAACTGGAGCCTATTTGAGGTTTGTAGTTTTTTTTCCTCAGACTTGCAGCAACAAACCCCCATAAAACATTTTCAGAAGCCACAAAAGGTTAAAATAAAATCTAAAACCCCAGTGACTTATTTCAATAACCCAGCCCTCGCCCGGCCATCTAGAATCACCTGTGCCCCCCCCCCCCCCACCTACAATTCAGTGGAAAGGGCAGGTAGCTAGAAAGGGATCCATTTTTATTAACTCATAAGTAGAGTGGTACAAAAAGCAATTTCACGCTCCAGGGATTTGGGGGGGGGGGGGGGGGGGGTTAGTGATTTCAGTATCGTGCCTGTGATTCAGAGGAACTAATTACCCAGGCAATATACAAATGTGTCAGTGAGTGCAGAGGGGGCAGCACTAACGAATGGGGGCTCACCACCGCTGGCCTTTCAGCCTAAACGGAGGGAAGAGGAAGAGGGAGTTTTGGGACCAGCGATATAAAGACATCCGGAGGAATTAGGACTGAAGGGACTTGTGCTCTTGTCAAGGGCAGCTAGAAGGGTCTACTGAATATGTCCTCACTGCACAATCCCAGTGTTTTCTGGATGTTCAACTCGACATGTCCTCACTGCATCATTATCTGACTTTTCCAGTGTTTTCAGGATGTTCTACTCAACATGTCCTCACTGCATCATTATCTGACTTTTCCGGTGTTTTCAGGATGCTCAGCTAAACACGTCCTCTAAGGTACTCCCCCATTAAACATGGTAGTCCCAAATACCCCACATTAACAGAATACTCGCAGAAACGATCTATTAAACAACACAGTTCTCTCAGGTACTCCCCCTCGGTATATGGCCACTCCTCCCCCATGTCACTGCGAGATGGCCCATGGACTCAGGCCTACAGATCAACAGGACATCTTTGTTACAGAATTAAGGTCATGTGACCATTCTCCATTCTGCTGGCGACTAGCTCTTCCGCCTGGCTGCTGTGTTTCGTCCTGCCTTTTCCCAGCCCTTCGGTCAAAAGGCACTTTTAAAATAAGATGTAAAAGCGTAATGTCAGGTTAATGCACACCGGGATCCAAACAGAAATGCACCGCCCCAGCATCAGATCTGGTTATGTTGGCAGCTGACATTGTCAGGATCGCCGATACATTCATTAATATCTGGCACTTTACTGCCATCGATTGGCATGTCTGTGACTGCGGCCGCCCTGTTGTGAGGTCTGCACTAGGTTGCAGTGCATTCGTTAGGCAATCACACAGCCCAACTTGTTAAAAGCTCAAGCAGCCAATCGGCTGTGGATTCCTCTCTACAAATCTTTTCTGGGAAATAAACGGTGTATGAAGAGTGTGAGAGTGAGCAAGAAACTCACCTGTCGAAATCATACTCCTGGGTACCCCGCTTTCACCGCCATTTCCAAGATATGTGAATATCTGTCTGCAGCACCTCGGCCTAGCCGCACTGATGCCTGGTCGCCTTGCTGGCAGGCGCGTGTTTTGATGTGCTGTTTGCCTCACTTGTACGTCGCTTCGCAGAGAAGCGTCTGCTAAATATGTAAATGTATGTATCACCTTGGCACCTCGTAACTATTTGAGAAATGTGCTTTATTTCATCAGTTTCTGGAAGGCATTAATGGAGTCTGAGGCAAAGTGGCCAAAACTGGGACTGGGATTCAAATGACTGGTAAAGTTAACAGAAAGATGTGTGACATCTGCCTGTCTGTGTTTTGCCATTGGCCCAGACCTCGCTGCTCCGCTTTGCCATTGGCCCTGACCTCGCTGCTGCGCTTTGCCATTGGCCCAGACCTCACTGCTGCGCTTTGCCATTGGCCCAGACCTCGCTGCTGCGCTTTGCCATTGGCCCTGACCTCGCCGCTGCGCTTTGCCATTGGCCCAGACCTCGCTGCTGCGCTTTGCCATTGGCCCTGACCTCGTTGCTGTGAGTCGCTGGCCTTCGCTTTTCACACCAGCTGCCAGCCCCCTACCAAACTCACCCCACCCTCATTATTGATGCCTCTGTGTACAGTATGTGTCTAGGGCAATTCAAGGACCCCCCCCCTCCACCCACCACAGACAGAAAGACTCACACACACATCAGCGAAATTGAGCCTGCTGAGTGGCGTTTTCGTCACAAGCGCCCGGAGGAATGACACACAGCATCTTCTGGTTATATCCTCAGCGTGCTCGGTGATGCTGTACATTAACTGTACCTTCATAAAGCATCCATAAGCAGCATGTAAGTGTACCTTAGCATGCAGTCATAATGCTTTTGATGAACAAGACACAACAACTGTAATATACATTTATTTTACATTATAATCTATTATAATCATGTACTGGTTGTTATTAATATATTAATATGTTAATGTTAATGGATATGTTATTAAATATTATTAATTAGTATATTAAAGCTGTTAAGTGATTTTAGGATGTTATGATAAACTTACATGCTGCTTACAAATGTTCTATTACTCTTCCTGTACAGTAAGAGACAGACCCTGTGTTCTGTGAATGCCATATTAGCTATAGCTCATGAACTCTATGTACTGTGAATGCCATATTAGTTATAGCTCATAAACTCTGTGT